>JASTWL010000196.1:0-331650 GCA_035220575.1 Temnothorax rugatulus | reverse complement strand
GAGGACCATTTCCACGATATAATGGATAATAGCGGGACCGACCAATTAAATTATTCTTCGACAAATTTTACGTATACTTCGCATAAGCAATATTTTATACAACACATAATTTAGGGATTAAAACGAAAATGATGGACTGCGAGATACCAAGAGATTACAGCCAAATCAAAAGTTATACTCGTATCGTTACACGACGTATCGTTACATGCGAGGAGCGTATTTATCGGTGCAATGGTAAATAGCAGGACCGCCCAGTTTAACTATTTCTTAATTAATTTCATCTATACGTTCGGTTATTATTTGAGAACTTGCAATATTCTACTCGGTGCATTATTTAAGGATTAACACACGAAAATGTTGGCCCACGAAATACCGACAGATTACAGCCAAATCAAAACTTTTTTTCTAGGACGTATCGTTACATACGTCGTAGAGTGTACATTTTGATTTGGCTGTAAGTTTTTGGTATTTTGCAGTGCAACATTGTCGCGAGTTAATCCTTAAATAATGCACCGAGTAGAATATTGCAAGTAACCGTACGTACAGATGAAATTAATGGGAAATATTTAAACTGGGCGGTCTGCTATTTACCATTGCACCGAGGAAATCAGTCCTCACATGTAACGATACGTCGTAGAGTACAATTTTGATTTGGCTGTAAGTTTTTGGTATTTTGCGGTGCAATATTTTCGCGAGTTAATCCTTAAATAATGCACCGAATAAAATATTGCAAGTAACCGTACGTGCAGATGAAATTAATTAGAAAATATTTAGAAAATATTTAAACTGGGGCGGTCCTGCTATTTACCATTGCACCGAGGAACTTGGTCCTCGTATGTAACGATACGTCGTAGAGTAAAAATTTGATTTGGCTGGCTAAGTTCTTGATATTTCGCGATGCAACATTTTCGCGAGTTAATCCTTAAATTATTAAGACTTTAATCGACTATACTGGCAATGATCATAACTCGTGTGGGCAACGATTATAATCGTCATGACAAATCGTCACCCCGTTTCGACTATGGATTCTGGTTCTTCTAAAATAGATGTAATTTAGATGCTTTATTATAAGCATCCTAAATTTATTTATTCAGATAGGATGCTTATAATATAAGCATCTCAATTGCATCAATTTTAGAAGGAGCAGAATCCATGGTCGAAACGATAGCCCAGTAAAATGACAAAATTTGGAGGAAATAATTCGTACAGGGCTGAAACTTTGTAAACAGGCTTGTTTTAGGGTACTATTTAACATATTAAAAGTCCCCTATGTAGACGCTACGTTGCGGGCAGGGGAGGGTCCAAAAGGTTCAAAAAACCAGTTTTTCGCAAATAACTCGGAAAATATCAACTTTACGGAAATTTATGTAGATATAAAAATTGTAGCTTACAAAATTCCGCACAATTTTGTTTTTTATTCAAGTCTGTACGACCAAATGGAACAGAGATAGCATTTTTTTAAACACCGGTAGTTTTGCGACGCAACGAAAACGCTTACGTGCGTCGCGCATATATATATGCGTTCATATATATATAAAGTAATGAAAAAAGGTGAAAATTATTATCCACATATTTTTGGACTAAAATGTTAATTTAACAAAAATTTATTTTTTTTCTTCAATATTTAAACGCCTGTAACTCATCAACGTTTCAATGAAAAAGGTCTACGACGTCTCATTTTAAAGATAATTAAATATCTTCAAGAAAATACATAACATTACTGCCTCCAACCAATCAGAAAAAGTTATTTTCCAAAATGCACTCAAAAATGTCATTTTATCGATGAAAATGTCATTTTTGAGTGCATTTTGGAAAATAACTTTTTCTGATTGGTTGGAGGCAGTAATGTTATGTATTTTTCTTGAAGATATTTTAATTATCTTTAAAATGAGACGTCGTAGACCTTTTTTCATTGAAACGTTGATGAGTTACAGGCGTTTAAATATTGAAGAAAAAAAATAAATTTTTGTTAAATTAACATTTTAGTCCAAAAATATGTGGATAATAATTTTTCACCTTTTTTCATTACTTTATATATATATGAACGCATATATATATGCGCGACGCACGTAAGCGTTTTCGTTGCGTCGCAAAACTACCGGTGTTTAAAAAATGCTATCTCTGTTCCATTTGGTCGTACAGACTTGAATAAAAACAAAATTGTGCGGAATTTTGTAAGCTACAATTTTTATATCTACATAAATTTCCGTAAAGTTGATATTTTCCGAGTTATTTGCGAAAAAACTGGTTTTTTGGACCTTTTGGACCCTCCCCTGCCCGCAACGTAGCGTCTACATATGGGGACTTTTAATATGTTAAATAGTACCCTAAAACAAGCCTGTTTACAAAGTTTCAGCCCTGTACAAATTATTTCCTCCAAATCGACAAATTTCGAGTCATTTTACTGGGCTACGAGGTGACACGACAATTATAATCGTTGCCAGTATAGTCGATTAAAGTCTTAATTAGGTTAATTATTGATTGGTGTAGTAAATGTTACTTATTCGGTTTCAATCTTTAAATAATGCACCGAGTAAAATATTGTAAGTAACCGTACATACAGATAAAATTAATTAGGAAATGTTTAAACTGCGCGGTCCTGCTATTTATCATTGCACCGAGGAAATCGGTCCTCGCATGTAACGATAGATCGTAGAGTATAAATTTTGATTTGGCTCTGTAAGTTTTTTATATTTCGCGATGCACCGCGAAATACCAAAAACTTACAGCCAAATCTACGACGTATCGTTACATACGAGGACGGATTTCCTCGGTAAAATGATAAACAGGACCGCCTAGTTTAACTATTTCTTAATTAATTTCATCTGTACGTTCGGTTATTATTTGAGAACTTGCAATATTCTACTCGGTGCATTATTTAAGGATTAACACACGAAAATGTTGGCCCATGAAATACGGGCAAACTACAGCCAAATCAAAATTTTTACTCTAGGACGTATTGTTACATGCGAGGACCGATTTCTTCGGTGCAATGGTAAATAGCAGGACCGCTCAGTTTAAATATTTCTCAATTAATTTCATCTGTACGTTCAGTTGCTTGAGAACTTGCGATATTTTACTTGGTGCATTATTTAAGGATTAACACACGAAAATGTTGGCCCACGAAATACGGACAGACTACAGCCAAATCAAAACTTTTACTCTAGGACGTATTGTTACATGCGAGGACCGATTTCTTCGGTGCAATGGTAAATAGCAGGACCGCCTAGTTTAACTATTTCTTAATTAATTTCATCTATACGTTCGGTTATTATTTGAGAACTTGCAATATTCTACTCGGTGCATTATTTAAGGATTAACACACGAAAATGTTAACCCACGAAATACGGGCAAACTACAGCCAAATCAAAACTTTTACTCTAGGACGTATTGTTACATGCGAGGACCGATTTTTTCGGTGCAATGGTAAATAGCAGGACCGCCTAGTTTAACTATTTCTTAATTAATTTCATCTATACGTTCGGTTATTATCTGAGAACTTGCAATATTCTACTCGGTGCATTATTTAGGGATTAACACACGAAAATGTTGGCCCACGAAATACGGGCAAACTACAGCCAAATCAAAATTTTTACTCTAGGACGTATTGTTACATGCGAGGACCGATTTCTTCGGTGCAATGGTAAATAGCAGGACCGCCCAGTTTAACTATTTCTTAATTAATTTCATCTATACGTTCGGTTATTATTTGAGAACTTGCAATATTCTACTCGGTGCATTATTTAAGGATTAACACACGAAAATTTTGGCCCACGAAATACGGGCAAACTACAGCCAAATCAAAACTTTTACTCTAGGACGTATTGTTACATGCGAGGACTGATTTCTTCGGTGCAATGGTAAATAGCAGGACCGCCCGGTTTAACTATTTTTTAATTAATTTCATCTATACGTTCGGTTATTATTTGAGAACTTGCAATATTCTACTCGGTGCATTATTTAAGGATTAACACACGAAAATGTTGGCCCACGAAATACGGGCAAACTACAGCCAAATCAAAACTTTTACTCTAAGACGTATTGTTACATGCGAGGACCGATTTCTTCGATGTAACGATAAAAAGCAGAACCGGCAAATTACACTATTATTTTTAAATGATTTTTAACAAAATTTATAAGTTTTATTGGCATATTATTTTTATTATGTAAATTAAAGCATTCATCAGCTCCTCATAGGCTGATTAAATATTATCGAAGATAATGTTTCAAATGATTATCTATGCTTGGAAGCTAGAATTCACAAATATAATAAAACAATGAACTTATAAGCATTGTATTATTTTAATCTCCATATCTGAAAAGTACAAATACTATGTCTAAATGTATATGTGAGAATATATCATAAATACGGATGTAAGAAATTAATTCAAAAGTTTCCATCAACGACGTAACGTCATATATGGGGTCCAATTTCTTCGATGTAATGACAAAAATCAGGTCCGGCCAATTAAATTATTGCATTTATTAAATTTGACCGAGATTGATGTGTCTCATGAACGTAACGTTCTCATTACCCGGGAAAAAATATTCATATCTGACAATATATGAACATATATAAACATATATGATATATATATGATCATATATAAATGAGATATGAACAGATATAAGTTTTACATGCCCATATATAAAGCATATATAATCATATATGGTTATCTATCGCCATATATGATCAGATCGTACATTATACATGACACAAGATCTGATCATATAAGTTCATATATGGTCAGACATATTATTATGTGTAGCAGATATGACACTATACATAATCGTATCTGGCCTCACATGGTCGTATATAAAGAATGTTCGGCCATGTATTATCAGATATAATTATATGTGGCCATACATAACTGTATCGACACTGTATATGATCATATATGACAAGACACGATGCTGTATATGATTGTATATGTTCATATACGGCCGGAAATGATATGAAACATGATCAGATCTGTCTATATATGATGAGATTGGGATATAATGATATAAAATGTCCGGGAAAAATATTCATATCTGACAGTATATGAACATATATAAATGAAATATGAACAGATATAAATTTTACATGCCCATGTATAGAGCATATATAATCATATATGGTTATCTATCGCCATATATGATCACATCGTACATTATACATGACACAAGATCTGATCATATATGGCGGTAGATAACCATATATGATTATATATGCTCTATACATGGGCATGTAAAACTTATATCTGTTCATATCTCATTTATATATGTTGATATACTGTCAGATATGAATATTTTTCCCGGACTTTTATATCCGCAAATAAAATGTCCGGGAAAAATATTCATATCTGACAGTATATCAACATATATAAATGAGATATGAACAGATATAAGTTTTACATACCCATATATAGAGCATATATAATCATATATGAAACTATGGCCGGTATTCATAGTCAGATCTTATATTTAAGACCGTCTTAAGTACGATCTTAAGATGTTATGAACCAATCACAGAGCCGTATTAGCATCTTAAGACATTACTTAAGACGATCTTGAAATAAGAACCGACTCTGAATACCGGCCTATATAGTCATATAAGATTATATATGATCAGATCAGATGTTGCATCTCAAAAGTATTCGATAGATGGCATTCGATGGGATCTGTTTCTCGTATTTAAAATTTGACAAACAGTGTTATAAGAACGGTATCAAAAGACACGACACTAGCTGTTTCGCACTATGGAGCGGCACAATTTTTGTATTAGTTGTATCGTGGAGTCTACCTTTATAATAAAGTGGCATACTCTTAAAAAATAACTTTTGAAAATATATAACAATTTTTTGAAACTTACTTCAATATATATGTCCATACCTGATAAATATATAGTTCGTACCTGATCATACCTGATCAGATATTAACATATACAATAATACCAGATCATATATCCTCAGATCTGGCCAATTTCCATATCTGACCATATATGGCCATTCATATATGATCATAAATGATCAGATATGAATATTTTTTCCCGGGTATATGAATTCAAGCGTTCATTGTCTATTCGTAGGCTAGTTAAAAATTTGCAGTCAACATTTTTCATGCAAATTTTAAAAATCTTATGTTCAAATTTTTAACTAGCTTACCACCAGATGATGAACTCTTTAATTTATATAATGAGAACAATATGCTCATATATGTAAACCGCATAAATCTTGGCAAGATTTAATGGTAGTAATAGTTTAATTGCCATGTCCTGATTTTTGTCATTACATCGAAGAAATTGGACCCCATATATGACGTTACGTCGTTGATGGAAAATTTTGAATTAATTTCTTACATCCGTATTTATGATGTATTCTGACATATACTTTTAGACATAGTATTTGTAGTATTCAGATATAAAGATTAAAATAATACAATGCTTATATGTTCATTGTTTTATTATATTTGTGAATTCTAATAACTTCCAAGCATAGATAATCATTTGAACCGGTCTTCGATAATATTTAATTAGCCTACGAAGAGCTGATGAATGCTTTAATTTACATAATAAAAATGATATACCAATGAAACTTATACATTTTATTAAAAATTATCTAATAACCATAGTTTAATCTGCCGGATCTGCTTTTCGTCGTTACATCAAAGAAGTCGGATCCTATACTTGATATTATGTGATTGATGAAAATGTTTTGCTTTTTTTTATACATGCTATACCTTTGCAGAAGCTAGGATTCACAAATATATATTTGTATAGCATATATAAAAAAGCAAAGCATTTTTATCAATCACGTAACGTCAAATATGGGGTCCGATATCTTCGATGTAACGATAAAAAGCAGAACCGGCAAATTACACTATTATTTTTAAATGATTTTTAACAAAATTTATAAGTTTTATTGGCATATTATTTTTATTATGTAAATTAAAGCATTCATCAGCTCCTCATAGGCTGATTAAATATTATCGAAGACAATGTTTCAAATGATTATCTATGCTTGGAAGCTAGAATTCACAAATATAATAAAACAATGAACTTATAAGCATTGTATTATTTTAATCTCCATATCTGAATAGTACAAATACTATGTCTAAATGTATATGTGAGAATATATCATAAATACGGAT
The DNA here is from genome assembly GCA_035220575.1 of Temnothorax rugatulus. Taxonomy (NCBI): domain Eukaryota; kingdom Metazoa; phylum Arthropoda; class Insecta; order Hymenoptera; family Formicidae; genus Temnothorax; species Temnothorax rugatulus. The sequence continues at coordinate 324,519 of JASTWL010000196.1, read as the reverse complement.
GTAAGAAATTAATTCAAAAGTTTCCATCAACGACGTAACGTCATATATGGGGTCCAATTTCTTCGATGTAATGACAAAAATCAGGACCGGCCAATTAAATAATTGCATTTATTAAATTTGACCGAGATTGATGTGTCTCAAGAACGTATCGTTCTCATTACATAAACTGAAGCGTTTATTGTCTGTCCGTAGGCTAGTTAAAAATTTGCGGAGTCAACACTTTTCGTGAAAATTTTTAAAATCTTATCTTCAAATTTTTAACTAGCCTACGATCAAAGGATAAACTCTTTAATTTATATAATGAGAACTGTATGCTCATTTATGTGAACCGCATGAATCTTGGCAAGATTTAATAATAGTAATAGTTTAATTGCCCGGTCCTGATTTTTGTTTAGAGAAATAAACTAGAATTTTTACGGTCCCATTAAATTACCATACAAAAGAAACTTCCTTTTTTTAATGTAATGTTTAATATAATGTATACAAACCACAATTAATTACGAAATACAATGTATATGAGTGTCACAAAACTATGTATACTGCATTTTGCGTTATGTATATCATGCATAATCAGTTTTTAATGCATTTTTTAGTGGTACCGACAAATAACAAAGCATAAAAAAGGACTAAATTTTGATATATCTTTGTTTATAGCTTATACATACGAAAAATAATTACAAAATGTTCATTAAGATTTTGACGTATATCAATGTATACTTATGTATATGTTACTTATAGTTGGTCCTAGTATGTGCCAAACCATAAAGATATATATATATATATATATATATATATATATATATATATATATATATATTATACCAAATTTATATACCATATTGTTAGAAAAGGAAGGAAAAAGAGAGAGAGAGATTGTGTCATGTGTATTCACTTTGTGCAGTCAAGCGTAAAACATGTATCTGCGCAGACTGCGTGACGCGACGGGCAACGATCACGTGAGTAGGGGGTGACACGACGCGTGCGCAGGCCGAGCAGGCACGAGCTTGCCTTGCGATTGCGACGAGCGTTCATTCGTCTTTTGACCGTGCGAGTGATCACGTTCTCATGATTGAGACGATTCGGTTGCGTAATGCTGCGTAGAACATAGCGATACTTATAATATCGGTACTTTGCGGTCGCGTACTTATATCTAATTGTAAGTCATATCGCTTCCGATAAACTAACGCTTCCTGGAAAGAGGACATCCACATTAAAGAGACCGCAAGCCAACCGGCATTTTAATATACGAAGGAAGGCCAACCGGCATTTTGATACACAAAGGAAGGAAAGCCGACCGGCATTTTGATATACGAAGGAAGGAAGGACGACCATCGCCATTCCTGTAGCTAACATTCACTCGCAGAACAATATTGCCATTGCTGGCTAAAAGAGAATACCCTTGAGGACGCATACTCGATACGTAATCCTTTCGATGATTTTATTCAAATAAGGAGAATCTGCAGATCTCAGGTAAATCTTCGATTTACAATAACTTTCAGTGTTCATCACGCGAGCTAAGCTTGGAATAGGGAACTGTCCTACCAGCTTGTCTTTCGAATATTCATTACAGAGGCCACGAAAACTATTCACTTCGAGGCAGTACTTCTTGCGGAAAAGGAAGCCTTCTGGCTTATTCTATTAAACTGTGCTCAGTCTAAATTCATTCTCGTCTTAACGATTGCAACCAATATATTAAATTACTTATAATTTCTATTCAATTGGCCATTGCGTAAACTCAATTATTGCGTTCGAAATCATTGAATTAAAAGAGACTTTGTCATTAAATATTCTCAAGCGTTTCAATATTCATTAAGCTACTTTTCAACGATATTAAGATTTTTTTGCGATAGTTCACTACATTTTAGAGATAACAATCGTTACTTTAATAACATTAGTCATGATCTTTCGTTTCGAATTACCGTCCCGTAATTTCCGCTGCTAAAAGTTGATTAGACTGATTGATATTTATGGTTGATAACAACGTTTCGCTCGTGACGTTGTATTGCTACTGTTGTTGTATTAATTGCTAATGACGTATTACTTGCTACTGTCGTATTAATTGCTACTATTGTGTTGTTGCTACTATCGTATAATTCCATAAATCTCAATCAGACGATTTTCATACTACAACGTATCAGTTTATCCGTGATTATTTCTTTAATATTGTATAATATGTCTGCATTGTTTTACTATATTTTATGTGCGATGATTTAAGGTGAATAATCCTTATGATATCGAACCTTCTGAATATTATACTCATTTTAATACCTATTCTATTGAAAGATATACACGCTTTGACAGTTATTTCAATAAAGTGTGTCATTATTAAGAGGATTAAACCAAAGACTTTAAGCATTCTAAAGTAATCTTGATATACTAATCTTAAGATGATTAAAAGAATTATTCAACAGTGAATATATTTATCTGTTGTATTTTATGCATTGACCGTTCTTTGAAAATATTATTGTTTACATATATGTTATATGTCCGAACGATTATTCCATTGATAATAAGATTTGACAATACACAATCTCTCTAACCATTTCGAATACATGAGTGATGTGTCGTTTCCTTCCCTACACTACGATCATTCTTACAAGTAAGCTTAAACTTAACACATATATTATAAAGAAAATTTAAAAAAATTACTATATATATATATATATATATATATATATATATATATATATATAGTATAATTTATGAAGGCCAAACAAAGAGTTTTTTTTCTTACCTGTAGTCCAATAAGACCCAATAAAAAGTTAAAGATATTATCAAAAATATTTTTATTATCACATGTTAAAATATCTGTAAGTGATATGCCGTAAGATCTCAAAACGATACCACATTTCTGGATTGCCTTGGCAAACACTGGGAATTTCATTAGAGCGCGACCTATTAAAATTTTAATAAAGTTTCTAAATTTTAATATACAGATATGTACATGCATCCGCGTATTTAGATATTTAGATTTTTTTAGTTATTGGTAAGGATACGTAAGAAACTCTAGCTTCTTCCCATATTGTAGTATTTGTTCTAGGAAAAAATTTTATTTGTTGACTGTAATAAATTAAGTTCTTAATAAATAGTAAACAATAAATCAAACTTTTTATATATATATTATTATAAGTTTGATAACATACTAGATAAGAATATGTTACGATCATAATCGTAACACTCCATATTTGTACGTTCTGTATACTTATATATTCTATAACTTAAATTTCTTCTTTGTTGAATGGGAGGTTGAATATATACATTTAAAATATTTTATAATATTATATTTACTTACTCATCCCAAACCACTGAGATCCTAATCCAGAAAATATAAAACAAATCGGTCTTTTGATATATGGAGTATGTTCTATTTTATTAATTGTATTATGAGATATTTTAGACCCAATTATCATGTATCCTCTGTAAGGATGACCTTCTATATCATCATTACGAATATGATGTAGCAGAGATATAAACTCAGCATCTATTGGTCGATTTCGCACCTGCATTCAGTTACAAGAATGTACATCCTATAATTCTTGGAATAATTTTACACAAAAAAAGACGATAATATTATCTTATTCTACAGTGTTTTACTTTAGCAATTATTAAATGCATTATTATTACTTAATATATTAAATAAATATATATTTAATACATTGACTTTTTTTGTGCAAATTCGAAATAATTTCGAAAGTGATTATGTATGTAAATATCTTTTTAGACATTATATAAATACACGTGTGTATATTTAATTGTTATGTTTGTTATATTTATATGATAATACAAACTAATGTCAAAAATTATTTCTGAAATAAATGAAATAAGCCATTATAATATTTGCTTACATCATCTAAGATGATTTTAACTGCTTCTTCCGTACGTCCAGACACAGTTACAAGTCTAGGTAAATCATCATTCAAAGCTGCATTGTTGATTTTTTGTTTAGGATTTGATTTTAATAATATGTGGCTATTAGCCCCTCCAAACCCAAAAGAATTGATACCTACATAACCACCCTCCCATTCTGTTGGTTCAGTGACGATCTTTATTCTTCCTTCGATAATAGCAGTTAACTCTTTTCGCGGACGCTTGAAGTGTATAGTAGGCGTAATTATACCAGTTTCCATCGCTAATAATACCTTTAAGAAATCACATTTTTTTATTAACAGTAATTATAGTACCCGGGAAAAAATGGAGGAGATCTGACCATGTCTGATTTGATAAAATGAGATACAACGAGATCTGAAATTCAAGTAAAGTCAGATCTGATTGGATACAATTTTATCTCGCCAGATCTGCATGGCCATATCTGATCACATGCAGCCAGATATGCTGAACTGTAATCCGATCTCACCAGATCTGATCATTGCTGCTGTTCGATATTGAATCGCAGATCCAATCGGATCTCTTCCGATCTAATCGGACATTATCTGATTGCTTCAGATCTCCTGAAGTACGAGCAGACATTACGCCTCAGATCTTGTCGGATCTGAGCAGACCTAGCCAGACATATCTTGATCTCACCAGATAAGACCAATCTTGGGTTACAAAGTTGTGTTGCTGATCCAATCAGATCTCTTCCGATCTTGCCGGATCTGAGCAGACCTAGTCAGACATATCTTGATCTCACCAGATAAGACCAATCTTGGCTTACAAAGTTGTGTTGCTGATCCAATCAGATCTCTTCCGATCTTGCCGGACCTGAGCAGATCTCGTCAGTATAGAACTTATAAAAATTTCGTTCTCAAATCGTCCATTATTAATTTTTACACCCAATGTTGGACATTATATCAAATATAATATTAACTCTGTAAAGGGGAAGCTTAAATGATTTTTGGTCAAAAAATCAATTGATTTTTATATTAAAAATAGTTTTCTCAATTTTGAAACATTAACATATATAATAAATATAGTCTCTGCAAATTTGATAATAATTGTTAATTTCGACACCATATTTAGAATTTATTATAAATATTCCATTAAAAAAGTACCATGCAAAATTAATTAATAATAGGTAAATATAAAAGATTAATGTATATATGTATATATAAAACATAAATCTTTTAAATTATTTTGCAAACATACCTTATAATTTAAACTGATAAAATAATATAATCACATATAAACTTATATAGTCATATAAGATTATATATGATCAGATCATAATGTTGCATCTCAAAGTATGCGATAGATGGCATCCGACGGAATCTGATTCTCGTATTTAAAATTTGATGAACAGTGGTATAAGAACGGTATCAGACACGGCAGTGTCGTGCTAAGTTGCGCCAAGTTATGTAAATCGTGGAACGGCACAACTTTTGTATCGTGGAGTCCACTTTTATAATAAAGTGGCACATTTAAAAAATAACATTTGAAAACAACAATTTTCTGCAGTGGATGGACACCGGATCGGATCAGATCTACTTATGTCTGATTGGATCTGAGCAGATATAATAGATTATTCTCGTTACATATCTGACTCTGTCCGCTAGGATCGAATCAGATCTACTCATGTCTGATTGGATCTGATCAGATAGGGCCAATATTTTGATCAAATCAGATCTGAGTGGATCGGATCTTATGAGATCTGCTCAAGTCTGTTCAGATCTCTTCCATTTTTTCCTGGGTAGTTATTTTATATAAATGTATTATATACATATGTATTATAATTGTAACAATATAAAAAAAATATGAATTGCTATAATCACATTTTAAGCAAAGTCAGTGTCAAATCATTTTATTACAAATGTACCTTTGCAATTTGACAAAGGCCACTGGCGGGTTCAGAATGTCCAATATTCGATTTTACCGAGCCCATCAATAAAGGAGTGTTTCTTTTAGCGCATAAAGTCTGGTCAATAGACATAACTTCTACGGGATCACCAGCAAGAGTACCAGTTGCATGGGCCTCCATGTAAGATAACTCACTAGGCATGATTCCACATTCCTTGTAAAATGTATTCAACAACATTTTTTGCTTTTCGACCGATGGAAAGGTAATACCTTCTTCTTTAAAACCATCGCAATTTATTTTACCGTGTACGAGGGTTGCATAAATTCTTCTTGCATTTTTTGCCTTTTGCAAATATACTACCGCGACCGTATCGCTACGCATATATCCGGTGCCTTCTTCGTCAAAGGGTTTACAATAACCATCAGAAGATAGAACCCCTAGAAGGAAATTAATTCATGTTATTAAATAAAGTTCTTCAAGCTTCGATTCAATATCTAAATGTAAGGATAGAAAGGAAGCATGGGCTTATTGAACATTATAGACAAAGAGTGCGATTGTTTCTAAGAGCACGTTATAAACAAAAACGTAAAATAATGACATAATCTTAATATAATTCACGGGGATAATGTTATTTCCGGGGCCCCTCAATTTGATAGGTGTATTTGATAAATTTTTCGCTGAGAAAAAGAATGCCGCAAACCACACAATGCATAGTTTTTAAGATATCGATTTTTAAATGTAATAATAACAATAGTTTGTATGGTATTATATATGGGGTTTGCAATTTACCACGTGTGGAAAGTTTACGCATGTACTTTGCAAGGCACACTATGTGTCTAGTTTAACGGTAGTGGAGCCCCCCGCAGGGGGGGGGGCGGAACCTACTGCCTTCACGCATACACTTTCCACGCGAGACGAGTTGTCACATGGGTTCGTGGCGTGCTTTACGAGCTCGTTTATATATGTACATTATACATAATAAAACATTTATATTCTCTATTAATTTCCTGAATACACATATTTTATGTCATCTAGTAATACATTTCGAGATATCGATTTTTCGAATACGTGGATGTTTCGGTAGCGACATTTTGATACTAAATTCTACACTGCCTAGTGTACACTAGCCTTGTATACTACACGTTTGAATAATAATAACACGTCAAACAAAGAGAGCAGTATGAAAAGAAATGTTGTGAGTGAAAGGAAGGGGGGGGGGGCTGGTGTTAGAGTTGCGTAGGGGTCACTGCTAATTCTGTGTATATTATTATACTATGTGATAGATTATATATAAATTGATATCTTGAAAACTATACATCGTAACGCATTGTGGTTTACAGCATTCTTTTTCTCAGCGAAAGATCTATAAAATACGCACCTATCAAATTAAGGGAGAGAGAGACCCCGGAAATAACATTCTTGCCTAATTCACACAACAAGAGTTTGTTGATTTCGATCAATTTAAAATTCTCGTCCAATTTGACGTGGAAATTGCTCAGATATATCGTATTAATATAACAAGAATGACATATGATCAATGATTATTTAAAATCTGAAATTTGCGTAAAGATGGAAATAAATGAGATATAAATAAACATATCAAAAAATGTTCATGACCCATACAATATGTAATATACAATATGTTGTAGCAGAGGTAGAGAGGAAATGTGGTAAGGGGGTAGCCGGAATAAAGTAGCTTGATTCCAATTAACCGTACGCTCACACTTTATTGTTTCTTAACACGAGGACGACCGGTTGTAATGGCGTTACAGACGACTCTGATCTCGTGGGGGGGAACTCGTGGTCGCGCGTACAACGCTCGCAGCGCACCCGACTATAGCCGAACATCCTCGAGCGTCTCCGATCACAGCATCGAGAATGCTCGGCTTCCGACTAAAGGCCGATTCACAGATGCGCGTCAAACTATTTTGCCTTAACACTACCGCCGTTTAAGTGCATCCTCTAGAATTCACGCATACATAAGTTTTCACGAAGCATTACAAAACGCTCTCTCGGCAGTGCCTTCGTAAACACATCTGCATATTGCACCTCCGTAGGAACGTACTTTACCGTAATTTCTTTTTCTTCGAATTTCTCTCGAATATAATGGTACCTTATGTCTATATGTTTTGTTCGCTTGTAGAACTCTGCGTTCTTTACAAGCCGAATCGCACTTTGGTTGTCTACACATAACTCAGTCGCATTATTACATTCGATCCCTAAACCTATCAACAATTTCCTCAGCCATGTGGCTTCTCTGGTCGCAGCACTCGCCGCAACATACTCTGATTCAGTCGTGCTCAACGTTACGAGCTTCTGCCTCTGCGAAGACCACGAGACCGGACCATTTGAAAAATAGAACACATAACCCGTTGTTGAGCGCCTTGTCTCCAAGTCACCTGCAAAGTCTGCGTCGGAGTAGCCAATGAGGGTCGAACGCCTACCGCCGTTTTTGTACTCGATTCCGTACCCGATTGTTGCATTCACATACGCGAGAACTCTTTTTACCGCACGCCAGTGTGACTTGTCATGCTTATTCGCGAATTTACTAATAACATTTACAGCAAAAGCTATATCAGGTCTCGAGACTATTGCCAAAAACATGAGCGATCCTACGGCCTCTCTATATGGAACGGTTCCGTCGTTCCCCTCCTCTTTCTCCACCGGGAGCAATACTGCATGTGGGTCCGCGGGCATTCCAACAGCTTTCGCCTCTTTCATTTTGAATCTATCGATAATCTTAGTTGCGTACGCCGCTTGATGAATTACAAGAGATTTGCGCTTACGATCACGTTTTATTTGTAAGCCGACAAACACAGACGCGTCACCAACTGTGATTCGAAAAGATTGACTTAACCTATCAATAATTGTTTCTAAGATTGTCTTACTTTTGGCCGCGAACAGGCCGTCATCCACAAAGAGCGCGAGATACACTTTTTCACCTTCAAACTGACAAAGATACACTGATCGGCCTCGATGGCCTCGAACTCGTATTCACTCAGAAAAGCCACGAACTTCTTGTTCCAGCATCGTGGAGCTTGTTTAAGTCCGTACAATGCTTTGTCGAGTTTGCACACCACACTCGCTGATGAATCTTTCTTCTCCTTGTCTCCGCTGATGATCAATCCCTCTGGGATTTCCATGTAGACGTCCTCGTCCAGCACTCCATACAGGAACGCCGTCTCCACGTCGAACTGCCGAAGCTCCAGGTCCTCTTCTGCTGCTAGCGCCAACAACACCCGCAGCGAATCGTAGCGCACAACCGGCGCAAACGTTTCTGAGTAGTCTATGCCCTCACGTTGCATGAAGCCCCTTGCGCAGAGCCTTGCCTTGAATCTTACTGTATTTTTCTCGGGATCCTTCTTCACCTTGAATACCCACTTCGAGTCGATGATCTTCTGACCTGCTGATCTTGGGACAATCGACCACGTATGATTTCGCTCGTGTGCGTGAAGCTCCTCTTTGACAGCACGTGCCCACTGCGCGGCATCCCTGCTGCTCATGGCCTCATTAAATGAGCCTGGAGCCACATACTCAGCGATATCTACCTCGTATCGCCGCGGTGGTCGAAGTACAGAGCGATCCCTTAGATTCCTTGCTGGCTTGTCCGTTGTCTGGCGTGGAGTGACATTCCCCACGACAGGAACCTCCTCGACATCGTCTTCTTCGTCGTCCTCGCAACGTGCGTCCTCGTCGGCTTCTTCTTGATCCTGGATATTGCACTTTTTGAGTTTCACTGAAACCTCGTTGTCTGAGTCCGTAGTTACCTCAGCTTTTCCTAGTTTTTCATCGAAAATGACATCTCTCGAGACTCCGACTTTCCCTGTCTCAGGATCAAACAGTCGATAGTTTGTTGACTCACTTTTGTAGCCCACAAGTATTTTTGCCTTTGTGCGAGAATCGAACTTCCTCACAAATTGCTTTGGTACGTGCACCAACGCTCGCGTGCCGAAAACTCGCAGATGTCCTAACTCAGGCTTTTGTCCATTCCACAGCTCAAAAGGGGTCACCTCCTTTCCAGAAGACACGGTTCGGTTCAACACGTACACCGCGGTATTCACTGCTTCAGCCCACAAATGTTTGGGCAGATCTTTACCGTGCAGCATCGACCTCGCGCTCTCGACGATGGTCCTGTTGTCCCTCTCCGCCTTCCCGTTCTGCTGCGGTGTGTACGGGGCAGTATTTTCTTTCTTGATGCCATGTGCCGACAAATACTCGTTCATCTTCTCGTTGCAAAATTCACGCCCATTATCAGAGCGAAGAACTTTCATCGGCTTGCCAAACTTGGTCCTGATGAGACGCTCGTATTGTTTGAATCCGTCAAACACGTCGGATTTGTGCCGAATGAAGTACACGTGCCTGAATCCTGTGCAATCGTCCTTGAACGTCAAGAAATATCTTGCTCCCCCTGGTGACTCCACTTCTGTCGGCCCGCACACGTCCGTGTGCACTTTCTCGCCTGGTACTGTCGTCGCCTTGCTGACGCTTTTCTTGAATGGTAAACGATGAGCCTTGCCCTGTGCACACGCTTCGCAGAAGAAGTCGTCGGACCCCTTTAGCGCGACGCCCTTCACCAGCCCTTTCGAAACTAGTTCACGTATAGCACGCTTATCAATGTGACCGAGACGCTCGTGCCACACTCGCAAGCTTACAGCAGCCACGTTTGCCTGCTCCGTAGCGACTGGTAGTTCGACTTTAAACAGCATTCTGTAAACACGATTACTCTGCTTAACACCAGTTGCAACGACTGTTCCACCACGCACCAGGTTCACTGAATTTTGTTCGAACACGACTTTGTAATCTCGTTCGACACACGCGCCAACCGAGAAAAGATTCTTTCGTAGTTTTGGTACGTACAGACCGGAAATAAGTTGGCGCTGGAAGATCATATTTTTTAATGAAACATAGCTCATTCGATTGCTCCTTAATTGCTCCCTCAGAATCAACGATTGCTCCCCTTTTAAAATTAATATTTTTGGAGATATTTAATAAAAACCAAAATTTTTTAATTTTTATTGAAAAACATATTTATAATAACCCTATGCAACTAAAACCGGTCTAGAACGATTGCTCCTTCATTGCTCCTTATTGCTCCATCATTATTTTAATGATTTATTGCATATTTTATTGAAAAATTAAGAAATTAATTATTTCACAAGTGACGCCGTCGCCACCTATGGGCCGCCTGTTGTAACTATATGGTTCGGCAGCCAACGACGGAATATTCAAACGTAATATAACAGCTCGATCGTTTACAACTATATCTGAAAGAGTTTAATCAACATTTCCTATTGATTTTTGTTAGAATAACTATTTCTCGCTTGCTCTGTTGGGATATTCGATTGCTCCATTTGTATAATTAATATTTAATGATATTTTTGCAAAAAACCACTCATTCCTTTGGAATAACGTATTTCCTATATATCTCTGCAAGTATATCCAACATAAAAAGATTGCTCCTTAATTGCTACGCATTGCTCCTTCATTACTTTAATGATTTATTGCATTTTTATTAAAAAATTAACAAATGAAATGCTAAAGCACAGACTTTTGCATAACGCATATAGGTATCAACCAATCATAATTTTTTATTTTTATTCTGTTGTTAAGGCTATTGCACGTAACACAGTTTTAGTCATAATCGTAATGGCTCCTGCACACACGACGCGGCGACGCGGCGACGCGGCAATGCGGCAACGCGGCAACGCGGTGACCAATCACCATCTGCCTTTCCGTACTACTTTCAGAAGTAGAACGGAAAGACAAGACGGTGATTGGTTACCGCGTTGCCGCGTTGCCGCATTGCCGCGTCGCCGCGTCGTGTGTGCAGGAGCCATTACGATTATGACTAAAACTGTGTTACGTGCAATAGCCTTAACAACAGAATAAAAATAAAAAATTATGATTGGTTGATACCTATATGCGTTATGCAAAAGTCTGTGCTTTAGCATTTCATTTGTTAATTTTTTAATAAAAATGCAATAAATCATTAAAGTAATGAAGGAGCAATGCGTAGCAATTAAGGAGCAATCTTTTTATGTTGGATATACTTGCAGAGATATATAGGAAATACGTTATTCCAAAGGAATGAGTGGTTTTTTGCAAAAATATCATTAAATATTAATTATACGAATGGAGCAATCGAATATCCCAACAGAGCAAGCAAGAAACAGTTATTCTACGAAAAATCAATAGGAAATGTTGACTAAACTCTCTGAGATATAATTATAAACGATAGTGCTGTTATATTAACGTTTGAATGTCCCGCCGTTGGCTGCCGAACCATATAGTTACAACAGGCGGCCGATAGGTGGCGGCGGCGTCACTTGTGAAACGATCAATTTGCTAATTTTTTAATAAAAATGCAATAAATCATTAAAGCAACGATGGAGCAATGCGTAGCAATTAAGGAGCAATCGTTTTATGTTGAATATACTTGCAGAGAACTATAGGCGTCACTTGTAAAATGATCAATTTGTTAATTTTTTAATAAAAATGCAATAAATCATTAAAGCAATGAAGGAGCAATGCGTAGCAATTAAGGAGCTATCTTTTTATGTTGGATATACTTGCAGAGATATATAAAGAAATACGTTATTCCAAAGGAATGAGTGGTTTTTTGCAAAAATATCATTAAATATTAATTATACAAATGGAGCAATCGAATATCCCAACAGAGCAAGCGAGAAATAGTTATTCTAACAAAAATCAATAGGAAATGTTGATTAAACTTTTTCAGATATAGTTGTAAACGATCGAGCTGTTATATTACGTTTGAATATTCCGTCGTTGGCTGCCGAACCATATAGTTACAACAGGCGGCCCATAGGTGGCGACGGCGTCACTTGTGAAATAATTAATTTCTTAATTTTTCAATAAAATATGCAATAAATCATTAAAATAATGATGGAGCAATAAGGAGCAATGAAGGAGCAATCGTTCTAGACCGGTTTTAGTTGCATAGGGTTATTATAAATATGTTTTTCAATAAAAATTAAAAATTTTTCGTTTTTATTAAATATCTCCAAAAATATTATTTTTAAAAGGGGAGCAATCGTTGATTCTGAGGGAGCAATTAAGGAGCAATCGAATGAGCTATGTTTCATTAAAAAATATGAACTTCCAGCGCCAACTTATTTCCGGTTACGTACAGCACATTGTCAATACGCGACTTTTTCCACTCGCCATCAACACACTTTGTGATGGTAACACTGCCCGTACCGACAACTTTGCACTCTTCATTGTCTCCGAGCACGACGGTGCCGCCTTGCGCGACGGCTGTGTACTGGGAAAACCACTCGCGTCGAAATGTCATGTGCGCCGACGCCCCGTTGTCGGTGAGCCAGATTTCTTTTGTATCTGCACTCAAGATCTTTTTTATCGATCTGCACATCTCTGTCGAGCACTTTCCCGCCACTTTTTGCACACTCCCGCCGCACTCCCCGACAAAAGCACAGTTGCATATGTCTTTGTTGTCACCTTCAGTTTTTTCGCGCGACTTTTCGCACTCACGCGCGTAGTGCCCTTTTTCTTGACACTTGAAGCACGTAACATTCCTTTTTGGTTTTTGTTTCTTCTTCCCGGACTTCTTTTCACCCGATTTCTTCGACTGACTTCCTTTCGACACAGCCAGGGCCGTTGCACAGTATAAGTAAGAACAGTAGGTACACTCCCCTAAGAAGTTGGTAAATGAATATGGCAATTCGCGCAATCAATAACATGGTGGCTGTCATCTGACAGTTCATTTGGTTAGATATATCGGCGCGTCAGTTGTATTGTATTTGTATTTATTTAAAAAAAATTTTTAAATAAAATCATAATGAGTAACAAAAGTGGTTATCGATGTGTATTTAAAGATTGTGGTGGGATCAAAGGAAACTTTATTCCGATTTCTGAAAGATTCAGAAAGGTACGTATTCATTTTTATGATAAATACATGAATACATAAATACGTTAAATACACATAAATACATTAAACACATTAATTATATTAATGCATTAAGTATATTAATTATATAACGCATTAAGTATATTAATGTATTAATATATTTATCTATTACAATAATTTTTTCAAATGTATTTATTTATTATGTATCTTATTACATAATATACGAATAGCATATTTATTTATGTATTAATGTGTTAATGTATTTATGTATTTATGTGTATTTAACGTATTTATGTATTCATGTATTTGTCATAATAAATACGTACCTTTCTGAATCTTTCGGAAATCGGAATAAAGTTTCCTTTGATCCCACAATCTTTAAATACACATCGATAACCACTTTTATTACTCAGTATAATTTTATTTAAAAAAATTTTTTAAATAAATACAAATACAATACAACTGACGCGCCGATACATAAATAAATACAGTAATAAAAATATGCTATTTGAATATTATGTAATAAGATAATAAATAAATACATAAAAAAATTAATACATTAATACATAAATAAAATGAATAAAATATACATAAATAAAATGTGTCGTGATATTTTTGCTTCGAATGTTTAATTAATATGTATAATATATTTCTTAAATTTTTTTTTCATTTCTTATATAATTATCACAAGCGGTTTCTATTATTAAAATAAAATGCGCGTGTATTTTTTACTTATGTGCATGTGTTGTGACATTTTTGCTTCGAATATTTAATTAATATATATTTCTTATATTTTTTTTACTTATACAATTATCAAGCAGTTTCTAGTAAGCGGTTGAAATAAAACACGCTCGCGCAATCAACATCATGGCGGACGTTTGCCACGAAGAACAAAGGCTCCGACACGGAGTGAACCTACTGTTCTTACTTATACTGTGGCCGTTGCACCGTCCTCACTCTCTGAGTTCAGCCGCATTTCCTCCCCGATCAATCTCGAGGTCAAATTCTCGAGAGTCTGTCAAGCCGGATCAACGCTATCCCACGCAGTTCGCAATGTCCCGTACTTGGACGTCAAACTTGCCAACAGCTTCGCCGCAATTGCGTTGCTGGATATTTGCTCACCGACGTCAGTTAATGTAGCCGCCATATTTTGCACCGTTGCAATATGGTGCTCCATCGAATCACTGGGCGACATCCGGTATTCATGAAATTTTTGCAGAAGCACCATCTTGTTAGCTTCCGATTTCTGCTCGTGAAGCAGACACAATTTCGTCCACATTTCATTCGCGGTCGCACACACCAGGAGAGGCTCCAATTTTTTCGGCTCAATCGCCGACGAGATGAGGAACATCGCTTTTGCGTTCTCACACACCCACGCTTTGTATTCAGCCGACGCGGCCGCCGGTCTCGCTCTCGTCCCGTCTACAATGTCCTGGATGCCATTCGCGAAAAATAATGCCATCAACTGGAATTTCCATGCTTGGAAATTATTCCCGTCGAACTTCTTCACTCCACGAGCTGAGATGTCGTCACTCATGACTAGTACGATACGCGTACCGTTACCGCCAAAAACGAAGCCACGCGGTCCACACGTAATGGCCGCCCCGCGCACACTTTCGTCCTCGCCGCGAACCGCCTCTCGTTTCCACACCTCTCTATCAAAAACGCAGCTCAGGCTGGCCTGGGCCCATAACCTGTTGTAGCAGAGGTAGAGAGGAAATGTGGTAAGGGGGTAGCCGGAATAAAGTAGCTTGATTCCAATTAACCGTACGCTCACACTTTATTGTTTCTTAACACGAGGACGACCGGTTGTAATGGCGTTACAGACGACTCTGATCTCGTGGGGGGGAACTCGTGGTCGCGCGTACAACGCTCGCAGCGCACCCGACTATAGCCGAACATCCTCGAGCGTCTCCGATCACAGCATCGAGAATGCTCGGCTTCCGACTAAAGGCCGATTCACAGATGCGCGTCAAACTATTTTGCCTTAACACAATATAATAAGATATAGGCCGGTATTCATAGTCGGATCTTATATTTAAGACCGTCTTAAGTACGATCTTAAAGTGTTATGAACCAATCACAGAGCCGTATTAGCATCTCAAGACATTACTTAAGACAGTCTTGAAATAAGATCCGACTATGAATACGGACCATAGTAAATACATACCTAGATGGTAAAATTGAAATTGTACATGAGGATGGAGGCATAGATTGACGGAAGCGATAATGGCCGCGTCGCACTCTCCAGACCGAATTAGCTCGTAAGCTTTCACTATAGCAACGTTACTTGAACTACATGCAGTATCAATATTATGCGATTGTCCAATAACGCCGAGCCAGTAAGAAATTTTGTTTGCCATGAGAGAAACATTGCATTCAATCATAGGTAATCCAGCAAACTAATCACAATACATATTTTTAAATATATTTAAAGTATTAAAAGGTACAAATAATAAGTTAAATGTTTATTTTTATCATTATTTTTATCATTATAGCCTTTATTTTTAAAACTGCTTAAAAATTTATTGTATGTAATTTATCTATACTTCTTATATATTAAGGAAACAAATTTTTATCTTTGAAACAAGAATTTTATACAGTTATCATTTCTTTAAATAAATTTCTTTTGATTATGTGTTTTATATATTAATTAAATATGTCATACCTGAGATGTACAGGAAAAATTCCCTTGAGTCTCAGACGCAGAAATTGCTGTAAAAACACTCGTTCTTGTTCCCTGTAATTCTTTTGGGTTTACGCCCGCATCGATAATTGCTTCGTAAGTATGCTCGAGTAACATTCTAATCATAGGATCCATTATATAAGCTTCTGTTGCGGGTATATTGAAAAATTCTGAATCAAATTTCTCGATATTGTTGACTTTACCAATTCGATGAGGCATATTATAAGCTATGTAAAAAATAAATATATTAAAAAGTAACAAGTAAAAGGAGGCTTTGACAGTACAATGCGGTTGACAAAGCGTACGTTAACGTAAGTTAATGTTATAATAACTAATATATAATTATACATCGGACATTTCGGCTTTGTTTTCAATAGTTAGATCTTCAGCGGTGACAACTGAATCAAAATAAGCTCACACTCTCCAACGAAAAATTATTTCAAAATTTGGTGGTCTAAAAATAGTATAATCTGCGAGAAAATTCAAGTAAAACTTAGAGCTTCCGCACAAGACTCTCGTATTGTAACGTAGCTTAACGTAACGTGGATCAACGCATAAGAAACGTATCGGTTACGGCGTTGTATGTTTCTTGCGCATTGACTCACGTTATGTTACGTTACGTCACCAGACGAGAGTCTTATGCGAAGGCTCTTAGCCTATCCCTAAATCCCTATAATATCATAGTTTATGATATAATCGAAATAGAAATGACAGTCAGAACTTCAACGACAAGAGAAGTAAATTAAATCACCCATCAGTACATATAATGCGAAAATGAGGTCATATTTTATAAGAATATTTATATAACACTGGGGAACACGGATTTTTTATCGGGCCAATGGCAACTGATTCTGATAGATTTTTTTCTGTAAAAAAATCTGAAAACGAAAATAATAATGAATTGGCTCTATTTTTTAAGAAATACGGTGCCCCCGTTGTTTTTCTACAGATGTTCAAAAATGACCAAAAACACGTTTTTTGGCACTTTGACCCCGTTTATTTAACCCGTTGACTGTGTATGACGGCTATAGCCGCAACGTAGAAAAAACAAAGTAAAACTTTCTGAATTTGCTTGAAACTTGTTACTCGGGGGTTTCTGGGGTCGCTGATTACGAATCCGAAGTCAGATGTACAAAATTCAAAATGGCGGATCCAATATGGCGGATCAAAATTACAAAAAAGGTCTGATTTTCATGAAATTTGGTACCCTTATGTTTTTTGGGTCTCTGAATCCGAGTATGAAGTCGGATTTTCAAAATTCAAAATGGCGGGTCCAATATGGCGGATCAAAATTTTATTTTTGATCCGTCATATTAAATCCGCCATTTTGAATTTTGTAAATCTGACATCATATTCGGATTCAGAGACCCAAAAAACATAAGGGTACCAAGTTTCATAATAATCCGATGAACTTTTTTTCAACACACTTTTCAACACACTCAACGCCCAAATAGTAAAATTCTCTTACACAGCCAATGGGTTAAAAAACCAGAGCCAATTTAGTATTTTCAAGGCCAGCTTCTTGTTCAGCGGAACCAAATTGGTAAAAAATACCTATTCTCTTAAAAACAATCTGAAAACGATAAGATTTTGTTGACCAGTGTAATATATATATACTTATTTCTACATAAAAAATAATAATGTTTTTAAGGATTTATAATATGCATCTGGATCGTTTTCAATTATGATATTGGAAATAACGAAGCCATAAAAATGTTTGAATTAATGAAAGATAATTTATAATTCTCGACATAAATTACGAGGATTGTTTTCGTTATATATGTATATTTTGTGTACGTATATGTAGGGTTACACAGTTTTCTTGGATTCTGATATCGTTTTTCAAAGTTATTGGATTAGATATTGCAAATCTTTAATTACGATTAATATACACGATAATATAAAACGAATATTTTTCCTAATAAGTTTTGAAAATATAAGGAGGTTGGTTGCCGTCACATTGTGGGGCAGGCGGCGAGAGGGGACGATTGCGAGAGGGAACTCTAAATAATGAAATTTTTCGACGCGTGAAATAAACGAGTTTTAGCAAATAAATGTGTGGAATGCATTTAATTAGCTGTTTCTTAAGGTTTTAAATTAAAGTTCTTAAGGTTTTAAATTAAGGTTTTAAGGTGATGCTGGAGTCGTCTGTTTTACCGGCATTTTTTGCCGTCACGTAGCGTCGTATTAATTTGATAGAATTGAAATTCCTTTTCCAGAATTGCAATACATACATCAATGATTCAGGGAAACTTCGATTTTACATAGAAAACGAGAAAAAATTACGGAAGTACAGATTTCCTTATCTACTTTTATCCTAATATGGCTGTAGGTTATGGTGAGAATAAAACTCTCTTCACCCTGCGTATGCGGACGCTCTTTATTATACAAAATACTTCACCGCCGTTCGCCCTTACATTTCGACCGCTTCTGTCTAATGCGACTGATCACGACGACTGTAATCGGTACAATAGGTTCGTCACACACACCGACCGCCACAAGCGCCGCACGCAACCTTGTATTACTACGCGCGGTAGCAGAAGTCGCGCCAATTATCATGAGAGCTCCCTTAAAAATCACTAGAAATAGCACGCAATACAAGTAGGCGCGCACAATGGCGTCTCGAGTTGCGGCGAGCTGTCAGCTCATCACAAGATGTGTTTCATATAAGAGATATACCATTGATACTATTGGTTGTAAGCCAATAAAGGTTTCACTCGTGATATGAGAATGCGGCTTTAGTTTTAGAGAGAAGTCTTATGTTTTTCAGCAGAGCGTACTATCTATAAGTTATGTGTTCACTGTTCTTTTTCGTCGTTCCTTCGCCATTAACTTGTGTCTCATTATAATAATAAATTAGTTTCTTTCTTGCAACATACGGCGTACTACATTATAAAAACCATACTAATCATCAGGTTATGGGCCCAGGAAGCCTATAGATTGCAGGTGAAACTGTGAAATACCGACGTGAGCATATATTTGACAACGTGGTCGTGCTTATTCACGGTGAGAAAACACAACGGAACAAGAAAAAATGGCGACTACCACTACCGCAATCGTAACTAAATTCAACGGCGAAAATTGGCCTGTGTGGAAATTCGAAACCTCCGTCATCTTGAAAGGGCGTGGACTCTTCGACATCGTGTCAGGAGTTACAGTAAAACCTGAAGAACATCAAGCAGCAGCGGAATGGTTAAAACAAGATGCCAAAGCCCAGGAAGTAATTGTTACGCGGATGGAACATGGCCCCCTTGCACATATATTGTCGTGTGAGAATTCTCATGACATGTGGAACAAATTGAAGGTTGTGTACGACAAAGAATCTGCAGTGAGCATCCATCTTCTCCAACAAAAGTTTTTCACAGCAGAGTTTGATTCGATGTCTAATTATCTGTCCAAAATCGAGGAAATCTGGGTGAAATTGAAACAAGCCGGAGAGGAAATATCTGATAAAATGACTATAACCAAGATTCTAATGTCACTTCCGGATCAATACAAACATTTCAGATCCGCTTGAGAATCCGCCCCGGTAGATAAACAGACACTTAATGAACTGACTTCGAGGTTACTTCTAGAAGAGGAACGATCAAACAGCAATGAAGTATCTACTGCACTAGTGAGTCGAGCCAGTACCAATTTAAAATGCTTTACATGTAACAAGACTGGTCATTTGAAGAAGGATTGCTACAAAAACAAACGTTGTGATTTTTGTAAGAAGTCTGATCACATTGCGAAATATTGTTTTTTCAAGAAAAAGGACAAAAACCAAAGGGGACAGGAAGATACTCAAAAGAAGAAAGAAGATATCACAGCTTTAGTGGCAAGTGCGCTTGATCAATCCGGCGATTGCTGGTTCATGGACAGCGGGTGTACACATCACATGTGCAATGATCAAGACTTTTTTGAGAACTATAAGGTAACAGACTATGCTCATATGGTCCAGTTGGGCGACGGCGCCAAAGTTAAAGTAGTTGGTGAAGGGAACATTAAATTAAAGGCATTTGACGGAAATAAATGGTCGATGGTGAAATTGAAAAACGTACTTTTTGTGCCCGATTTAAAAGTAAACTTGTTTTCTGTTATAAGTGCCTTAGATAAAAATTTGAACATGATCTCAGATAACAATACTTGTAAATTTATTAAAGACAATGTAACAATTGTAATTGCAAAACGTGAGGGCAGGATGTTCAAGATGTGTTTTAATAGGATTGAGCAAGCACTGTCAAGTGCAACTACTAATATCAATATGGAAGTGTCGAACCTAAAAGTTAGTAACAAGAAAACCTTACCAAACAATGTTTGTAACAATAACTGCGATTTGTTTCGTTACCATATTATGTTAGCACATCAAAACTTTGCTCATGTAAAGGAAGTTCTTGTACAAAATAACATACCTATCCTTTGTAATAATAATCACTTCTGTACGGCATGTATTGAAGGAAAACATTGTAAGAAACCTCATCCAAGTAGTGTAAACAAGACTAGTTCACCAGAAGAAATGATCCATGCCGATGTGTGCGGTCCTTTAGAAGAGACTTCATTGGGAGGCTCGCGGTACTTTCTTCTGTTGAAAGATGATTTCTCACATTTCCGTATTGTCTACTTTCTAAAAGAAAAGAGTCAAGTCCCATCAAAATTAAAATCATTCTTTTCTATGTGTCAGAATCAAGGAACCAGAGTCAAGATATTACGGACCGACAATGGTAGGGAATTTATAAACGAAACAGTAAAGCGAATGTTAGAAGAACTTGGGATCATTCATCAAACTTCCGTACCCTATACCCCAGCTCAAAACGGAAAGGTGGAAAGAGAAATGCGGACAGTAGTAGAGGCTGCAAGGACGATGCTGAAAGAAAAATTCTTACAGAAAAATCTTTGGGCTGAAGCTGTTAACACAGCCGTATTTGTACTGAACAGAACCGGTACCAGCTCAATTGCAAAGAAAACTCCGTATGAGCTATGGTTCAATAAAAGGTTCGACATCAACTCGCTGAAAGGCTCCTTTGGTGCTGAAGTATGGACTCACATACCAAAACAACGACGCTTGAAATTGGACAGCAAGAGTAGAAGAGGCGTCCTAGTTGGTTATGGAGAAAATACAAAAGGTTTCAAAATTTACTATCCTGACCACAAAACTTTCTCAATGGAACGAGAAGTTTTGTTTGTGCCTGGAAAGACACCGGTTGCGAGTAAGGAACTCTGGATACAAACTGAAGAGTTGTCAGATGGCGAGACACAGGATTCTGAAGAAGAAAGACAAACTGAAGAAAGACAAACAGAAGAAATTGAAGATCGGACTGTAGATCAAGAAGAAGAGACAGAAGATTATGATCAAACTCCCGTATCGAGTTTAGTTCCTCAGACCAATGAAGGAAGACCAAAACGAAATATTAGGCCACCCAGGAAACTTGTAGAGGAGTATCATTGTTATCTTGCGATGGAAGATGAAGAGCCAGCAACATTGGAAGAGGCCTTGTCGTCACCTCAGGCCACTCAATGGAAGGAGGCAATGAAAGCGGAGATGACAGCGCTCACAGAAAACAACACTTGGAACTTAGTTAAAAGGCCAGAGCACAAGGCGGTAATTATTGACACCAAATGGGTCTATAAGGTAAAAGAAAATAGAGATAATAAAAATGTTCTTTTTAAGGCACGATTAGTAGCAAAAAGTTATGTACAGAAAGATTTAGACTTTTGTGATATTTATTCACCCGTGGTTAAGATAACTAGCGTTAGAACTTTATTAGCTATTGGTAATAAAAATAAATGGGAAATATACCACTTAGACGTTTGTAGTGCTTTTCTAAATGGCGAAATTAAAGAGGAGATTTATGTTATTCTGCCAAAAAATTTTAATGTACCCAAAGATAAACTTGGTAAATTACAAAAAGCTTTATACGGGTTAAAAGGGGCTCCTAGATGTTGGTATGAGAAACTGGATGAATTCATGTTAAGTCAGGGTTTCAGTAGGACGAAAAGTGATCAATGTATATACTATTATATAAGAGGCGACTGTAAAGTTTATATACTTGTGTTTGTTGACGATCTTTTGTGCACTGGATCTGGCCCAATGTTAGACATTATTATAAACAAACTGAAAAATGTTTTTAAAATAAAGGATCTTGGTCTCGCGAGTTGCTATCTGGGTATCAACATAAAACAAGATTTAAAAAATGGAATTACTACTTTGGACCAGACTCAGTACCTCAAAAGAGTACTCGAAAAATTTAACATGTCCGATTGTCACAGTGTAAGCACACCAATGGATCCGAATGTAAAATTATCAGCGTTACAGAGGGATAAGTCGGAGAGTGCCGATGTGGAACAACGTTGTAGGAGACTTATTGGCAGTATAATGTATGCTATAATTGGCACTAGACCAGATTTATGCGCAAGTATAACTTTTCTGTCTCGGTTCCAAAATTGCGCTAGCAATGACCTGTGGACATGTCTTAAACGCGTATTACGGTATATCAAAGGTACCATCGATCTCATGTTAATTTATCGAAGAGAAGCGAATAATGAATTATTAACAGGCTACGCTGATGCAGACTGGGGAAGTAATCCAATTGATAGAAGGTCTACTAGTGGTTTCTGTCTTCAAGTATATAGAAATTTAGTAATGTGGACATAAAAAAAACAGGCTACAGTAGCTTTGTCTACTTGCGAGGCTGAATACCCTGGTAACCATCTCCGATAGAAAACGATTAAAAACGGCTACATCTGTATCGTTTTTAATCGTATCTTATCGGTTCTATCGTTGCATATTTAGAAGACAGATAAAACATTAATCGAATCGAATCGGTTTCTATCGTTTTAGATCCGAATAAGGAAATAACTATACAAATGTTATAGTTATGAATCGTTTTCTATATGTACAATTATTGCCCGTCTGAATCAATCGTATATACACGATATAGTATATATCGTTATTTATGGTAATAATTTTACCGTATGCATTAATACGGATATATAAGAATAAAATGATAGACATCTCATTGATATTTATATGACTTAACCGAACCAATACATCTATCGTGTCTTATCAGGATTTTCCGACATACAACTTATCATCTTCCTATACAGCAGCTAATCGGTTCGTTTTCTGTTGTATATTAATGATATAAATTGAATCGTTTGAAAGCCTTCTGCTTTGTATATGTTTTTATAAGGTTAAAACGATAGATATCTCCGTCGATATTTATACGACTTAACCGAACCGATACATCTATCGTTTCTTATCAGGATTTTCTGACATACAACTTATCATCTTTTTTATGGCAGCAAATCGGTTCGTTTTCTATCGTATATCAATGATATAAATTGAATCCGCATCAACCAAATCGGCGATTAGTTCGCGACAATGCCGCTAGGCCGTGATGGAAAGCGCTTCTTGTATTTAAAATACATCCAGTCATAATACATAAGCAGACCCCCTGCGAGGCGAAAAGCAGAGAAATCCAGTATCGTAACTGAAGAGATCTCTTTTTATAAAGACCTCCTGGCGGTAGCCGCCCCGGACACCGAACACCGAGCCCAGCGGCCTCCGACTCCTGGCGCTAGTTGTCCCGTTCCCGGTGTTCTTCAAAACGATAAAAACCGATTGAAAGAAATAAATCGGTATGAATCTGATTCCTTAATTCACGATTCGTAACGATTGAAATGGATTGACTAAAACTAATTCAAACGATTCATTAACCATATTAAAAACGATAGAAACTGATGTGCAGTTAATAAGACATTTAGAATCCCAAGTATTTTGCAACGTGAGTTTCTGATGGAGTATCGTAAATAAACGATTCACTAACCATATTAAAAACGATAGAAACTGATGTGCTGCTGATAAGACATTTACAATAGGATCCCAAGTATTTTGTAACATGAATTTCTGATAGAGTATCGTAAATAAACGATTCACTAACCATATTAAAAACGATAAGAAATTTTTTATCGTTTTCTATTGTTGGCGGTTATCAGGGTTGTTTTCGCGTTTGTATCTGATGATTGGTATGGTTTTTATAATGTAGTACGCCGTATGTTGCAAGGAAGAAACTAATTTATTATTATAATGAGACACAAGTTAATGGCGAAGGAACGACGAAAAAGAACAGTGAACACATAACTTATAGATAGTATGTTTAATATGGTTAGTGAATCGTTTATTTACGATACTCCATCAGAAACTCACGTTACAAAATACTTGGGATTCTATCGTAAATGTTTTATCAACTGCACATCAGTTTCTATCGTTTTTAATATGGTTAATGAATCGTTTGAATTAGTTTTAGTCAATCCATTTCAATCGTTACGAATCGTGAATTAAGGAATCAAATTCATAATTTCTTTCAATCGGTTTTTATCGTTTTGAAGAACGCCGGGAATGGGGCAACTAGTGCCAGGAGTTGGAGGCCGCTGGGCTCGGTGTTCGGTGTCCGGGGCGGCTACCGCCAGGAGGTCCTTATAGGAAGAGATCCCTTCAGTTACGATACTAGATTTCTCTGCTTTTCGCCTCGCAGGGGGTCTGCTTATGTATTATGACTGGATGTATTTTAAATACAAGAAGCGCTTTCCATTATGCGCAGCCTAGCGGCATTGTCGCGAACTAATCACCGATTTGGTTGATGCGGATTCAATTTATATCATTGATATACGATAGAAAACGAACCGATTTGCTGCCGTAAAGAAGATGATAAGTTATATGTCAGAAAATCCTGATAAGAAACGATAGATGTATCGGTTCGGTTAAGTCGTATAAATATCGACGAGATGTCTATCGTTTTAACCTTATAAAAACATATACAAAGCAGAAGGCTTTCAAACGATTCAATTTATATCATTAATATACAACAGAAAACGAACCGATTAGCTGCTGTATAGGAAGATGATAAGTTGTATGTCGGAAAATCCTGATAAGACACGATAGATGTATTGGTTCGGTTAAGTCATATAAATATCAATGAGATGTCTATCATTTTATTCTTATATATCCGTATTAATGTATACGGTAAAATTATTACCATAAATAACGATATATACTATATCGTGTATGTACGATTGATTCAGACGGGCAATAATTGTACATATAGAAAACGATTCATAACTATAACATTTGTATAGTTATTTCCTTATTCGGATCTAAAACGATAGAAACCGATTCGATTCGATTAATGCTTTATCTGTCTTCTAAATATGCAACGATAGAACCGATAAGATACGATTAAAAACGATACAGATATAGCCGTTTTTAATCGTTTTCTATCGGAGATGGTTACCAGGGAAGCTTCCCTGAATTGCACAACAAGAAAAACATCGATAAACCCTCCAAATCAAGATTTGGAAGCGTAATATAAAAGTATAGTGTCGGTGTTGTATCGTGCGTATGTATGCGTGCAATGTAGCGTGCTATCCTTGTCTATATCTTTGTCTATACAAGGACAGATATAGTTGATAACATAGAAAATGGTAACTTTGTCGGTTATACACACGGCTCCAGCATCCCCTTAATGGTTGTTTGTATGTACAATTAAAATCAAAATCAAAATACATTGAAATGTGGCAATATGCTGTTTTATTTTTACAATATCTTGATAACTATCAGTCTTCGTAAAAGTCTTTCCTAAATATGTAAAGAATTATTTGCATCTATTCTCCTTAAATTCTTGTCATTTTTAATAGGCTTTCGAGAGTTACATTACAGGTGTCGTAACATTTTTGCTATGTCGTCCGTGTGTAAAAGAGAGATAAGAGTTTATCTTCAATAATTAATTACTCGACAATCATGCAGAAAATTGTCTTCAACTTTGGCATGGACGACAGGATTCCCATGGATTCCCAATATTCCCATATAGACGAATATTCTCCATAAATTTGAACTAATTTTTATCATATTGATTTGAACAACCAACCTCCTTAATGTTAAAAAAAAATTATTACAATTATTCCACCGTCCATGATCGCTCGAACCAAGATCCGCCTTGTTAAAAAGATTTTCTTGAAATTCTTTTAAATTATCGCTATTAGGAAATCGGCCAGCAATACCGGAGATTACGATTTCTTCTTCAGCATCGACGCTGATACATAAGTTCGATCGATTCATAGTATCTTTATTTTTTCGAAACAGACAAATTCTACAACAAAATGTCATTATTTATTTTTTGAGGAAACAGACATAAATGTAAAATAAAGAATATAATCAAATACAATTTAATATTATATACAATACGTACCAATAGGAAGTGGAAGCACCGTGGCAATTGAAACACTCAAGAGTGAAGTCGAAACTAAATCATATCTCCTCTATTTATAGTTTCTGTAGTGTTATATGTATATTATACTTCTACATACATGATAATGATGAAACCGATTAAAATTGTAAATGTTTGAATAGCTGACGCTTCCGTTACGATATATTTATCACACAATCGTGGAAATTATTGAGGAGTTTGCCAATGCGTAGTAACAGAATGAATTCAGAAAAAGAATATCAAAAAATTACTATGTGTTATTATTTTATGTTTGTGAGTATTATTATTATTGTGTGAGTTTTAGATATGTTGTGAAATAATTTAATTAAAAAAGTAAAACAATTGTTATTTTAATATCTGATATGTAAAATATAATTACACAGGACCACAAAAAAAATTTTTCGGAGAGCAACTGGGACCGCAGTAGACGATTTTTATAGATTTTGGGTAGCTAAAATCGAAACAAGGCCCCATTTTGCCCTAACACGTCAGGATTTTCAAGAAAGTAAGGTTATGTAGGTGAAAAACAGCGATTTTTGGCGGTGTAACAGTGTAATCGACAGTCCGTTACAAAAAAGGTGTGTTAAACAATTTCAACGCGCAAACATGACCTAAAAAAGAAGTTTGCGTGCATGCGCGTGTGTCGCATTGGTTACCGCCGGCGTTAGCGTAACCCAAGATGTACCGCGAGGAGGTCGCACGGTCGGGTTTACATCTCATTGGGGTGCTTGATTAAAGTGAGTCCCCTTGCCTCTCACTTCTGTTTGTGCTTTTGTGTGTGTGTGTGTGTGTGTGTGTGTGTGTGTGTGTGTGTGTGTGTGTGTGTCACTTGCAGAGATAAGGATCCCGTAGCTCGTCATTTTTACGGTATTTACCGACTCCAAACCCTCTCTGCTCAGTGTGTGTGTGTGTGTGTGTGTGTGTGTGTGTGTGTGTGTGTGTCACTTGCAGAGATAAGGACCCCGTAGCTCGTCATTTTTACGGTATTTACCGACTCCAAACCTGCTCAGTGTGTGTGTGTGTTTGGGGGGGGGGAGTTGCATCGGTGCGGTGATTATGGGTTCGCGATTTTATACGCACGGATTCTTTTTTCCTCAAAAGAAACCGGGTGTGTGTTTAAAACACACACACACTGAGCAGAGAGGGTTTGGAGTCGGTAAATACCGTAAAAATGACGAGCTACAGGGTCCTTATCTCTGCAAGTGACACACACACACACACACACACACACTGAGCAGAGAGGGTTTGGAGTCGGTAAATACCGTAAAAATGACGAGCTACGGGGTCCTTATCTCTGCAAGTGACACACACACACACACACACACACACACACACACACAAAAGCACAAACAGAAGTGAGAGGCAAGGGGACTCACTTTAATCAAGCACCCCAATGACCTCCTCGCGGTACATCTTGGGTTACGCTAACGCCGGCGGTAACCAATGCGACACACGTGCATGCACGCAAACTTCTTTTTTAGGTCATGTTTGCGCGTTGAAATTGTTTAACACACCTTTTTTGTAACGGACTGTCGATTACACTGTTACACCGCCAAAAATCGCTGTTTTTTCACCTACATAACCTTACTTTCTTGAAAATCCTGACGTGTTAGGGCAAAATGGGGCCTTGTTTCGATTTTAGCTACCCAAAATCTATAAAAATCGTCTACTGCGGTCCCAGTTGCTCTCCGAAAAATTTTTTTTGTGGTCCTGTGTTATTATTTATATTATATATTATACAATATATCTTCACGTAAGTATATGAACTAACATAGTTAGAACATTCTAAGTTTATTGAAAAAAAATGTTCTTTATATATTTTACATCAATTATTTTCAATTTAAATAGAGATATACAAGCTAGAATATATGCTGGCAAGCGTAAATCTACTTATTGTACGAAACTAATTGCACGCATACACGCACGCGTTGTATTTGTCCTAATTTTGATTTTATTCGGATTTTTTTCACTAATTGAATATTCAATATATTAACTCACAAGTTATAGCCTAAATGGAATAAACTAAACTTTAAAACTAATTTGAAGATACGAAGTTACGAATATCTATATGTTTTTTATTCTCGCGTTCTCTGAACTCTGGTGAGTGTGTGACTTTACTTCTCTTTGTCCGTACTGTTATTTCTGTTTCGGTCATATCACAAACTATGGTTATTAATCAAGTTTCACTTAAATTTTTTCGTGGAAAGTTTCACTGCTGATTATTTTTTTATTTTGACTGTTATAGCACATCGCTGAAGACGACTCAAAACAGAACCGAAACGTCCGATGTATTATAATTATGTACCTTATTAGTTATTAAAGGTTAATATAACGTTAACTTACGCACTGTTGATCGTGTCCCAAATCTTTTTACTTGCTACTTGTTAATTTCATTATCGAATTCTTAATTACTTACCCATTTATTTTAATATAAATATATTACAATTATTTTGCATCATATTCTGCGCATGCTATGGTGTACTGACCTAACACATTGGAATATCCTTGTTCAGATTTTATTTAGACACATATACATAATTCACGCGTGCAATATACAGGGTGTGAGAAAAGTTTGGAAACGGTCAAATATCTCGAAAACAAGACGTTTTAGGAAAAAATGTTTTATAAATAAGTTGTAGGGCTTCAACAGATGCATCAAACGGTGGTACTTATTTGACCTTGAGCGTAAGTATGGACAGAATAATGAGACGAATCAATTGGTATGAAATATTGTAGTATATAGTTTGAAAGGGCATTAAAAAAGATACCAATTGATTCGTCTCATTATTCTGTGCATAAAAGTATTAAGGTAACATTACCGAAAACTTAATGTTTTATAAGATATATTGTATTTTATGTCACAATACTGTAACTTTCAAGCCTTATAATTCCAAAAGTTCTTAATGAAAAAATACTTTATTATAGTAGTGTTTTGGAAAGCTCTCAACATAAGCTATAAGAATATGCAATAAAAAATAGGGGGTTTCATTTAAAATTTTAAAGTTGACCTTGAAAGCTCCTCCATACTTACGCTCAAGGTCAAATAAGTACCACCGTTTGATGCATCTGTTGAAGCCCTACAACTTATGTATAAAACATTTTTTCCTAAAACGTCTTATTTTCGAGATATTTGACCGTTTCCAGACTTTTCTCACACCCTGTATGTATGAGTATTGATTTTAATTTTAGACATTTTCATATCTACTTTGCATAATGTATTCACGCACTTACGCATTCACAATAGGAATAATATCCGCTAAACTTTGTTATCTAATGTATATATGTAAAATCATTTTCGATTGTCATGCGATGTCAAGTAAACGGAAAAAGCAACTAACTACGTCAATGCATAAATGTCATGGTGCTATGTATACCAAGTTTGTCTGGAACTTTTCGTCAAGTTTTTGAGTAAAATATCAAGTCGGCGTGATTTGCGCGAGTCTGGATTTTTTTCGGGTACATATCGCCTTCTTTTAATAATATATTTAATAACAGTAACGAGACCAATTATTATCAAATTTCCATCAAGAGTTCTAATTCATTATTATTTTGTTTAACGTTATTAATTTAGTTTCACAACAATCATTAAGATGCACTTGTACTTTAGATTTTTCAAATGGTATCCCTTAGCTGTGATGTTAAAGAACTTTCGTTACGATTGTTGTTATATTAAAGGAACAACTGCACCTTTGATTTTACGATAAAGACATATCCCAGTAAGCAAGGAACATTAAATTAACGTTTAGAAATATTGACTTTATGTGGATTTTTTAAACGTTTGTTAATAATATTGTACACATATTTGAAAAATATTATTTCGTAATATGATTTTTCTGAATGTTGTTAAAATATCTTAAAAACGTTACAGAAAATATTTTTTAAATGTTACTCTGACATTTATTTGAGATCAATGCAACAGTTCAAAATTCCTTGTAATTTGGACTTAGAAATAACGTTGGTAGTATATTAATTTTCTGTTGTTATAAAGTTATTGTTTTATATTGTGCGCAACTCATTTTGCGACAGCCATGATATACATTATCCTACATACGATGCGTGAGTGCATATACACGTGTGTGGATCGAGCAGTGCGGAGTGCTCTTCATTTACAGCATATTTATGTATAAGTAAGTAACTATTATATTCTAAGAGTTGTATATTAATGATAAGAACTTAATTAATTATACGTGCTATGAATAGTAGCTGGTGATGCAGGATTTATTTTCCGATTTACAAGAGAGATTTACAGAAGAGAGGAAATATCAAATCTATCTACGTTCTATAATAATAGACTTGTCCTTGGACATATCAAACATATCATCAAGGTTCGTCAATGCTATTATTTCGATAGTACCAAACAGTGTAATTTTCTATAAAATAACCTCAAAATTTGGCGAAATATGTAAACGATAACGTATATAGCTGGTACAATTATGCATAAACACGATTTGTTGAAGAAGTATTGTACGGCTTTAATACATCATCGTTTGCATATATCACTGAAAGAGTAATTTAATATAAAATTAGTATAAAGTTGATAGACGTAACGAACGATTAGTATAAATAAGACCAAAACTGACTTTTTATTCATTTTTATATTTTTTACATATATGTGCTATCACACTCCAAAGTATATAAATATATTATTGTAAGTATATTTTATATGTACAGGGCAATGAATATATCTTAACATACAGGATCAATTGTTGTATCAAATTCAAGAAACCGCCATTTGAAAAATTTGACCCTGGCTAAGATAAACATCAGTGAACAATATAAATCATAAGGAAAACTCTGTACAAGATACTAAGATTGGAGAACATCTTCCCATAACTTCTATTTACAGTTTTCTTATTTTTGAGGAAATGCTAAAAGATGATCAAGAAGCTTTTATGCAAGTCGTAAGTAAAGCTGTTTATTATTATTAAATTATATGTATATATTTTGATGGCGCAGTAATACGAGGATTCAATAAAGAGACGGACAATGTATCGAGAACTGTACTCAAAGGAAGTCTTTATTCGAGAGAGAGCGAGAGTTGAATCTAACAATGTATATATAGACATATAGTACCAAACAGGAAAAAAGAAATTATGGCGCTATTGCCAACTGCGTTTTTTAGGCACTACTGCCACCTATCAGACTAACTGCCACGATTTCGAATCATTTACTAACACCCCCCCTTGAACAGATAATCGTGGACTTCTTACAAAAATAAACCCATCTCTTTCATACATTCTTGAAACTTCGGTTTCGGTAAGGCTTTGGTTAGGGCGTCTGCCATCATCTTCTGTGTGGTGGTCCTGACGATGGAGATTTCGCCTTTCCTGACTAGGTCCCTCAAAAAATGGTGACGGACATCGATGTGTTTTGAACGGCGTCGATATCCACCGTCTCTTGCAAGGTCTACTGCCCCCTTGTTATCGCAGAAGATTTTAGTAGGTTGCGATATCGCAGAGGGGTCAATTTCCCTCAACAAATGGCGCAGCCACAGTCCCTCTTGACTAGCACTGGATAAGGCCATGTATTCTGCCTCTGTTGTTGACAAGGCAGGAGTCTTCTGACGCTCGCTTTGCCAGGATATAGCGCCTCCCTGGAGTCTGAAGAATGTTCCTGAGACCGAACGACGTTGGTCCTGATCGTTCGCCCAATCCGCATCGCTAAATCCTTCCAAGCTTGCGTTTCCGTCACGGCTATATTCCAACTTTAGATCCTTAGTGCTTTTGAGATACCGTAAAATTCGCTTAACGGCGATCCAGTGAGGCTTGCCTGGCTTTTGGTTGAAACGGCTAACTAAACTGATGGCTTGAGCAACGTCGGGTCGGGTACCCAAACTGGCGTATAAGATGCTGCCTACCGCCTCCTGGTAGGGTACTGAGTTCATGTCCTCAAGTTCTTCGACTGTCTTCGGAGCCATTTCTTTAGTTAACACTTGATGTTGACTTAACGGAGTGTTTGCAGGATTGGCCTCATCCATATGAAACTTCTCCAATATCCGTTGTATATAGGTGCTCTGATCTATCCGTATCTTGCCTCGTTGTCGATCTCTTTCTATCCTTATTCCGAGAAAATTTTTTATTTCTCCTAAATCTTTCATACTGAATTTATTCGCTAAGGATTTTTTAGTCTCTATCATAGTATTTATATCATTTGTTAAAATCATGATGTCATCTACGTAAATAGCTATTATTATTATCTTTCCACCTTCAAACTTGTAGTAAATGCAGGGGTCTGCCTTCGATTGTTGAAAGCCCATCTTCTTTAACGTGGAGTCCAACTTCTCGTTCCATGCTCTTCCACTTTGTTTTAGCCCATGCATAGCCTTTTGGAGCTTCCATACCTTGCCTTCTTGTCCGGGTTCAATCATCTCTTTGGGTGGACGCACGTAGATGTCATCACTCAGATCTCCTTGAAGATATGCAGTTGTTACATCCATATGATGTACTTCGAGGTCGTGTTTGACTGCTAAGGCAAGTAGTAGTCTAACTGAATTATATCGAACTACCGGAGAATATACCTCATTATAGTCGATACCTGTTACCTGTGAACATCCTCTCACGACCAATCGAGCTTTGTACCTTTCGATTTTTCCCGCGGCGTTTACTTTGGTTTTGAATACCCATTTTGTATCTAGGATTTTCTTGTCTTGTGGAGGGTCGACCAGTGTCCAAGTTTGATTTTTCTTCAAGGATTGTATTTCATCGCGCATTGCCTGCATCCAGAAACGACGGTCTCGTCCATTTAGTGCTTCTTCTACGTTGACTGGATCCGGAAAAACATCACTTGTAGTCAAGTAGGTAAGAAAGTCATCTCCATAATCTTTCGGTTTTCGAGTTCTCTGTGACCTTCTAAGCGCAGGTTGCATCGGAGCGCGATCTTGAATGTTGGCTGTCTGATCTATTTCAGTCTCATCGTGATCATCTTCCGTGTCGTTAGACTGCTCTGGTAGTTCTTCAGCCTCTGAGACTTCTGCTTCCGAATCGGCATCAAAATAGTTATCTTGTCCAGATTCGTTACTTGAAATCACCTCGGCGTCTTCTTCTTGGTCGTTTCCCTCGTTGTGGTCCTCTTCAACGTTGTAGAAGGGTTGTTCAAATCCCCCGTTATTTTCGTCTTCTTCATTCGATGTGTCTGCAGTATTTTGTGTAGTTTCGTAGAAAACAACATCTCTGCTTTTAAAAATCGTCCTTGTAACTGGATCCATTAACCGATAACCTGTTGAATCAGTACAATATCCAACGAAGGTGCATTCTCTGGCTTTCGGATCCCATTTTTGACGTTTCTCTTTCGGGATATATGCCAGGGCTCTACAACCAAATACACGAAGATGCGCAAGATCCGGTTTCTTCCCTGTCCACGCCTCTTCCGGTGTTATGTTCTTCAATCCTTTCGTCGGCGACCTGTTTATGAGATAGGCTGCCGTAGATACAGCCTCGGCCCAATAATACACAGGTAGATTTGATTCAATCAGCATGGATCGTGCTTTTTCTACTAAAGTGCGGTTCATTCGTTCGGCGAGCCCGTTTAGCTGCGGGGAATACGGAACCGTAAGCTGATGTTTAATCCCTGAGCTTCTTAATATCTTTTCTAGATTTCGGTTGACGTACTCTCGCCCGTTGTCTGTTCTTAGTTTTTTAATTCTCCGACCAGTTTCGTTCTCGACCTGAGCCTGAAAGTCTTCAAAACAACTTACAACCTGATCTTTTGACTTTAAAAAATATACGAAAACCTTCCTAGTTTTGTCGTCTATTAGAGTTAAAAAATATCTCGATCCTCCGATGGAAACGTTCTCCATTGGACCGCACAAATCTGAGTGTACTAACTCCAGGATCTGTGACGCACGCGTTCCTTGTTGGTTAAAGGGTAGACGACTCAGCTTACCTTTCACGCATGAAGTGCAAGTCTGAAGATCAGATTTTTTGTTATATTTTATTCCAGTAGCCATCCCTTGGTTTAGGAGGAACATGCTTCGACGATTTATATGGCCGAGACGTTTGTGCCATAAATCTTCAGCTAGTTCGCATGTAGCCGTATATACCTGAGGCTCTGATGCTGTGTCCAATTTGTATATACCATTTTCTTCGCTCATAGTCGCCACCAACTTTCCGCTTGAATTGGTGATTTTGCTGCCACTCGGTGCGAATGTAACTAAAAAACCTTTGTTTACTATTTTATATACGGAAAGTAAATTTACCTTGCTATCGGGTACGTGCAAAACGTCTGTAACTTTGAATGTCTCGGTGTCATTTGACGTGACAACTCGCAGTTTGGTATTTCCAATTGCCTGAGCTTTTATGCGACCGCTTGCAGTTGAAATAAACGTATCCGTTTTACCGTTGATCTTCTCGAAGCATTCGTCGCTGGAGATAACATGTGTGGAGGCGCACGAATCCACATACCAGGTTGATGTATCTGAATGATCCGAAGTGTAAAAAGCGCAAAACGTTTTTTCTTCTTTCGACTTGTCATTCTTATTTTTGTCGGTTTTTTCGTTATTTGATCCCGAGCTTGAGGCCTTCGTTTTATTGCCACCTGAGTCGTGATTGCCGATCCTTTTTGTACATTCTTTTGCGAAATGTCCGTGTCCGTTGCATCTGAAGCAGCGAGGTCCCTTGCTCTTCACTTTAGATTTATCTCGCTTTGTATAAAGTGCTGTGCCGCTCTCCTTGTTCTTCACTTCCTGTAGAATTTTCATTTTTACCAAGTCAGCTGAGATTTCCATTCCAGAGCTTTCCAAGGCCATAATCATGGGTCTGTACTCATCGGGGAGTCCGGCTAATAATAACGACCCTATCCATTCATCCGGTACATTGAGGTTAGTGCTTCGTAACTGATGTGCTGCAGTTATGATTCTGTTCACGTACTCGTCCACCGTGGTACAGTCTGCCAGTTTAGTCGTTGTCATTGTCTTTATCAGGCCAACTCTTCTCGTGAGACCTGAGTCTTCGAACGCCTTTTGAAGACTTTCCCACACTTCTTTTGCCGTAGACAAATCTCTCACATGCACATAAAGCATTGGATCAATGCTTAGAATAATTCTTGCTTTGGCGCGACTGACCTTGCTAGCGTTCCCGATGTATTCCTGTTGTCCTGTGACGCATCCCCATAGATCCTCGATTTCCAGGACGGCCTGCATGCTTATTTTCCACGTCTGGTAGTTCTCTCTACCTTTCAGACGCTCAGTCGGGAACGGATTATGTACGGACGATTGCGGTGTCAACATTGTATGTAGGGTCACCCGCCTGAAGAGGTTAGTTTCTCTATTCGTTCGTACCTGATTCTCTCGACTTGAACGGAAGCAGCTTGTTAATACCTCAGTCGTATATTTCGTTTCTCGCACTACGATCTGGGCCCATAACCTGATGGCGCAGTAATACGAGGATTCAATAAAGAGACGGACAATGTATCGAGAACTGTACTCAAAGGAAGTCTTTATTCGAGAGAGAGCGAGAGTTGAATCTAACAATGTATATATAGACATATAGTACCAAACAGGAAAAAAGAAATTATGGCGCTATTGCCAACTGCGTTTTTTAGGCACTACTGCCACCTATCAGACTAACTGCCACGATTTCGAATCATTTACTAACATATTTAATTATAACCTTTCTCTTATCTAAAGTATATTGAATTCTTCTTGTTTTAGAGGCTTTTAGACAACAATCCCTTGTAATACAGAGAAAGACTTGGAACACTTTATAATGGAATGGCTTAGATTTGCAAACACCCGTAAACAAAGAAAAAAATCGTAAAAAGTATAAAAGTAACATAATGTATTTTGATACACAGAATGAATCACTGAAGATGTTACTAATATTTCTGAAATTGAACGAGAAATTCTTATTTTCCAGCAACTGTTTGGTAAAGATCCGGAAAGATTAATAACCCGTTTGAAAGGAAAGAATAAGAGTTTGAAGAAAAATAGTAAAAGAGTTATATTGAACTAGAGCACCTGTGTATCGCATTGCCTAAAGAAAAGTTAGAAGGCACCTTGATTTCCCTTATCCGAAGGCTTCAAAAATTCCTTCCTAGGATCCCTTCCTAGGATTAATACTTTCTGAGATAATTGGCAGAGATAATTCGCAGAGATAATTGGCACACGAAATAAAACTCATAATAAAATCTATATATGTATATGTATGTATAAATAAAACTACTTTTTCATAGTAATTAGTGTAGTGCATTTTATTGAAAATAAATACATATTGCCTGAAATAAAAACAAAATATCAATAACAACTTTAAATAAATGTTAGAATTAATATTACGGTAATCTTAATATAATATTGTAATAAAGTTGATAGTACGTTTAAATTTTTGTCTCAAAAACATTACAGGAATGATAGAAAAACTTTAGCGCAATGTTATTTGCAACGTTATGGCACTCCAATTTCAACATTACTGAAATTTCGGAATCGTGGTCAAAGTGCGTTCATAATGATGTTCTATACAACATTAAGAACTACATATTTAACAACATTACAAGTTCTAGAATATCGTTGCAATAACATTGTAATAATGATTTTTTGCTTACTGGGATATATTTGGTAAATACAATCTTGGTTAGGAAAGCTCGCGTTACTTGTTCGACGGTTTTGCTTCATCTAAAAGAAAACAGGGGGAGAAGTGAGAGCGTATTAGTTATTCTCGCGCCATCTACGACCAATCAGCAAGGGCAGCACTGGGCATAAGCGCGAAGTACGAAACTCATTTAGATATAAAAATAATATTACTAACCACTCTCAATACTCCCACCAGTTGAGAACTTCGTTATGTCCTCAATCTGCAATTGGCCACGCATTCGGACGAAAGATTCCTTTGGGAGTGCCTTGGTTAGAATATCGGCTAGTTGATCCGATGATGCCACATACTTGACTTCAATTTCTCCATTCTCATATTTCTCTCGAATAAAATGGAAACGTACTTCTATGTGTTTCGTCCTTTTGTGGAATTCAGGGTTCTTGATTAATTTGATAGCTCCCTGATTGTCAACATTTATAGTTGTTGGCCTTTTATCAGCTCCCACCGATTCCAGAAGACGTTTCAACCATATCGCTTCTTTTGTTGCATCACTGGCCGCAATATATTCGGCCTCGGTTGTAGACATAGCCACTATCTTCTGTCGTTGAGACATCCAAGAGACCGGTCCACCACATAGAGTAAATACATAGCCGCTAGTTGATTTCCTAGTATCCGGATCACCAGCATAGTCCGAATCAGTAAATCCAATCAACTGAGTATTATTCGTTGAGCCATCATAAACGATACCATAATTTATCGTCTCCTTTATATAGCGTAAGATCCGCTTGACTGCTAACCAATGCTCACGACCTGGCTTGTTCAAGTAACGACTTACATTGGCCACTGCGTACATGATATCGGGTCGTGAAGCGCATGCTGCAAACATTAATGAACCAATAGATTCACGATATGGGACATCTTCTTCAAGTTCATTCTTGCTCATTTCCGTTGATAGATAAACATGTGGTTCTGCAGGTGTAGCCATAGGTTTAGCTTCTGTTAAATTGAATCTTTCAATTACACGCTTCAAATAATTTGATTGTCCAATAAACAACCGCTTCTTCGAACGATCACGCTTGATTTCTAGGCCTACAAAGCATTGACCGTCACTCTCCGTTACTTCAAATTCATTTTTCAGCTCAGACATAACTTTCGATAAGGCATCTGAATCAGCTGACATCACTAAGCCGTCATCAACATATAAAGCTAGTATAACGAGTGTATCTCCAATCTTGCCAATGTAAACACATTGATTGGCGTCGCTGGCTATAAAGTTGAATCGCTTCAAGAACATGCGAAACTTCTTGTTCCATTGTCTTGACGACTGTCGAAGTCCATATATCGATTTTATCAATTGTACAAACGGTTTTCCATCCTTGACTACATGAGCAGGCAGTTCCATGAAAATTCTCTCATCCAGATCGCCATTCAAGAATGCCGTTTTAATGTCGAATTGAATAATATTCCAATCCTTTTCTGCAGCTAACGCCAATAGTACCCGGATAGATTCATATCTTATCACTGGCGCAAACGTTTCTTTGAAATCAATTCCTGGACGTTGTGTGAACCCTCTGGCAACCAGCCGAGCCTTGTACCGTTCAACTTGACCTTTACTGTTCAATTTTCTCTTGAATACCATCTTCGATGTCACAGCTTTGCTATCCTTTGGTAATTTATCCACAGTTTTCCAAGTACCATTCTTTTTCATGGCAGCCATCTCTTCATCAATGGCCATCCGCCACTTCTCGGCCTCTGGTCCTGTTAAAGCTTCTTCAATGCTCTGTGGCTCATCCAACTCAATGCAATAAGCTTTGTAGCGATGGGGTTTTTGGATTTTTGTACGATCACGTAACTTCGGTCCTGTTGGCTCTGAGGGTGCCGTCCCATGGCGCGTATCGCGATACGCGCGTACCGGGCGTATCGAATTCTGCGACCAATCACAGACGATCCGCCGGTTTTGGTACGTCGAATTTTGCTCCTAATGTCCCATGGAGCGTATTAAGCGTAAGCGGACCAGCGGATCGCCAATCACAGAATTTTTCCGATAGAGCCCTTTCAAAGATTCCGTCGAAACTGATCCGTGATTGGCGATCCGCTGGTTACGCTTCCGCTTTATACGCTCCATGGGACTGTAGGAGCCGTTTGGCGGCGTACTGAACACACGCACACAAACACGCATGTGACGCATGCACCTAAAAGGGCAAACGTAATAACCTCCAAAGTGAAGCCAGTTGTACGGCAAAAAATCAGTGTCGAGATCGAGATCGCCAAGGTGATCGCCAAGGTATTCGCCACCGCTTAATCTAGATTCAAATCACAAAGATTACCCCGAGAACAGTGTCACCACGTCGATTTACGTTTCAGATCCAGATCGCCCTTGTTTTCTCCTCGAAGAGGATCACCTCGCTTGCGTTCGCCGAAGAAATTTTTTGAGTTTCGCGTGACATCGGTGTACGGCAAAAAATCAGTGTCGAGATCGAAATCGCCAAGGTATTCGCCACCGCTTAATCTACATCCAAATCACCTAGATTACTCCGAGAACAGTGTCACCACGTCGATTTACGTTTCAGATCCAGATCTCTCTCGTTTTCTCCTCGAAGAGGATCACCTCGCTTGCGTTCGCTGAAGAATTTTTTTGAGTTTTGAGTTTTGCGTGACATCGGTGTACGGCAGAAAATGGATTCCGAAACAGTACTACTAACCATTTTCTGTTTCGTAAATAAATTTAAACGAAGTTACAGTAGTTTTCGTCGACAAGAATTGTGACGTAAAATATTTTTATTGTATGCACTGTACGTAATTGCAATAAACGAAGAATCTAAAAAAGAACGACAATATTGAATGCGTCCTATATTTACTGCAATATAATTTCTCAAGGATTTAGCTCGTTGCCAGTTACTAGAGGCAGACAATGAACAAAGGCATCGAAATTCGAAATGCTTATTTAAATTTCTTTATAAGTACCGGTGCATTACCATTTCAGTGGGAGAGGGCAATAAATAATGATTTTTAATGTGCTACTTAATATTACATTTTCTTTATATATACCTTACATGTACCTTACATACAACCCAAAAAATTAGAGGAAAGTACCCGATTATGAGATACCATATCTATTTTGTGTGATTGCCGGAAGTCTATGGGCAGAATTGAAAAATATAGTAGGTCATTTTGAAGGGAATTTAATAAGCTTTAAGATGCTGAAATGTAAAATTTAATTTAAATATTGATTTTTCTGAAAATTAGAAAAATGTAAAAAATGAGCTTTCAAAAAAATCGAAAAAGTGTGCTCCTAATATGAGAGACCCCGGGAAATCACTAATAAAGTGCAAAATACATCATATTGCAATTACAAAACTTTATTTAAAGTTTTTAAAAGACAAATGTAATGGAGAAGCATATTTGCAATAATCGTAAACCCACTTATACGCTCAATATTGTACCTAATCTTCCCCCTCCACCCTTCCCCCTTAAATCAAGGTCAGCACAGTTTTATAAATTCGTATAAACCTTCCCTTAACTTTAATATAGTATTTTCTCTTCTTTTATTACTATATAATAACTTTCATACTCCAGCAACCCAGGAGTACCCTGAGTATCTCATGTTACGAGCACCACGCCTTGCGGTTTCGCGATCACCAAATCTAATCTCTACAATTGAGCAACTCAAGATATTCCGTTTTTTCCCATTAATACGACTTTACTCTATCGCTGCATGCAGAATTTATTGCCAAATATTTATTAATTATATAATAAACAAGGTTAAAGACTCCCCAGGTAGCAAACATAAGTCATTTTGACGTCAAATTTTGGTCAGTTACTGACCATTCCTGACGTCACTAACTGACGGCATAATGACGTTAAAATGACGGTCTAATGTCACAGACAATTGACGTCATTTTCCGACGCCTTATTGACGGCAAAATAGGTCCATTGTATGACATACCGGTTTCTAGAAATGTTTTTTTTTATGAAATTATAATGTTAAAATGTCTACTTAATAAACGTTTATTTAAAAATGTTCTTTTTCTTTATCTAAAAAAAAAAAGAAAAAAAAGCTTCTCTAACTGTTTCGTTACATGCTCTCAAGGCGGTCACCCATCCTAGTACCGTACCGTGCCCGTGTCGCTTGACTTCGATGATCCAGTGGACAGTGACGATCTTCTCACTCTGATGCTTCCTTATTAACTGTACTTGTCTATAACAGGTACATCTTTAACATGTTCAAAAATCTTGTAATGATAATCTTCTTGATAGTTATAACACTGCATGAAATAGTTATTATAGAACTATAATCACACGCAACTACATCCACTTATACCATAAATTCGCCACTTCAATCATAAAGTTGCGAAACAAACATATTGTAGTTAATTTTGTGGTTTTTATTTTATTATTACTTTATTATACAATATTAAGAAGTAAAAATAGTTATATTACAAAAAGACCTTATTTGGACGACTTTAAGACGTCTTTAAAATGACGTCTTTAGATGGTCTAAAAAATGACGTCTTATAAACGTCCATTATTAGTCGCCGATGTCATAGACCAAAAATGACTAAAAATAGACGTCATATTGACGTTATGGAATGACGTCAGTATAATGTCATTTTTAAAGACATAGTCGCTTTTTGGTCATTAGACGTCATTTGTACAAACATGACTAGTATTTGACGTCAAAATGACATGTGCTTGCTACCTGGGTCATATTCATGACACTTGACAACATCCAATTTCACAATTTCTTTCTCTGCAACGACTACACGCACGATCAATGAATTTTCCACTAAATAGATTTTACTCCAAGGGCAATAAGTTCATGGTGGAACCAACAGATAGGGCCTATTAGTTTAGCAGAAACCTCGCTGTCGCATATTAGGAGCCTATCTCATAATAGGGGACTTTCCTCTACGTTTTATTTTTGCAAACATAATAATACTACATATTAATAGTAAATAAAAAAGAATTTTCTTGACAAAAAGTAAAACTTTAAAGAAGAGATAATTCTTGTTCCAAGTCAAATAGTAGCGATAGGACTTTCATTTCAAACTAGTGCACTTTCTACATTCAATATGGCACCTGAGCCCAAGAAGGAGGGCTCGACCCACACGTACGTTATGATGTACATGTGTGAGTGTGCGATCCGCTCAAACAATGTTCAAAAGATTGTTAAGCGTATCAAAAACGGCGGATTGTCTGTGATTGGTCGCAGAGTCGATACGCCCGGTACGCGCGTATCGCGATACGCGCCATGGGACGGCACCCTGATTCTTCAGGCTGCTCGATTTCTTCCCCTGTTGTTTCAGCTTTTTCTTTGATGACTTCCAATTTTTCTTGATCATCATCTTCCGTAGTTGAAATAGGCATATCCATTGCTGGCCAATATTTCTTTGGTTTTCCAACTTCTGTTGCCTCTTCGTTAAAATCAACATGCCTAGAAATCTTGATTTTCTTCGTATCCATATCAAGTAAACGATAGTTTGTACTATTGCTGTCGTATCCAACCATTAGTAATTTTCTAGCCTTCTTTTCCCATTTCTTTCTCTGACAATCTGGTATATGTTCATATGCCCAAGAGCCAAAGATCCGCAAATGATTTAATTCCGGCTTACGTCCAAACCGTAATTCGTATGGTGATTTCTGACCAGATCTAGTGGATGGTTGCCTGTTAGTTAGATAAGTGGCTGTTAATGTAGCCTCAGCCCATAATTCTCGAGGTAAATCCTTAGCGAATAACATCGATCTAGCCGATTCCACCAATGACCGATTCTTACGTTCGGCTACTCCATTTTGTTCCGGAGTATGAGGTGCAGTGGTCTGATGATCGATTCCGTGGCTTTCCGTAAACGACTTCATTCTTCCATTTACATATTTACGGCCGTTATCACTCCGAAGTACTTTTACCTTACGATCCAATTGTGTGTGGATTAAATTAACTACAGTCTTAA
Organism: Temnothorax rugatulus; assembly: GCA_035220575.1. Taxonomy (NCBI): domain Eukaryota; kingdom Metazoa; phylum Arthropoda; class Insecta; order Hymenoptera; family Formicidae; genus Temnothorax; species Temnothorax rugatulus. Next base: position 281,499 of record JASTWL010000196.1, on the reverse strand, counting down.
AATTCTCGAATACTTCATCTTTATTTTTCATGAAGGAGATAAACGTCATTCCTGTGGCATCATCGATGAACATTACAAACCATCTGTTACCGCCGAACGTTGCAATCGACATCGGACCACTAACGTCCGAATGCAGAAATTCTCCAGCCAAATAATTTCTACGCTGACAAATCTTGAAAGGTTTCTTAGACGATTTTCCGAATGTACAGGCTTCGCAAAATAACTTGGTTTCATTCGAGATGGTGATGCTCAGCTGATTCTCGTTAACCATTTCACGCATCCGTCTCAAACAGGGGTGGCCAAGCCGCTCATGCCAGGTTTGCAGATCAGTTTCCATCGTATAGACTTCCGTTAATGGTCGTCGTAACTTTAACTCATACAAATTATTATTAGTTAATTGTGCTTCCATTTTTAATTGATCATTAAGATAGAATTTCATTTTGCCTTGATCAACTTTTACCTTTGCACCTACACGTTCAGCCATACCAATACTAACTAAATTCTTTCTTAATTCAGGTAGATACATAGCATTTTGAAAATAGACTGATTCCCATCGACCATTAATCCATGCCTCGGCTGCAACCTTGCCTCTGCCCATAGAACTCAGTTGACATTTGCCCGCAAATTTCAAAGATTCTGACCTCTCTTCAAATTCGATGAACCAAGCCTTATCATTGAACATGTGGCATGATGCTCCACTGTCAGCCAAAACCTTATCGTCCTTGTCTCCAACCATGGCTACTTCTGTACAACTGAAACATACATTACTTGTATTATTTTGTTTTTGATCACCTTTATCTTTCTTATGATCCTTGTGCTTCGGACAATCCTTCTTGAAATGGCCTGCCTCGCCACATGCAAAGCATCGTCTAATCTTCTTATTCCTGGATTGATTATTATTGCCCGTCTTGACGTTCTTAGCTTGCTTGTTCTTCTTGACATGTAGAGCTTCCCCATTAGTGTCATTTATTTGCCCAAGCCTTGCTTCTTCGCTGAGTAGCAACCTTTTGATTGTATGCAAATTTTGCCTGTCCGTTCCAGCCAATGACATTGCTACATGCACTGCTGAATACTCAGCTGGAATCTTATCAAGTAACTTTGTGATAATGTCCATGTCAGATTTTTGGTCACCACATTGTTGACATTTTGCGGCCAGATTCTCCACTGTAGCTATATGTACGGCCATCGACCCGCCACTGTAAACATAACCATGATACGCACGATTCGCTTCCAATTTACTTGTATCATCCATGCGCTCATAAACTGCCCTTAAATTGGTCCACATCTGAGCTGCCGTTTCGCATGCCGATACAAAAGGTAATTGACTTGACTCAATGGTTGACAAAATGGCTAATTGCGCTTTCCCGTCCGACTTGTCCCAAGCTTCAATACTTGCCGCTTTAGTCGGCCGTCCCGTACTGCCATCAATATACTTCCCAAGACCACATACTTTGAAGTATTGAACCATGGCTAGCTTCCAAAGTGCATAATTATTGCCATTTAGCTTCTCGAGATGAGGCATATCCAAACGGCTACTTTCCGCCATTTTTCCGCCTTGTAACGCGTGATTAACGGCTTTTGCGATTCACCAAGATTTTACGTTATCTCTTTATAGGGCGCCGTAGAATCGAGCTGGGCCCATAACCTGTTGTTATATTAAAGGAACAACTGCACCTTTGATTTTACGATAAAGAAATATATATTTGGTAAATACAATCTTGGTTAGGAAAGCTCGCGTTAAGCCCCTTGCACAATGCCAGGCAACAGGCAATAGGAACAGGGAATAGAAATCAGAAATCATGTATAAATGCAGAATAAACAGTGACACAGGCAATAGACACAGAGTTTCCATCACGTTGGAAATTCTGTGCCTATTGACTGTTGCCAACCAATCATAGCATTCGAATTTTTTAGGTTGTAATTAACGATTTTTTGGTTATTTCCTGTTCCTATTGCCTGTTGCCTAGCATTGTGCAAGGGGCTTTACTTGTACGACGGTTTTGCTTCATCCATGGTGTAAGGATATAAGGTGTACCATTGCACATAATGGCTGCTGTTAGTACGGAGCAGCCAATCAAATTTTGACCATAAATGTAGCGCGAGATTCAAATGCAGTATTAAGATCGGATTATGAATATTCTGTTCTAATACATGTAATGACAATAAGTAAATTGATAATATATATGATGAGAAATAAAATAATAAAAATAAATTGATTGTACAAAGATATATATGAAGGTTAATGTGTAAAAATAATTATAAAACATAATAAATGCATTTTTTTTTCTACATGTTATTTTATTTGTGTAAATACATTTTCTTTGTTGCTTAATTTCTTAATTTTGTTCGCTTTTCTCTTTACTATGTTATTTAGAACAATATCCTTATTTATTTGTCTTAAACGTATGTATGTCCTAGTACGCACCAGACATGCAATAACTTCTCTAGGAATACAATTATTACTTTTTAAATATACAATGTCCGTTAATTTGTCAAAAATTTTGTCTTGTGTACTTAAGAAAGTACCGTGAAATTTTATGAACTCTGTATTCATTATTTCTGCTACATTTTTAAGTTTTTCGGAAGGATACATGCAATTTCCTCGGGATAATGTGCAAGTCCAATCATTTGGTGGATTTGGGAGATCTTAAGTAGGAACTTCCAAATCACCATAACGATCACGGAATCTGTGTGCAACGTAACCGGCTATGTAGAGAAGTGCATTTTTTTCTATTACGTCTTGTGCAACGAGCCGCTCAAAATCTTCGAGTAATTGTACTTCATGCAGACCAGGCTCATAAGAACTTAGATTTAACACTAGAAGGATATAAGATTGATATTAATGATTAGGGTTGCTTTTCAAAATATCCTTTTCGAGGAAAATTTAATTGAAAATCTATAGTATATGTAACGTAAACTATAGTTGAATAACATTTTCCTTAAATAGGATGTTTTGGTATACAACATAGAATATATAGAAATATATAGAATATATAAGAATAAGAAGATATAGAAAGATATAGAAAGATATAGAACGAGTTGTTTTGTGTGATTTAGCATTTAGGTAAGTGCTTTATAGATTTGTTTACTGAAAACAATGAAGGATGTGGCATAAAAGTGGAAGCAATTAATATAATAATATAGTGGATATAAAAGAATACGTGGTATGTGATACAATGTTCCCTTCATGTAGTCATATCACTATTTACCATTATTTTCGAATCTACAATACGTGTAGTAAGCCTGTATTTTTGTTATTCATTAAAAGAAATTGTACTCCGTTTTATTATACCTTCACTATCTTCTTCTCTGTCTTGTACATTATGTAAGTCTTTATCTATGTCTCTTATGTTTGTGACATCCTTCAATTGTGAAGTGCACATAAATAATTTTTCTTCTTCGCATGTTGGGTCATCAGGATCAATAGACTCTTCACATATTGAGTCATCAGGATCAATAGAATCTGAATTATGTACATCTTCTATACCAATCAATATTTTACTAGTACTGTCACCTTCAGTATTCCTTTGCTACGAGACTACATGCTCGGAATGCTTGCCCAGAATATATAATTTTAGTCTATTTTTTACTTCTACAGGTGCAGGATGATCATATGCACTTCCCATTGATCTTATATATGAAAAAAATTTTTCTAAAATATCCTGGTTTAATCGTCTTGTTAATATATATTTCACGTCGAATTCTTCAGACGAGTACTTATGTTGTATGTACACGAACATTTCCCGCAAGGACTTGTTGCACAATAAAATGCCCTTCTGAAATTGCATCATACTTTTTCTTTGGCCAACCCGCATTTCCTCGATAAATTTATCCATATTAATGATTATTTCATTTTGTCTTTCTAGATCAATGCCATATGCATGTGATGAATTACATTTACCATATTTCAATAAACTATTGAAAATGTCAAACCAATCGTTAAATAATTTTAGTACGTTAGAGGTGTATTTCCAATTAGTAGAAGATATTAAACCGTTTTCTCCACACCATCTTATTGCTGACGCATTTTGATTGGAAAACATTTGTGCAGCCAGTTTTACTTTTTGTCGCTGTGTTCCTTTGACATCAATATGCGTTCTGTTTAGTTTATGCGCTATTTTCAGATCTCTTTCATTTAATTTTAATAATTCTTCTAGACACGTTTTATTGACAGAAATTCCGTTCGTGTTAAATCCAAAGTCCAAAAGATTGTTTCTTGCGAGTTTTATCAAGTGTGGTATGTCGGCATAAAAGAATATTTTTAGAGCGTCGTTACAAGGATGCACAATAAAACATTTCTTCTCGGTGTTTGTACTGCTTTTGTCAGTGGAATTATTATTATCAGTTCCGATTTGTAATTCTTTCCATAATCTCATGTTCGTTGAACCCATATCGCATGTTATAGCGATAACAATATAGCCAATATCATATAGATGTTGTATGATACTAAATAAAATTTCCCGAGTCATTGCTGTATCAAAATTATAAAAAACAGGTTGCCTCCAGTTTTTAAATAAACCTCGACTCATGATGAATTGGCAGGTTTTATGAGATCCATACACCTTTTGTTGCTTTCGTTCTATTTGTAATTGATTGGACACATATAATTCATCGAATGTCAGAAGAGTCAATTTTTCTGTTATTGATAGATCATCTCCTTTACTAGACATTATTTTTAATACGTCATTTAAAATGCCTGGTAACAAATTAAATTTAGAAACCCAATTCTTCAAAGTGGATGCACACGGTAGTGGAATTTTCTGGACATTTCTTAAGTATCTGTAAGCTTTAGGGCTTAATGATCTTAGACCTATTGCAGACACTTCGGGTGACCAGCGTATACGGCTATTTGTCGATGACTTTAACCTCGCAATTTGGCCTGGTGTAAATACCTTCCTTAAAACTTCAACGGATATTACGTCAGTTTGCTTCTCTCTATCCGTAGTCATTTTGGTTACTTCTGCTTCTAAGTGTGTTACTCCTGTTTGCAACTTTGTCACTTCCATACGCAATTGCTCATTTTCTTGTTTTAATATGTCTTCTTTCAATAACTTTCGATTTTTTTCCTCTGACTCTTGTAGATGCACCAATAATGTGTCCATTGCATTTCTCATTGAAACATTTGTATGATTATCAACCTTTTTGTCTCTGTAAAATAAAACGTTTCGATACAAACTGTATATATTAATAAATAACATAATAAAATGCTTATAAGTAATTTTTGTTTTTGGAAAAACATTTACTACATACATCTCTACGTTTGTTGTGTCATTTTCCAATTCCATATGTTGCACAGATTTTTTTGTAATACTGTTTATTTCTTCAATATTGTTAGTATTGTCTACATTTTGTGCAGCTTCTGCTTCCATATTTTGCACTATTTCTTTATGTGAGAAATGTTGCCTTTCTTGAACACATTTCACAAGATCTGTGTACGTTGGTATTCCAGTCCTTATTCTTAAAGAATATGACGAGATATTTCATTTCCACAGGCATGTGAAACATATATGTTGTACATATATACAAATGTAAAAATACTTACGGTACTTTAGTTTCACCGTTCTCTGGCATTCTCTTTCTTTTTCTTCCACGTTTTTTCTTCTCTTCTTCTTTTTCTGGTATTAACATCTTTGTTGGAATAGAGTTCTTTCTTAATCGTTTCATTTCTTTGGCTGGTACATTCTTCAATCTAGGTTGTGTCCACTCCATTATGAAGCAATCAGCATCGAAATGATTACTACATATCATTGCTATAATTAGATTAAAATATATGTATTTTAATATGTATAGTTTATATATGTATTCTATATGTATGCAAATTAAATTAATTATATAAACTTACCCGTATCAACTTTGATATCTGTTTCCTTTCTTTTACAGGCATCAAGCCATTGCTGACGAATAACGTCTTCCTTTGGAAATCCGAAAAATTTCAAATTTTTCGTCTTGTCAGACGTGCGACTAGTGCAGTGTTTTATACAACACGTTGGCATTGTTTTTTCAAATAAGGCTTGATATAACACGATGCTAATATAACCCTAATCTGTGACTGTGACAGGCATGTATACAAGAAGCCATGTTGCTTTTTAACATTTTTGGTCAAATTCTGATTGGTCAAAGAGCAGACGCTACTTTGAACCACTGCGCATCCTCGAGAATGGTACACCTTATATCCTTACACCATGTAACACCATGGCTTCATCTAAAAGAAAACAGGGGGAGAAGTGAGAGCGTATTAGTTATTCTCGCGCCATCTACGACCAATCAGCATCAAGGGCAGCACTGGGCATAAGCGCGAAGTACGAAACTCATTTAGATATAATAATAATATTAGTAACCACTCTCAATAACGATTAATATTTGTCATCATCCATTTTTGTTACATGTTTGTAGGAAACTATCTCGCACAGGAAATTACGAATCACAATAATGATATATTTGCCACCGTGTAAGGATAATATTTATGTAATAGAATTACATGCGCATTTATATCAATCAATGTAATAAAAAAATACAGTCAAGGCCTCTGTTCACTCACTGCAGCCACCTTGAATTGATGACATCAAAAGCGAGAAAAATAGGTGTATCATGAAAATTCTTACGACGTATATTAAAATAAAAATGTTTTTCAATAAGATAGCGTTTGTAATCGATAGAATATACCAAAAACTCCCCTTTTATTAGCAAAATCTACATGTCAAATTGAATTGTGCTTAATTAAGGACGAAAACAAGCCATCCTTAGTCGATAGCTGCCAAATTGAAATAAATATTTGCTTTCACATATTAAATTATAAATAGGAGTCTTCCCTGGTAACCATCTCCGATAGAAAACGATTAAAAACGGCTACATCTGTATCGTTTTTAATCGTATCTTATCGGTTCTATCGTTGCATATTTAGAAGACAGATAAAACATTAATCGAATCGAATCGGTTTCTATCGTTTTAGATCCGAATAAGGAAATAACTATACAAATGTTATAGTTATGAATCGTTTTCTATATGTACAATTATTGCCCGTCTGAATCAATCGTACATACACGATATAGTATATATCGTTATTTATGGTAATAATTTTACCGTATACATTAATACGGATATATAAGAATAAAATGATAGACATCTCATTGATATTTATATGACTTAACCGAACCAATACATCTATCGTGTCTTATCAGGATTTTCCGACATACAACTTATCATCTTCCTATACAGCAGCTAATCGGTTCGTTTTCTGTTGTATATTAATGATATAAATTGAATCGTTTGAAAGCCTTCTGCTTTGTATATGTTTTTATAAGCCCTAATAGCCAAATGCTAGCAGAATGCGGACAGTATGCCAGCAGATCCAAGCATGACCATTGAGCAGATTCCTGTCCCTTGCGTCCTCATTAAGCTTATTTTCTAGCAGCACGATCTGCTGCCCACAATGTAATCGCAGAAACGCGGCAGAATTCGTGCACAACATGCAGTCACGATGTGATAGTAAAAATGTAGCAAGAATTGGGCATGGCTTACTATGAGCTAATAACAGCAGAAACACAGCAGAAATGGTGCATGGCCTGCTGTCACAATATGATGGAAAAAATATAGCTAGAACAGAACATAGCTCATTATAACGTACTGGTTATTATATGTATAATTTATTCCCCTATTATCGTAAACAATATTTCAGTGGAAAGAATTGTTATTAATGACAGTAATTATACTATCAATTCAAAAGTATGCCACATTATAAGAGTGGACTCCACGATACAACTGATACAAGTTGTGCAGTACCGTAATTTATATACCGTTCTTATACCATTTTGATCGTATTTTAAGTACGAGAAAAGATGCCATCTAACGACGATGATGAAATTTATATAAAGAGCAAATCCTACATGATACATGCTGTGGTTCTATTATTATTTTCTGACGTTAGACCATGCGACACTTCTGCTGCATTTATGCTGTTACCGTCTGAGATGGCAGGGCATGCTCGATTTCTGCTCCGTTTCTGCCATCACAGTAAGCTCTCTGATATGCTCAACTTCTGACGATTGTCTGCCTATACGACCTGATGTTATTCTATACTTGATTTTAGTCTGCTTCTTGTCGACATATTATATCAACACGCAATACTTAAATTTTACTGTTCCTATGCTGACATATTCTGTTCCATTTTTGCATTATTTCTGGCATCATATTATGACGTCAGATTCTGCTAGAGTTCTATTTCATTTCTACGAACATTATCTGATACGGCAGATCATGCTTTGTTATTGCTAAAATTATGCCAGTATAGCTTGCGGCACACAGTTTATAAAACCTGCTAAAAGCAGGCTTGGCTATCTGGGAGGTTAAAACGATAGACATCTCGTCGATATTTATACGACTTAACCGAACCGATACATCTATCGTTTCTTATCAGGATTTTCTGACATATAACTTATCATCTTCTTTACGGCAGCAAATCGGTTCGTTTTCTATCGTATATCAATGATATAAATTGAATCCGCATCAACCAAATCGGCGATTAGTTCGCGACAATGCCGCTAGGCTGCGCATAATGGAAAGCGCTTCTTGTATTTAAAATACATCCAGTCATAATACATAAGCAGACCCCCTGCGAGGCGAAAAGCAGAGAAATCTAGTATCGTAACTGAAGGGATCTCTTCCTATAAGGACCTCCTGGCGGTAGCCGCCCCGGACACCGAACACCGAGCCCAGCGGCCTCCGACTCCTGGCACTAGTTGCCCCATTCCCGGCGTTCTTCAAAACGATAAAAACCGATTGAAAGAAATTATGAATCTGATTCCTTAATTCACGATTCGTAACGATTGAAATGGATTGACTAAAACTAATTCAAACGATTTATTAACACCCAAAAAAAAGTATTCTATTTACAAAGTGAAATTTCCTGTAATCTCATATTCTAAGCAAAAACTTTTACAGAAAGAGTATTCCTCTGTCTTAAAGTGGACTATTCATCAAGAATCTATTACATATTATTCTAACGGTTTTCCTCTTGTATTAAGAGGGAATATGTTTACTTGAAGTGCGGGCTATACGACAGGCCGCGCGCGGCGCGGCGAGAGAGTTCGGCTCGCGCCCGCTACGCGGCGCATCGCCGGTATATTCTCGCGTGATTAAGATTCAACATCGACTTTTATATCTAGAGCAGCTCGGTAAGGTTTCTCCAGCGTTCTTAAGTTCGCTATTCAGGGCGTGCTCACTAGCAGGGCCTCTGACATAACTCTTTTTGATCACGAAGTGTGCTTCTCATCCGGGGTCTTCGTTTAATCAAATGTATTATAGAGAGAGCAAAATTCAAAAATTTGTTTGCATTAACGCAACCAAATTATTTGTTTGGGTTGTTAACAAGAAAAAATTGATATTAGGAATAACAAGATCGTACTATAGATGCAAGACGAAATTCCTCTAATTGTAAGAATATTGTGCTTAGAATATTTTCCTCTTGATTTTAAAGGATTCCTCTTGAGACCATATATAAGAATAAAATCCTCTAAGATTTAGAGGATTCCGCTAAAACTAAAATTATTTTTTTTTGGGTGAACCATATTAAAAACGATAGAAACTGATGTGCAGTTGATAAAACATTTACGATAGAATCCTAAGTATTTTGTAACGTGAGTTTCTGATGGAGTATCGTAAATAAACGATTCACTAACCATATTAAAAACGATAGAAACTGATGTGCAGCTGATAAGACATTTACGATAGAATCCCAAGTATTTTGTAACGTGAGTTTCTGATAGAGTATCGTAAACAAACGATTCACTAACCATATTAAAAACGATAAGAAATTTTTTATCGTTTTCTATCGTTGGCGCCCAGGTAGCAGAGTGACGTCAAATGACATATTAATTCCGTCTTAATGACGTCTCTAACGTCATTAAGACGTTTTTAGACGTCATCTTGCTACCTGAGCGGTTATCAGGGTTTGATACCCATATCTTAACACTACGACAATTATTTTAAATATAAAAACACAGCTGCACTAAAACGAAAAATAACGTTAATTGTACGTCGAAAGAATAGTTTAGCTTTACGCTTTTCAGTTCACAATTTTGCAAAGTGTAACGCTGTTTGTACTGTCAACGTAGACTTGGCAATCAAACCAGTAGGAGCCTTAACGTGTGTCAAATTTATCGGCAGATTTCTTTTATATTTTAATTGTTGTGTATCGGGAAAGAAAGACTCTGGCACTATGATATTATCCTTTTATTTCTACCTCAGTACTCGCCCCTGGTAACCATCTCCGATAGAAAACGATTAAAAACGGCTATATCTGTATCGTTTTTAATCGTATCTTATCGGTTCTATCGTTGCATATTTAGAAGACAGATAAAGCATTAATCGAATCGAATCGGTTTCTATCGTTTTAGATCCGAATAAGAAAATAACTATACAAATTTTATAGTTATGAATCGTTTTCTATATGTACAATTATTGCCCGTCTGAATCAATCGTATATACACGATATAATATATATCGTTATTTATGGTAATAATTTTACCGTATGCATTAATACGGATATATAAGAATAAAATGATAGACATCTCATCGATATTTATATGACTTAACCGAACCGACACATCTATCGTTTCTTATCAGGATTTTCCGACAGACAACTTATCATCTTCTTTACGGCAGCTAATCGGTTCGTTTTCTATCGTATATCAATGATATAAATTGAATCGTTTGAAAGCCTTTTACTTTGCATATGTTTTTATAAGGTTAAAACGATAGACATTTTGTCGATATTTATACGACTTAACCGAACCGACACATCTATCGTTTCTTATCAGGATTTTCCGACAGACAACTTATCATCTTCTTTACGGCAGCAAATCAGTTCGTTTTCTATCGTATATCAATGATATAAATTGAATCGTTTGAAAGCCTTCTACTTTGCATATGTTTTTATAAGGTTAAAACGATAGACATTTTGTCGATATTTATACGATTTAACCGAACCGACACATCTATCGTTTCTTATCAGGATTTTCCGACAGACAACTTATCATCTTCTTTACGGCAGCAAATCAGTTCGTTTTCTATCGTATATCAATGATATAAATTGAATCGTTTGAAAGCCTTCTACTTTGCATATGTTCTTATAAGGTTAAAACGATAGACATTTTGTCGATATTTATACGACTTAACCGAACCGACACATCTATCGTTTCTTATCAGGATTTTCCGACAGACAACTTATCATCTTCTTTACGGCAGCAAATCAGTTCGTTTTCTATCGTATATCAATGATATAAATTGAATCGTTTGAAAGCCTTCTACTTTGCATATGTTTTTATAAGGTTAAAACGATAGACATTTTGTCGATATTTATATGACTTAACCGAACCGACACATCTATCGTTTCTTATCAGGATTTTCCGACAGACAACTTATCATCTTTTGTACTGCAGCTAATCGGTTCGTTATCTATCGTATATCAACGATATTAACCGAATCGTTTAGAAGTAGCAGACGGAAAAAATTTCTATAAAAATCATATTTCGTGAATACCCAGACAGCACCATGTCCAAAATCGGAACATAAGACGTCTTTTAGATGCCTTTTAGACGTCTTATGTCCCGCTTTTGGACATGCGTGCTGTCTGGGTATTCATAGAAATTTTTCGATTTTCATACATCTAATAATTTAGATATATGAAAAATTATGAATAACTACAATTTTTTATACTTTTTCACAGAAAGCTATGGATTTTTATGAAAAATTAAGTTGAATATACCAATTTCTACGCGTGGTTTTTACTCCAAAAGAGCTGAATTAATTTTGATTCTTTTTTATAGAAAATTATGGAAAATAATTTCAATCATATGTTAGATAAACTTTTCATGGAATTTTAAATAATAAATTAAACGCCAGTCTGTAATTAATCTTAATTTATTAGAAATATATTTTATATAAGTGTACAAATATGAAGAATTATGAACAGATACATTTTGTTTTTTAACTGATAATTAAAGTGATATTAATATATAATTATAATGTTTCAAATTGGTTCGGCATTGTACAAAGAAATTTGTCACATTCCAATTCGACGACCAGAAGTTTACGTTTTATCAGCTGAATCGGAATTATTTTTTCATCTTGTGCTTCGCTAGTAACTTGTAACTTATGATTTATTCTTAATTGATTATAGACCGCAGGCATGGTTGTCAGAACTTTAACAACGACAAAGCAACATTTATTTACAACAATAAAACTTAATATTTCGATAATTGTATCATCGTCTAATTGTACCACAGAATCGTTAGTTTTAATAGTTTTACTGTACGCTGCAGTATGGAGCACATTTCCGCTAAATATGCACCTTTCATATATATGTACCTTTTCATTATTCATGAAATTGTTATAATAGTTACTATGACATTCTAACAAGCTATAATATTTATCCGCATTTTGTACTAATTTTGGAGCACCTGAAAATGTTGCACCATTCTCCGTCGTTACATCATTATTATTAATAAAATATTTATTTCTAGAAATAATTGATTTACAAATTACAGAGCATTTTTCAGAGATCTTCAAATTATTAATGTAGTTTTCATACGCAGCACGTCTCAAATATCTGTTAGCCATCTGCTCGTCTACACTCTTAGGGCTACTAACTTCTTGCTTCAATATGTATATGTTACTTTCGTAAGGAAAGGTCGAAGTCGCCCAAAGAGGCCCGGATTGCAATACTGAATGGCATAAATGCAGTGCGCTATGAATATTAAATGTCATCGCAGACTTACCATAATAAATTTGGCACTCTCCAACAAACTTAAATAAATCAATTTCACATACTTTAAAATCATTTTCAGAAATTGTTGGTTGCAAAAGAATATGTATACTACGGACAAAAAGTAAAAAAGACTCGAGTAGCTCAGGTTTTAAAATACCCTTTAAGCAAGGAAAAGTATAAAATAAAAGCCAAGACCGCCATTCTGCAGCCTTCCATTGACGTCGGTCATTTAAAGATCGGGGGGAACGATATATTGATTGCGGTGGCTTAATATTTAGTAACCGCTCATTTATTTCTTTTCTATTCGAGGGTTTTAGGTAGTATGACGTACCTGGAGTAGTCCACAGTTCCCATATTTGACGTGTTACGCCTAAAATCATGCCGTGCATGTAGTCTATTGGAAAGCCCCATATGCAATCAAAATACGGCAAATCGGCCATAATCGTCGTTCCTTTTACACCTTCGATTGCCATTCCTTTTTCAATGCTTTGTTTAACATTTTCAAAATGACTTTCGTTAGTTCGCAGAAGTTCGTCTTTATGAAGATTTATTGGATAACGCATTGAACCTTTTATATGTTCTCCACGTGCGTAGCACCAAGAACATCCCCAATATCCATTAAATTGTATGCGATTCTGTATGATAGGTCTCGCAACCGTATCTACTGCAGCACATATTGGAACCAATGTGATTCTTAGTTTTCTACCTTCTGCATCAATGACAGTGAGCCCTTTGTTACTTAATATATTTGCTTGTTGAACAAAGTATGTCATAAATAAATTCATTAACTTAGGTGTAGGTTCTGATTTAAGTATACATAAGGCAGCTAAGATCAAATTTGTATATCTTAACTTTAGCGGTAATTCATTAATCGAAATTTGCAAAGGCCAAAAACTTCTCTTCGAGCTCTTGAAAAGTGGTGCTCCATCTGTACTTAGATTATAACTTAAGATCAAAGAAGTTCCTTCACTATTAGATTTTGCGCTATTAATATTATTGGTATACAACTTTCCATCATGTATATCGCATATTGGAAAATTATCGCGTTTTATTGATTTTATTGCACTAGTTTTGTTTATTAATTCTTTCAGAACATCTTTTTTGCTCAGTAATGTTTGAATTTGGTGCTTAATATCAATTTTTAGAAAGCGATTTTCGGATTTAAAACTAACCAAATTGTCCTGCTTACAACTACGACAAATAATATTTTGTTTTACTACTTCTTTCTTTGAAAGAGGTTCTAACAGAGGTTCATAACATTTGAAGCAATAAAAAATGTATGAAATTATTTCATTTGGTAATATTGGTAAGTTCTGCGATAAAGTCTTACGGTTTATTTTTAAACTATTGAATCTTGGACCAGCTAACAATTTAAGCAAATTAAGTGTAGCATATTCTGCTTCCTTAGAAAAGTGATAACGCATAGATAGCCCTACAACCATACAATAAACTTCCTGCACTTGTACGCCACTTTCTAAAAACATAATGTTCCTGTTATTTTCGAAATAATCGTATTTATCGTCTTCAATCAAAAAATGGTCGTTGTCGGTTGCAGACGTGCTATCATCTATATGACCTAAATCATCTTCACTTGTAAACGAATCTGCAGTATTTTCAATGGAAGACTCATCTTCTGTTACACTCACTTCTTTGCCTTCAAGAATACTGTTATATTTCCCTGTCTCTTCTGTCGTATCTTCTTCGGAGCAATAATGTACATTTTGTACATGTAGCGTAGATGTATCTACTTCTTTTTCTTGCGTACTTTCCGTGCTTTCTTCAGTTCTTACATTATCTATTAAAGAAGAGAAAATTTCGAATTTAGGAATATTAAAATGATAATGAAATATAAATACGCAGAAATAAAACCCCACCTGACGGAAATTTTTGCTGAATTTTTCTGAAATATTTCATACTTTTTCTGAAAACGATGATTTCCGAGAAATAAGAGAAAGAAGTAAAATTTCAAAGAAATATGAGAAAATATATACATAATAAATGATAAATAAATTTCAGAAATAATATAGGAAATTTCAATAAAATTTTGTAATCATTATGCCGAAAAATTTCAGAGAAATAAGCAAAAATATGAAAAAATAAGTATAATTTCAGACAAAGTAAGCAAAATTTCAGAGACAGTTTCGCACTATTTTACTCTGAAAAATGTCGATATTTCAAAGAAATTTCAGAAAAATGAGCAAAAATATGAGACAATAAGTAAAATTTGAGCGACAGTAAGAGAAAATTGTGGATTATCTTTAGACACTTCAAGAAATCTTAATGAAATTGTTTAAGTTTATGAAAGAATACAAAAACAGATAAATTTACATATACTTAATGTTTCGTTGAAATCGAGATGTTTTAGTGACAAATTTATGCAAATATTACTATAGTTTCTGTTAATATTATTGAAATTCCTATAGTTATTATGCCGTGATGCATCCATTGTCCATATTTTTACCACAATTTCAGTAATATCTACTAAATATTTGTCTCCGTATATAAACATAAAATTGATGCTGTGAATTGCATTATATCCAAAAAACTATTAATCTTATATTTAAAATTATATACACCTCAACTATATATACTTAAACCTATATCTAAAATTGGACAGATTAAAAATTCTTATTTGAATAAGTTTTCGTGTTGAATAAATTTTCATTTTGAGTTTTTCATTTAATGGAATTTTAGTAGAAATATTACTTTTATATTTACGTACAATTTATTAATGACTTCCTAGCACCCGAAGCCACCGCTGTCCAACGTTGATTAGTAACATTGCTTGCGTGCAACTGCGTATAATTGGGTTCTAAATAAGATTTTCTGTGTCTCTTCATTGGACGTTCATTATGTTCATCCTCCATTTTCTTGGCTAATGGATTTGGAATCTATATAATAATAAAATACCTGCACAAAAATATAATGAAATAAGTTTAATCATCATGCTGTCAGGGAGTCAGGAGGCCGAGTCAAATATGTAATATAACTTACCTGGACATTCCAATTTGAACAATAAAGATAATAACTTGCAATTACAATATCACAGTACGCTATAGCGTTAACGGTTTAACGGTGAATAAAGGATCGAGCCTGTGACTGTGTCTAAGTTAAGTTCGAGAGAGAACCACGTTTTATAAGGAAAGAAACAAAATAGATTAGTAACCTTCATCCGCAATGTTCAAACGCGAATCGCGTCATAACAGCGCTGTGAGAGACCCGGGTACACACAGGTATACTCCCTTCTCCTTCTAACTGGCTGAGATAGAAAGAGAAGGGAGTATACTCGTGTGCACTAGCACTCGGGTGACGTTTCCGAACGTCACGCAGCCTGAGCGTGGTGGTACGTGATCATCTCTGCGCCTGCGTATTGCGAGCAAACTCTCGTGCTCGCGAGTCGGACCGTCGAACCGAGATCGAGACAAGCATAAAGATCCCATATATCGTCGATTGCACATGATTGTAGTACCCAAGGTAGTACCTCTATTCTGTAGCTCTTAACGACAGTGTGATCGTTATCGTTATATGTTATCGTTGGCCGCGTTCAGGAAACACAACTCTGTTAGATCCGGAGAAGAACCAAATTTGGTTCTTCTCCGGATCTAACAGAGTTGTGTTTCCTGAACGCGGCCATTGCGCAGGTATACTATATGGAAAAATGCTGCGCAACGACGATGTATAATGATACTGATACTGTCGTTAGAATTACAGAGTAGGGCTACAGATCGCAGTTAATCGCGTGAGGACAAAAGGATAAAAAGCAGCTGCGATTTTGTACAGTGTTTCAGGAAACATGTATGTCTACGTTAAATATTTAAACGATAATACATTCAAAATAGTTGAAGATTCTTCAATTAAACGTTTTGATTGTAAAAACATTGATTATAAAAAAAAGTACAAAGTTCGGTGGGACAATGATGATGAATATTACGATGCTATAATAATAGCAATAGGAGGTAAGTAAAAAATTATACGTAAAATGTTAAATAATTAAAAATCAAATTTTCTGATTGCATATATGTTTCGTTATTAAACGAACTAATTCTCAGATACAAGTTGTATATAGATTGTATATAGATTAGAAAAAAAGGATTCTTGTTCGTTTTTAAACATTCAGGGTTTACGTCTGTACGTGTAATATATTTCTTGTCATAATATTTCATGTTATGTATATGTATTACATTCTAAATTGTGAGAACCTCGATTATTTAAAACTATCATGATGTTTTTTTTAATTGTCTTTCAATGTTTACTTTATTTGGATATTTACAAAAATTAATTTATGTCTAATATGATATTACTCTATACTTAAAATGCAATTTGTTTCCAAGTGTTCTATAATTTAATTTTTTCTTGTTTTTTGAATGAGAATTATTTCTTTTATTTTTCTTCGAACTAATTTAATGTTGCTCTTCGTATATTCTTACAATCGCAGAGAGTCTTAAAAGTTTGACAATACAACACTCGGTTATTAGTTTTTTTCACTTGGAGCATTCCACATATTATTACGAATTCTCTAAAAGAAATCCCCTTTCTGATGCTTCTGAAATCTTAAGGGTGCCATAATCGTTATTTTAGAAGCATCAAAGATTTCTTTCGAAGAATCCGTAGCAATAAAGAATTTGTGGAGCTCCAAATCAAAAGAGATTATATGCACTGATTGCACATCACTGATTTTATTTGACTAAGCCGTAAGAAATTGACCAATCACAATGGAATGTGAGGAGAATATTCGATTGTGATTGGTCAATTTCTTACGGCTTAGACTTAGAGCTTAAATACCCTTTAAAGCAAAGGTTGTAGACCAGCACTTACGTGACAACAACTTAATTTTATTACATGTAAATGTTTACAAAATAACTGAGGTAATTTTGTTACTATCCGCAACTGTCATATGTACACATTATGTACTAACTAATGTAAATTATATTTTATAAAAATGAAATGCAGTCTTTTCAGATTCAAAAAATTACACTAGTGCGCAGTTGTATGATGGGTGACTTACAAATCACTCTTTCAAAACTAAGTTTTTCACGAGATCATTTATAGGTTACTGCGGACACTGGAAACTATAGACTTATGTAATTTTTTCAACAATCTAATGATTATGTTTTATTTTAGGCAATTTTTTAAAAGAGTTTATTTACCGCCGTTTGCTAATACTTCATTGTTTATTCATTTGTTTTATTAAGAATCATTGTCCGAGCTTGAGCAACTTGGAGAACAAACACGAGTTCGAATTCCCAATGCCAAATTTTGCGAGTCTGCAGACAGTGTAAGTGATATGGAACCATCCAAGGCTATCACAAAGGTATAACATTTTACGAATTATAATTAAAATAATTAAATTAGAACAGTTTCCATTATTTAAAAATAGGCGTACACAAAATAATGTATTATGTTTATTTACGTTATATTTTCTAGGAAGCCGACTCAGATATATTATTCCAAAAAAGTTTAAAAGAACGTACATTGAAAATGAGAAAAGAACGTGGCATGGTACATATATGCACACAACATAATTTTCTATTTTTCTAATTTTCTATCTTTTCTATTTCTTTCTTATAAAAACTATTCTATTAATCTCTTTTCTATTATTATGATTTTTTATTACATTTTAAATATAAATATGTTTTATATTTATATATATTTAATATTTGTTAATTATAGGAAAACAGTATACAATCCGATAATGAGGAAGAACATAAACCAAAAAGAAAAAAAATGGAGGAAAATGACACAGAAGAAAGTGTAGATAACATTTCTACAAATGGAGAGTCGCAAATATGTGATGTTACAAAAATTATATCTACAACAGATTTATCGCCAAAGACAAAGGTATTGTAAATTTACAATAAATCCACAAAATTATCATTAAAATAATAAAAATAATAACTATGATATTAAACTATGATATTAAAATAATAACTATGATAATAATGATGTAATTACAATATTTTATATTTGATTGACATATGGCATTTATGATAACAAAAAGGTATACTTTATCACTATTCTATTAATCCCTATTTTCTGTTATTATACTTCTCGACTATTATTAGCTACTATGAATTACAGGAAATTCGTATTCAATTAGACAACGAGGAAGAGAGAAAACAAAAGAAAAAGAAAAAAGAAATTGAGAAAATACCAAATAAAGAATGTGCAGATACAATGTTAATTAATAAAAAGCCGAAAATAACTGACATTAAAAAAGTGAAACCAATAATGCATTTACCAAAGACAAAGGTTATAATATTATACATTTTTCAATTATGTAATCAACAAAGCTGTCGTAATTAATAATAATGATAATAATTTTAGCAATAATAACAATAATAATAAAAATAACAATTATGATTATGATGATAATTATAATATTGTATATCTGGTTTATATGATTTTTATGGTTATATAATTTCAATTTAATATTATGTACAACTAAAACTATAAAATTTGGTTACATTTGTACATATATAAAAAAAAAAGTCTAGCAATAACTGAAACTGCTACGAATTGCAGGAAATGGATTTAAAATTAGATAAAACACGAGTTCAAATTTCCAATGACAAATTTTACAAGTCTGCACGTAGTGTAACTCATACGGAACCATCCAAGGACATTGAAAAGGTATAATATGTTACGAATTATAATCAAAATAAACAAATTAGAACATTTTTTCATTATTTAAAAATAGGCATATTAAAGAAATAATAATGTATTACGTTTATTTCATGCTTTATATTTTGTGGGAAGCCGTCATAGATACGTCATTTCATAAAATTTTAAAAGAACATACATTAAAAATGAGAAAAGAACGTAGCGTGGTACATATGCACAATATAATTTTATGTAGTTCTCATAAAAACTACTCTATTAATCTCTTTTCTATTATTATGATTTTTTATTATATTTTAAATAGAAATGTGTTTTATATTTGTTATTAATTATAGGAGAACTGTATGCAATCAGATAACGAAGAAGAACATGAATCAAAAAAAACCAAAGAAATGATAGATGAAAATGAAAAAGAAGAATGTACAGATATAATTTCTGAACATACAAAGTCGCAAAAGTTGACAACAGAGCCGAAAACAAAGGTAAGTAATTCTTAAAATAATTATCTTTTATTAATTTTTCTGTTTAAATATGTTGTGATGAAAGTTCTATAGATATCGGGTTTAATTTAGTTATGTGCATGTAAAATTGTTTAGAATTTTTGTTCACATAATATGTTCTTGTTTTTTCTTGTCATTATAAGAAAAAAAATTTTTAAAGAGGTTGTTTAATTAATGCAGTGTAAATAAATTGTAAACCAAATTGTTATCTTAACGTATTAATTGGAGTACATTTATGAAGAGACGTAATGAAAATGAACTGAATAAAATCGACAAACTTTTTTAACTGCTATATGTATATTAATTAAATATTGACATGTTTTTATTATGAAAAATTTCTAATATGCATTCTCAAAAAGTTTGTTATTAACCTTTATTCTTGTTTTTGAGTTTATATTAGCACAAAATAATCTTGTTATTTTATCATTAAAGAATTTATATTAGCCTATTTTTAAATTTCTACATATATAAATCATAAAATCCAATTACAATTTCTTATCATTTATCTGCAATCTTTTGAATATTATTTTAATTATTTTACTTTTCAAAATTTTGTGATTTCCCAGAGTAGTATACATTTTTTTGAAATAATGCTCACCTCTTCAATCTTCATAATAATTAATAATTATTTATAGTAAAATATCTGAATAACATGTTCGATTAATCTCTTTGAAAAATGTATTATACAGAAAACCATAATTACTAAAGTTGATCGACAAACACGGAATGAACAAGAAAAGAAATTAAACAAACAAATCGTTGCTCTTCAAAACGAGAACGCTGAGTTAAGGGAGCTATTAAAAAAGAATACCGAGGAACTGGAAGAAACTAAGACCAGAAACATAGCATTGCAAGTGAGAGTGGTCAACGAATTTGATGAGTTTCGAAGTAATAATAATAAAATATTTTATTACGAATGTATTAATTATTAAGATATTAAATATATTTTCGTGTTATTAATGTATAATTTATCATTGATATATAGATATATTAAAAGAGGTAGTACAAAGAAATCAACTACCGACGCAAGAAAATAACAATGACCTTTTCGCTGTAGGCTATCGAAGAATTGCTGATAATACGGTAAATTTGGTTTTTACAATTAACGAGAATTTTATTTAGCATTTCTAATGTCAAAAAATCGGGAATTATTCGATTCAAATACTTTTTATTACTTGTAAAATATATAATAAATGCAATTATTTCAAAAAGTCTTAACAAAAATTAATATATATACACATAATCCTCTTTTCATAAATTATTGTTGTAATTTATTCCTTCAAGTTCTGCATTATATTTTCTAGATTCATATTGGCCGAGACGTATGGCTTTCCTGTCCGGTGTACGACAGTATTATACAATTAAGCCGTTCAAAGGCACAATTTGTGAAGAATTGTGCTATTGCAGTTTTTGGAACAACGACTTTAAAGGAGAGTACTGTGACTGGAACTGTATCAAACCGAATAAGAAACAAAACGTCGGTGACCCCTCGTCAAAAATTAGATGCAACCAAATTATTGGCTCTGAAAGGTACAGTGTGATATATATGTTATGAATTTTATGAAACATTAATGTTTTTTTTATTACTTAATGACGTGATTATTTTATGTTTTAGACATATTTCGTCATGTATTAAAAACGAAATATAATTTGAACGAAGTAGCAATCGAGCTCGAACTCACGCGAGTTGGTAACTACGTGAGCCAAAAAATCTATGAACTAAATCGACCATGTAGAGTCCCAAGTGGCATTAAAAAAGGTTTATACATTAACACTATTTTGAGTAGAAAGAAATTGTTATTTCATGAAATTAATATTGTAATTTGTTTCGTATTTACAGTATTGAGAGATATGGAGCAGGTATCTCAGAATCAGGAAGAAAGTGAAAAAGAAAATACTATCGTCGTGAACAATAAACTTTTCTCGGAAAATACTATCTATTTGGACTCAAATTCTAATACTACCGATTTGGACTCAGATTCTAACCCATAAATAAAAAATGAAGTTTTTAAACGAAGTCTGTGGAAATACACGTTTCTTAACCCTCGGAGAACACTCAGGGTCAATTTGACCCCTTTTTTTCCAGAAAAATTTTTAGCAGGAATATTAAACATAAAAAAATTAATTTTTTTTCGTAAATTACGTTTTTTTTTTTTCAAAAGAACACTGGGTCAATCTGACCCTACACATACTTTGATCGTCCACCATTTTAAATTGACGAGTGCGATCAGCTTGAAAAAATTTCCAGATGTACTTGGAACATTGTTAAATCAATTGATATAAATAAAAAGTGCCGTTGAAATTATTTACATATTTTAAAAAATTCAAAAAAAAAATTTTTTTAGAAAGTTTTTTTTAATTTGTTTAAATATGTAAATAATTGCAACGGCACTTTTTATTTATATCAATTGATTTAACAATGTTCCAAGTACATCTGGAAATTTTTTCAAGCTGATCGCACTCGTCAATTTAAAATGGTGGACGATCAAGTGTGTGTAGGGTCAGATTGATCCAGAGTGTTCTCCGTGAATGAAAAAATAAGTGTGTCCTCCGAGGGTTAAAAGTATTTTCAAGTCATTATTATGTTTTATATTACTTTTAATATTTTTTGATTAATATTATTTGACGAACATAAACGATTTTCAACAAATATAATATATATTACTTCGGCTCGAAAACAAAGTTCGTCGAAGTATTTTTATGATTTGTTATTAAGATTAAAATAAGAAAATATTTTATTTGTATTTTAGTGCAATTCTAAATAAGACGTTTCTAGTGTAAATGTTGTTTTTATTTCTCTAATAACCGTGAAAATTTTGACCCTTGGCTTCCTGGTGCTGTTGTCGCAAAGGTGGAAGCTTAATTATTTCAAAACAATGCAGTTCTTTCTTTATCATAGGGAGGACTCTGAACGATTTATTTTTCTTCTACGCGGTTATAATCCGGTAGCATACAGAGTAGCGGACATCTAAAGATGTTCTGACTGATATTGTAACGATGCACCCCTAACGTAAGGCATCGTTCCCGGCTGCCACCCGCCGGATGCCGCCCGACCGATCCTCCGTCGGGCGAGGACAGGGCGCGGTGCGCCCGCATTTTTTAAACGCTTCCACCGACCCCGTGTGCGCGGGTAAACCGCAGCACCGGGGCCTTCTCGTCGCGCGGCCACGACCGCCTCCGAAAAGGGCCGAGCCACGCCGAAGGCGACAGCGCGTTCGCGTGTCCCCACCCGACGCGCCTGACGACCGGCCTCCCTCCCATCAGACCCGCCGCGCCGGGGTATATAAGCCGGCCCTCCGGCAAGAGACGGCACTTCGTCTACCGTACAGCATTCCGCTGCTCCTGGCGAAGCCTACCTTCCAGATCCTAGGACGACGCGCAAAACGAGGTCCAGAGTGTGGGCCTCTACTGAGAGTTCTCAGAGTGTCTCCGAGCATCCTTTGCATTTACTCCCGACGGCTACGGCACCGCGGGGTCGAGCGTGCTCGTCCTCGTAGCGAGGGTTCTCGCAGCCGAAACCCCGGGACTCCACACTCCACCGCTGTACATATCGCGCTCCCGCCCCGATCGCGATCCTCGCGTTCCGTAAATTACCGCGTTGCGTGAAGTCTCTGTAAAATCCGCGTCCGCTAAACTGTAAACTCCGCGTCCGATATACCGATACCGCGTAGCGGTCAATTGTAATATACCACGCTGCGTTCTATACCGCGTTGCGTTATTCTATGCGCATGTCAGTGCATCTGCACTACCGTTTGTAATATATCGCGTTGTGGGAGTCTCTGTAACATCCACGTTCGCTACATCGATATCGCGTTGCGTTAGTCTATGCGCATGCCCGCGCACCTGCGCTACCATTTGTAATATACCGCGTTGCACTATGATTAACGTGTAACCCCAGATCCAGAGCTAAGTAAATAAAATCTATAATACGTGTGTACTATAAACTGACTGCTGTCTCTGGGCCTTTCATCGAACTCCAGATCCCGCAACCTAGCCCGCGTTCGATAAAGTCAGGCCGTTACATGGCGCCCGAACAGGGACCGTTTTGATCCGTTCCGAGAGACAGTAATCAAAAGTACACAATGCCGAGGTCATGGATATACACGTTATCAAAGAGCCAGCTTATCGTCGAACTCGAACGGCTCGAACTAGATCCCGACGGCTCGGTCGACGATCTACGCCGACGATTAAGCACCTACGTAACGGAGCACCCGGAAACGGTGCCATCCACTGCCGCGGGGGGCAACCAGACGCTGGCCGCACCCACAATCACCGTACACCCAGCGGGAGACCGCCCCGCACCGACACTCGACACGCGCCCGCCGTTATCGCCGAACCTTCACACCGCCGTTAACGACGACGCCGTTCGAACCTTTTCGCCCCGTCGCGAGTGACCGCCCGCACGAAAACCCCGCCCAGGTCATGGACCAGATACGAAAATGGGGGTGCCATTTCGACGGGAAGGACCCCGTGGCCTTCCTCGAGCGGCTCGAGGAGCTAAAGAGCGCGTATCAATATTCCGGCGCGCAATTGTTAATGGGGCTACCGGAAATGTTCAAGGGCGACGCCCTTCTGTGGTGCCGGAACAACCGAGCCAGCTGGCAGGGGTGGGAAGACTTCTGCGCCGATTTCCGGGAATACTACCTGCCGCGCCGGTATCGCGCCATGCTGATCCGCGAAATCCAAACGCGCCTACAAAAACCGGACGAACCGTACCGCAAGTTCGCGACAGACATGCTGACGATGATGCGACGAGCCACCGGATTCGCGGAGGAGGAGCAAGTCGACGCGCTCTACGATAATATGCACCCGCGCTATCAGATGTATATCCGCCGCGACGCCGTGACGCGCACGCTAGACATCCTACGCTTGGCGGAGGAGTTCGAGCACATTGAGGAGCAAACGCGCGCTCGCCAAGCCATCGCTCCAAAACCCGCGGTCGCCGCCGCAGCATACGACCGCCGAGAGTGCTGCTGGCGGTGCAAACAGAGGGGGCACACCCGGTTCGACTGCCGACGACCGCCGCGCCGGTTCTGTTCCCAATGCGGCCGGGATGGGGTCTTCACAAAAGACTGCCACCCACCGCCGGGAAATGCCGCTCGGGCCGGGGACGAAGCGGCCGCCCCCCGGTCCTCCGAATAACATACACACCGCGTCCGCATCTAACCGTAATAGCGGCAAAGCAGCCATTCGAGGCACTCCTAGATACCGGGTCCGAAGCATCGTTCATGTTAGAATATATGTACATCTATATTGCACGATAGCCAAATTCAGCGAGAATCTGAGAGTTAGAGCGCGCAGGAGAGGGCAGACGTATACATGTACGCCTCCCCTCCCCGTGTGTGTGAAGTACGTGATGCGTGATGCGAGAGAGCGAAGCAAGGGCGTATTACGGACAATACGGACTCACTGCTGTGTAGACTCGCGCTGAGAAAGGAACGTTGTATCACCAATAGTTATTACTCTTAAATATACTTTTGCAATAATAGTTATTACACTTCATATCACTCCAAGTATTACCGCATCCACAATCCCTTCATGGTAGCAGAGCGTGGTTGTCGGGTTTGCTTGGGTGATCCAGCATCGGCTTTAATAAGGTAAAAGTGTTAGAGCCAAGAAGAGTCCGAACACGAAGGAACGTTCGAGAACATACAAGAAGACAAAATGGAGAGAAAGGAAATCACGATACCGGTGTTTGATGGAGAAGACTACAGCATGTGGAAGAAAAGAATTACGATGTTTCTAAAGTTAAAACATTGTGATGAGGTGATAACCAGAGCAAAAGTATCAGCGGATAAAGAAGACTGGGATGAGAACGATTTGAAGGCAATAAATCTGATTTATAGTGCCATATCGAATAAACAATTGGAGTTTATTTGCGAAGAAACTACAGCTTATAAAATTATAAGAAAACTGGACGAGATGTATTTGAAAGAGTCTACGGCATTGCAAATTGTGTGTCGAAACAAATTGGAAAAACTGAGACTAGAAAAGTACAGTGATACAGCAACATTTTTTAGTGATTTCGAGAAAGCAGTCAATGAATTGAGAAGCGCGGGTGCTAAAATTAGCGAAAAGGAAAAATTGAATTATATGTTGAACACGTTGCCGAGCCAGTATAGTTACATTGGCGATCTAATAGACACGTTAAAAGAAGAGGATCAAACAGCAGCATACGTGAAAAATAAAATTCAAATTGCTGAAATGAAAAATAATAACGATCATGAAGAAAGGAGATCGAACGTCTTTGCGGCAAAGAAGAGTCCAAAGGGAAGCTGCTTTAAGTGTGGAAAAACAGGGCACTTTGCAAGAGAGTGTCAAGATGGCGGCCAAGCAGAACACAACGGCGGAACATGGCGAGGCTCAACACGCGGTCGCAGCCGAGGCAAAGCCGGAAGAGGCAACTACGGCAGAGGACGCAGCAACTTCCGTGGCCAACAAGGAGCGAACATGAGCGAACAGAGCGGATCAGGCGCGGGCGCAGGCGCGAGCGCATGGATAGCGACGGCACACGCGGCGAAGAGTGATTCTAGTCAGGACAGGTTAGATAATAAAATCCAGTGGTTATTAGATAGCGGGTGTACCGATCACATTATTAATAATGAGAACTATTTTGAGAAAAGTATTTTGCTTAAAGAACCAGTTAATATTTATTTGGGGGATAATAGATATATAAAAGCAACAAAGGTAGGAAATGTAGTAAGCTATTTCGACGCGTTTGGTAAACGAAATGAAGTAAATATGAGTAATGTTTTTTTTGCCAAAAAAATGAATACAAATTTAATAAGTTTCGGAAAATTAACAGATAACAATACGATTATTTCAAAAGGAAATACAGCAAAAATAATAGATGAGAATAATAAGGTAATAGCGGTAGCATACAAGGAAAATCGAACTTACAAAATAACAAGTACCTTGAAATGCGAAGAAATGTTAGTAAATACAGCCGACAGTAATAATAAGATCATGAGTTTGAAGGAGAAATGGCATAGAATGTTAGGACATGTAAATTTCGGCTATCTAAATACTTTATGTAAACAGCAGTTATTAACGGGCATTCCAAATGAACTTGAGTCAGAGTTTATGAAATGTAAGACGTGTATTGAAAATAAGATGCATAACTTGCCATTCAGTAATAATAGAACAAAAGCTAAAGATATTTTAGAAATTATTCATACTGATGTATGTGGTAGCTTTAAAACAGCGGGTTTAAAAGGAGAAAAATATTTTGTGTCATTTATTGATGATTATAGTAAAATAGCCAAAGTGTACTGTATTAAATCTAAGGATGAAGTATTTGATTGTTTAATTCAATTTATTAATGAATCTGAAAACTTAACTGAAAAGAGAGTTAAAATATTGAGATGTGATAATGGCACAGAATATTTAAATAATAGATTCTACAAATTTGCAAAAGAGAAAGGAATAATTATAAACAATTGTCCAGTGTACGTACATGAACTGAATGGTACTGCGGAAAGGTTTAATAGAACAATAATGAATATAGCACGTTGTCTATTAGCGGAGGCAAAAGTACAAAAAAGATTTTGGCCAGAAATAATCTGTGCAGCGACTTATTTGAAAAATCGCACGTTAGCTAATACTATAGAAAAGAAAACCCCGTATGAAATATTCTTCAAGAAAAAACCAAATGTAGAAAATTTGCGACTGTATGGTAGTAAAGTTTTTGTAAAAAGACCTGAACAGTGTAGAAATTCTAAATGGGACGAAAAGGCAAATATGGGTATTCTATTAGGTTATAGTGATGTAGGATATAGAGTTCTTGTAAATAATAAAATAATAGTTGCGAGACACGTTGATATTGTAGAAAAAGACGTAAAATGTATTGGTATTGATTATGATGATGATATTGAAAGCAACGCTAGTCTAGATGAAAGCTTAAGTGACAATGTGTTCGAAGGTGAGAACGAAACCAAAGAAAAGAAAAATAAAATAAAAGGGGAAGATACTGAAAAGTCAGAGTTAAAAATTCCACGTAAATCTACACGCGATAGAAAAAGTCCAATAAGATATCCAGAGAACAGTTCTAGTAACATTTATGTAAATTATTGTAGAGTTGATACCCCATGTACATTTGAGGAGGCGTTAAATAGTAACAATTGTGAACATTGGAGAAAAGCTATGGACAAAGAAATAGAAAGCTTAAAGGAGAATAAAACATGGGAGTTAGTTGATAAACAACAAGGTAAAAAGGTCTTAGATGTAAAATGGGTATATACAAGAAAATCCGATGAAACGTATAAAGCTAGGTTAGTCGTAAGAGGCTTTCAACAGACGAATGTAATTGATGACATATACGCTCCTGTAGCAAAAACTCAAACCTTAAAAATCATGTTGTCCTTTTGTTGCCAGTCTGGTTTTATTATAGAACATATGGATGTTACTACAGCATTCCTTAACGGTAAAGTAAGCTCGGAGGTATATGTCAGTCAACCTAAAGGTTACAATGATGGAACAAATAGAGTTTGTAAATTGTTGAAAGCATTATACGGACTACGAGAAAGTCCAAGAGCGTGGTATGAGTGCTTGGATGAATATTTAACAGGATTAGGATTTAAGAGAAGTAATCTTGATTATTGCTTATACACTTATGGAGAAGGAATAGAGGCTATATACCTATTAATTTATGTCGATGATTTGTTGATATGCAGTAAAAGCAAAAAGAAAATTCAGAGTATAAAAAAGGCTCTATTAGAAAAGTTTAAAATGAAAGATTTAGGTGAAATTAAAGAATATCTTGGTATTAATATAGAGTATGATTATCGAAAATGCGAAATGAAATTAAGCCAAACCAAGTATATAGAGTCACTAGCTAATAAATATCAATTACAGAATAGTAGATTATATAGCACTCCTATGGAAACGAATCTGAAAATTGAAAAGGCTGAAAATTGCGAGTCAGATATTAAATATAGAAATTTGATAGGTGCTTTACTATACATAAGTTCAAGTACAAGACCTGATGTAAGTCATAGCGTAAACTATTTGAGTAGATATCAGAATAGTTATAATGAGACACATTGGAAGTATGCTTTGCGAGTATTGAAATACTTATACTTAACAAAAGATCTAAATTTGCATTATAAAAGAAATGAAAATTGCGAAATTATAGATTGTTTTGTAGACGCAGATTGGGCTGGCGATAATGTAGATAGAAAGTCTACCTCTGGATATGTAATTAGGTTATTCGGAAATGTAATTGATTGGAAGTCGCGAAAACAAAAGTGTGTAACAAAAGCTTCCACTTACGCTGAGTATGTAGCACTATCTGAGGCAGTCAGTGAAGTAAAATTTATACGAGAATTGATAGGAATATTTGATGTAAAATTGAGTGATCCTGTAAAGATTTTTGAAGACAATTCTGGAGCAATAAACATTGCAAAGTATGGAAACTTCACAAAAAATTCAAAGCATATAGAAGTACACTATCATTATGTACATGAAAGTGTGAAAGAGAACTTGATAGAAGTATGTAAAGTCGCTTCCGATGAGAATATTGCGGATATATTTACTAAGGCATTGTGTAAAGAAAAGTTTGAAAGGTTTAGAATGTTAATGAATATCAGGTAAAAGAATGTGAAAGCGTGCAATATAGATGTAAGGAGGCGTGTTAGAATATATGTACATCTATATTGCACGATAGCCAAATTCAGCGAGAATCTGCGAGTTAGAGCGCGCAGGAGAGGGCAGACGTATACATGTACGCCTCCCCTCCCCGTGTGTGTGAAGTACGTGATGCGTGATGCGAGAGAGCGAAGCAAGGGCGTATTACGGACAATACGGACTCACTGCTGTGTAGACTCGCGCTGAGAAAGGAACGTTGTATCACCAATAGTTATTACTCTTAAATATACTTTTGCAATAATAGTTATTACACTTCATATCACTCCAAGTATTACCGCATCCACAATCCCTTCAGTTCATCAACGCACAAACCGCCGACAAAATAGCCCGCGATTTCCCGATCCAGCCGGTGGACGGACAGGTGTATCTCGCCGACGGATCGAGCGCGTCCATACCGGGGCACGTCACCTTCCCCCTCACCGTGCAGGGGCGAATGTTCTGGCACCGATTCCAGATTATGCCACAGTTAGATTGCGACGTCCTGATAGGCGTGGATCTCTGGGCAAAGATGGACTTCGCCATACCGTCGCCGGGCACACCCGCCGCCGATAGACGAACCGCCGCCGTCAAACCCGCGCCCGAGGAGGACGCGATGACCGAGGGGGAACGCCTCCGCCGCTTCCTGGCCGTCGAACTCGCAAAGTTCGAGACCGTGCAGGGCCCCACCGACCGCGCGCAACACGTAATACGCGTCAAGACCGACCGCCCGATCAAACAGCGGTACCGGCCGCGAAACCCCGCCATGCAGGCGATCATCGACGCGGAAGTCGACAAGATGCTCCACGACGGCATTATTGAACCGTCCCATAGCGCGTGGAGCTCGCCAGTCGTGATCGTGCGGAAAAAGGACGGCAAACCCCGTTTCTGCATCGACTTCCGCTTGGTCAACGAGGCCACCGAAAAAGACGCGTACCCCTTGCCTCACATCACCGCGACACTGGATAAGTTACGGGGGGCTCGCTACCTATCCACGCTCGACTTAAAAAACGGCTATTGGCAAGTGCCACTCGCGCCAGAAAGTCGGCCCGTGACCGCCTTCACCGTCCCCGGCAAGGGGCTAATGCAGTTTAAGGTAATGCCATTCGGGCTGCATTCGGCACCGGCCACGTTCCAACGTCTGCTCGATACAATCTTAGGCCCGGACCTAGAACCGTACGTATTCGTTTACCTAGACGACATCGTTATCATTACCGAAACATTTGAAGAACACCTCCGCATTATGCGCGAAGTATTCCGCCGGCTCCGCGAGGCCAACCTCCGCATTAATCCCGAGAAGTGCCGATTCTGCGCGGATCAAATTAAATATCTCGGCCACGTTGTCGACCGCAACGGTATCCGAACCGATCCAGACAAGGTCAGCGCCGTCGCCAACTGGCCCGCGCCGCAAAATATCCGCCAGATCCGACAATTCCTGGGGGTCGCGTCGTGGTACCGCCGCTTCATCAAGGATTTCGCGACTCTCGCCGCGCCGCTCACCGCCTTGACACGAAAGCAAGCCCGGTGGAAGTGGGGGGAAGCCGAACAAAACGCATTCACCACACTCAAAACCGTCCTGACCACCGCGCCAGTTCTCGCGTGTCCGGATTTTTCGCGACAATTCTACCTTCAAACGGACGCCAGCACCACCGGTCTAGGGGCCGTACTGACACAATACTTCCCCGAGGGCGAACGCGTTATCGCTTACGCCAGCCGCACGTTAAATAACGCCGAGCGGAATTATAGCGCGACCGAACTAGAGTGCCTGGCAGTAGTGTGGGGAATCCGACGGATGCGCGGCTACCTAGAGGGATACCGATTCACCGTGATCACCGATCACCAGTCGCTGAAATGGCTACAAAAGCTAGAGTCCCCGTCCGGCCGGTTGGGGCGATGGGCCTTCGAGTTACAACAGTACGATTTCGAGATCAGATATCGAAAAGGGGCGCTCAACAAGGTAGCCGACGCGTTATCCCGTCAACCCGAGATCCTCGCCATCACGAGGGCAAACTGCCCCTGGTACACGCGCATGTGGCACGCGGCCGAAACTACGCCCCACGAGGTACCGGACCTCCGAATCGACCAGGGCCGGCTGTGGAAGCACGTGCTCCACAGCCTCGATTTCAAAGACACCCCAGCCGCCGAACAGTGGAAGGAGTGCGTACCGAAAGACCAACGAGGACCGCTCCTCGAACAATATCACGACGCACCAACCGCCGGCCATCTCGGAATAGCCAAAACAATCGCGAGAATCGCGCACCGGTATTACTGGCCCGGGATGTTCCGCGATATCGCGCGCTACGTTCGTGAATGCCCGACGTGCCTCGCCCATAAGGTCGCGCAAGAGAAACCCGCCGGACAATTACACCCGACCGCACTCGACCACCCGTGGCAACAGGTCACCCTCGACCTCGTCGGCCCGCTCCCGCGATCCGCCGCCGGCCATATCTGGCTTCTCAACATCCAGGACCGCTTTACGAAGTGGGTCGAGCTCCGGCCCTTACGACGGGCCACCGCGCCGGCCCTCGTCAAACACGTGACCGAAGCCATTATTCTCCGACACGGATGCCCGGACGAAATCCTGTCGGACAATGGCACGCAATTAAAATCCCGGCAGCTCGCTAAACTTCTCGCCGACTGCGGAATTCGCCACCGCTTTACGCCGGCATACGCGCCCCACTGCAACCCCGTGGAACGCACCAACCGCGTAATCAAGACCATGATCGCGCAATACGCAAAAAGACACAAAACCTGGGACGAGCACTTGCCGGAGCTCCAGTTCGCCTATAATACCGCGACCCACGACGCGACAGGCTACACACCCGCGTTCCTAAACCACGGTCGCGAGTTGCGCCGCCCCGGGGAGGACGCGCCGCGCGACGAACCAACGCCGCCGACCCACCTGCATCGCCGGTTAGCAGAAGCGTACGACCTAGTGAAGATCCAGCTGGCTCGCGCGTTCCAACGCCAAGAAAAACATTATAATCTCCGCCGCCGAGAATGGAGACCGCGAATCGGGGAATGGGTATGGAAGCGGGACCGCCCGCTCTCCAACAAAGCAACGGCTTTTAACGCCAAGCTCGCGCCAAAATTTATTGGCCCGCTAGAAATCCGCCGCATTATCTCACCGGTCATAGTGGACCTCCGCAGCCGCTCGGGAAAATGGCATAGACACGTACACGTGCAAGATTTAAAGCGCGCCCCGGCCGACGCACCACCCGACGTATCTGGCCCAGATCTCGGTGGGGGGAACGCGCTCGCGCCGGCCGTCACCGCCGCATCGACGTACACGGCGGGAAAACACGCGCCAAGGCGAAAACGCCGACGACCAAACTATTGTGACGCGACCTCTCGCGACCCAAACATTATTGTTAACCGCCGAAAAATGAAAACAAGCGTTAACACACCCGGCGTACCGAAGCAGGAGCGAGCCGATCGTCAGAACGACCGCAACCATGACGGACGAAACAACGCCGCAAGAGCGAGACATCCTCACGGAAATAGCGAAGATCCTCGGCGAAGACGACGAGGAGTACGATCCGGCCAACCCCGGGATCGGGCAAGGATGGGCCACCCTCTATCGGGGCGAGCCCTACACGGCACCGCCACCGCCGCCGCCGGCCGGACCGATCCTACCGAGGACCGTGCCACGGGTGGGCACGGTCATCCAGAGGTCCGATGCAGCAAATCGGGCGAAGCAGGCATGGCTTCTGGCCCCGCCACCACCGCCGCCGAAGCGCCCACGACCACTAGTGGAGGCACCCCGGCGACCACGGCCGACTCTACAGCCCGCAAGGGTGATGGGGACCTTGCCGGCACCTCCGATTCCGATCCAGGTCGAGCCCGGGGTAACAATAGAGGTTCCCCATTTTGCATGCCACGTCGCCCGGCAGTACAAATATACGATCGGGAACCGGCGCTGGCACATACGGTTCAACGGGGACGGCTCCATCCGCTGGATTAAGGACAAGTCCCGGAGACCGCCAGCATAAGGGGCCACCCGGCCGCCCGGCACCTCCAGCCAGCCGGACACTGTGCCTCTCAATTCAGGCACATCTAAGGGGAGGGGTGGTGTAACGATGCACCCCTAACGTAAGGCATCGTTCCCGGCTGCCACCCGCCGGATGCCGCCCGACCGATCCTCCGTCGGGCGAGGACAGGGCGCGGTGCGCCCGCATTTTTTAAACGCTTCCACCGACCCCGTGTGCGCGGGTAAACCGCAGCACCGGGGCCTTCTCGTCGCGCGGCCACGACCGCCTCCGAAAAGGGCCGAGCCACGCCGAAGGCGACAGCGCGTTCGCGTGTCCCCACCCGACGCGCCTGACGACCGGCCTCCCTCCCATCAGACCCGCCGCGCCGGGGTATATAAGCCGGCCCTCCGGCAAGAGACGGCACTTCGTCTACCGTACAGCATTCCGCTGCTCCTGGCGAAGCCTACCTTCCAGATCCTAGGACGACGCGCAAAACGAGGTCCAGAGTGTGGGCCTCTACTGAGAGTTCTCAGAGTGTCTCCGAGCATCCTTTGCATTTACTCCCGACGGCTACGGCACCGCGGGGTCGAGCGTGCTCGTCCTCGTAGCGAGGGTTCTCGCAGCCGAAACCCCGGGACTCCACACTCCACCGCTGTACATATCGCGCTCCCGCCCCGATCGCGATCCTCGCGTTCCGTAAATTACCGCGTTGCGTGAAGTCTCTGTAAAATCCGCGTCCGCTAAACTGTAAACTCCGCGTCCGATATACCGATACCGCGTAGCGGTCAATTGTAATATACCACGCTGCGTTCTATACCGCGTTGCGTTATTCTATGCGCATGTCAGTGCATCTGCACTACCGTTTGTAATATATCGCGTTGTGGGAGTCTCTGTAACATCCACGTTCGCTACATCGATATCGCGTTGCGTTAGTCTATGCGCATGCCCGCGCACCTGCGCTACCATTTGTAATATACCGCGTTGCACTATGATTAACGTGTAACCCCAGATCCAGAGCTAAGTAAATAAAATCTATAATACGTGTGTACTATAAACTGACTGCTGTCTCTGGGCCTTTCATCGAACTCCAGATCCCGCAACCTAGCCCGCGTTCGATAAAGTCAGGCCGTTACAATATATACAGCTGAAAAATTTCAAATATTTCCAATTTTTTTCTGACAGGGCATCGTAAATAAACGGTTCACTAACCATATTAAAAACGATAGACAATTATAGCTACTTTAATACCATTAAAAATTATAGAAACCGATACACCGCTAATAAGAAATTTCCGATGCAAGCTCATGTGTATTGTATCGAAAATTTCTTATAGAGTATCGTGAATAAACGAAACTTCAATTATGTTAAAACTGATTGAGACCGACATAAAAGTAATAAGAAATTTCCGATAGAATCCCAAGGATTTTGTAACGTGAGTTTCTGATAGAATATCGTAAACAAACGATTCACTAACCATATTAAAAACGATAAAAACTGATGTATAGCTGATAAGACATTTACGATAGGATCCCAAGTATTTTGTAACGTGAGTTTCTGATAGAGTACCGTAAATAAACGATTCACTAACCATATTAAAAACGATAAAAACTGATGTATAGCTGATAAGACATTTACGATAGGATCCCAAGTATTTTGTAACGTGAATTTCTGATAGAGTACCGTAAATAAACGATTCACTAACCGTATTAAAAACGATAAGAAATTTTTTATCGTTTTCTATCGGAGATGGTTACCAGGGTTGTTTGTAACAAGTTTCAGAAAATAGACAATTTCTATACATATCCTTTGCCATCATCTCGATTAGGCATTGTTACAGTCTCAGAAATAGATGACGAAAGGCTTGTCGTGTCTTTGCAGAACGTTCATGCTAAGTGTTGGTTGATGCCTTCCAAGGATAATTCTTTTTTATGTGTTCCTCTTCTTCACACAATGCCATTGTTTCAATAATATTTAGAATTTTTTTAGCTAGGGTATGTTTAACATCTGAAACGTAAAAATTTTACAGTTAAAAACATTGTCATTGCCTAAAAAGTACAATTTATGGTATGAAAAAACATGATTATTAAATTTTATTTTGTACTTTTTTATTTTGCAGTTTGTGGTCGTGAAGTTCTTATCTACCGATAATGATGAAGATGAATATTACGAGGTAGCTCTCTCAAAATGGCTTCAAGATTTAGATGAAAATATGATCGGGAGCATACTCTGGCCAGGAGATAATTCTACAGTAGGGACGTTAGTTCGAGCTCAAATAAATGCGCAATCAAATTGGTCCAGTTATACAGTGGAAGTTAAAAGATATTATGGTAAGCAATTTTTCTTTGTATTCTTTTTACTTAAATCTTAGTAATAATATTTCTCTGCTGCAGATACATATTTTCATGCACGAAAAGGATTGGCAGGAATAATAGAATATGCCTCAGCCTATGAGACTGATACTGGAAAAGAAATGGGAAGAGGAAAAAGAAAGAAAAAATCAAAACCCATCACATCTTCCAGTGAGTCTGATAATGACCAGCACTTAGAAAATCAATTTAAGAAAAAAAAGCCAAGCATTCCATCACCACCAGCAATCCATGTTCCTAAAGCTTCTACCTCAGTTGATAAGATTTCTAGTCATAAGTGCAAAAGATACATTATTGAAGATTCCTCAAACATCAAAGAATCGAAAGTTGCAAGACATGTAGGTGAACCTATATCATCAGAAAATAATCGTGAGAAATTGATTGAAAAGATCATCAGTGAAAGGAAGAAGACTATGAAGAAAGCTGAGGAGAAAAAGAATGCTATGCTACTCAGTGTACCTTCAAAAGTTCTACAATCATCATCACAAAAGCAATCTAAACTTAGCACCTCTTTTTCTAAACATTATGTGAAGAGTTCTCCAAAGAAGAATCTATCCAAAAACCTCACAGAACTGTATAATGCTAATGCAAAGACCAGAGAAAAGGATAACAGCTCTAAAAACTCTACATCTTCTGAAGTTTCTCTACAAGCTTCATCATGTGCTTCGGAAAATCAGTTTACACCTGAAAAAGAAACATCTATTGTGAGCCCTTCAAAAGTGTACAATACAAGCCCTTTGCCTCAGTCACCAGAGAAAGTTGATACTTCGCTATCCGCACAGGAAAAGCATAGCCCACTTTCCTCCAAAGAAAAGTTAGATCCACCTGTTCGTAATTTGTCAAATTTTTTTAGTGCAGGTATGTTAAGTATTTTTTTTGCATATACACACGAACGCGCGCGCGCATACACATGCACACGCACACGCACGCACACAAGTTGTAATAATTTATGTCATTTTATGTTCACATATTTTCAGATTTTCACGAACGTTTTATAAAATTAGAAAAGAAATTAGAAGACATCAGTAAAAAACAATTAAAAGACATCAGTAGTAAGCTTGAAGTTGTTATTATGAACCAAGCGAACTTAAATAAAAGTCTGCTTCCGGAACAGGCTGTCATCAATAGACCCTCAAATCTACCCTCTCTGCCTCTAAGTGACATAAAAAGCCTTGAAGAATTTGAGAAATTTTTATCCAACGATGTAAATCTTTCAGCAGCAGTAATATTTTATTATGCTTATACAACTTGATATATTTTTATTATTTTATGGCTGGATTCTGGATATTCACTGCCAGTACTGAATCTATAGTTTACGTCACATACACTATAGATTTTTAGTACTGGCAGTGAATATCGGAACGTCATCTATATCTCTGTAATGTGTTTCATAAATACTAATTTCTTTTTATTTGGTTCCTTTCTTGCAGTGCTACTATTTGAAGAGTTTGGCTTTGGGAAATAATGAAAAAACTGCAACGTCAAAACTTATGACTCAATTGATGACCAATTCCTTAGCTGTACATTTTAATTTTGATGGTCATAATCCTCAGAAAGCTATGACAATTAAAAGGTCATTTAAACAGTTGAAACTTTGGGAATTATTTCAAGGTATTCTATTTTCTTTCAAGTATTCCGTCTCCCAAAGTTTTTAATTTATTATACAATATTAGGTAACTCAGAGAATCGCAGAATATTTATTTCTCTTCATTGTTCTTTTAATCTAGGAGTGATGCTACTAAAATTTCCGGACAGCGATTTATCAGAAGCTTTAAATGCACTCAGAAGTTGGCTACGAAATGCTGCTGGGCGTAAAAAAGATTAAAATGTAGAATTTTTTAGGATTTCCTTTTATATGCAAGTTTTGAAGCCTTATATTATTGATGTTTCTTTTTCGCTTTATTTTATTGCACTATAGAGAAACTATTATATAGAAAGTTTGTCAGATTCAATTTTAAGTTTAAATATATAACGTATACGTTATATTTCCTTTTATATGCAATTTTTGAAGTCTTATATTATTGATGTTTCTTTTTCGCTTTATTTTATTGTACTAAAGTATATTATATAGAAAGTTTGTCAGATTTAATTTTAAGTTTAAATATATACGTAATATATTTCCTTTTATGTGCAGTTTTTGAAGCCTTATATTATTGATGTTTCTTTTTCGCTTTAGTTTATTGTACTAGAATAACTATTATATAGAAAGTTTGTCAGATTCAATTTTAAGTTTAAATATAGAATGTACGTATATATGTGTGTGTATATATATATGTAGAGAGAGAGAGAGAGAGACTTGAGATGAGAGGAGCGCGCCGCATCTTCGCGCGCTTAGTTTATTGTACTAGAGTAACTATTATTATAGAAGTTTGTCAGATTCATTTTAAGTTTAAATATAGAATGTACGTATATATGTGTGGTGTATATATATATGTAGCGAGAGAGAGAGAGAGAGAGAGAGAGAGAGAGAGGGAGAAGTTATGTACAAAAAATAAAAAAACAATATTCTTTTACATCTATCGTATGTATATCTATTAGTACACTCCAATCAAAGTAAAATGCATACTGAGCGGCTGTAGTACCGAATGCACTCGTTGTATCAACTAGATGTCTAATAGATGTTTTATAGACGTCGATATTAAGATCTAGATAGCGTCGAAATTCATAAATGTGAACGTCTATGTAGACGGTCTATAGATCTCATTTAGACACGTCTAAAAGACGTCTGACCGATGTCGATCCGATTTACCATTGCCCCCTGGGATTAGGAGTGATGCGTAAGTTAATTCAGCTTTGGTTAAGCGGGCCAATCAATAAAAATGTACGACTTCCGTCCAACATTGTGCATAAAATTTCTGATGCGTTAACAGATTTAGTAGAATTTATACCATCGGATTTCAACAGAAAACCGAGAGCTCTGAAATACCTTAAATATTGGAAAGCCACGGAATTTCGTTTATTTCTATTATATTTGGAACCAATAGTTTTGCGTAAACATTTAAGGAAAGATTTATACAATCATTTCCTAGAACTACATGTCGCTATTACTATCTTAGCTTCACCAATTCTTTCTCTTAATGATGTAAATGTATCTTATGCGGAACAGCTATTAAATCATTTTGTTTCGAATTTTGAAACATTATATGGTAAGAGATATATTAGTCATAATGTGCATAATTTGCGACATATTGCAGCAGATGTTAGGAAAAACGGGGCCTTAGACGAATTCAGCGCATTTCGTTTCGAAAATTTTATAGGAACATTGATAAAACTAGTGAAAAAAGGCGAAAAGCCACTCCAACAAATTTCCAGAAGATTGAAAGAGTATGAATTAACGTCGCAAACTAAAAGAAAAATTCCTGGAAATTTAATCAGATTGGAACAACGCCATCATAACGGTATTATGCCTCGTAATACATTCTTTTTAAAACAATATAAAAAAATGTACAACGATGATTTTTATATTTGTATCACAGATAATAAGAATAATTGCTGCTTATTAGATGATGGTACTATTGTTGAAGCACTAAATTTTGCTGTGCATAATAATGTACAATATGTTATTGGTAGAGAATTAGTTAAATTAAAAAGTTTATATGAATATCCTATGAGTTCATCTGATTTTTCGATCTACGTGTGTAAAGTTAATGAAGTTATTTTATCGCGGCTATGTTCATCTATAAGGGCCAAATTACTAAAATTACCTTACAATAGTAAAAAAGCAGATTCCATTGTCGTTTTTCCTATTCTCCATACAATTAATTAATACTGTGTAATTAAGATTTACCTTTTGTAACTCTTGTATAATTTTACCTCAGTAAATATTAAAATAATATAATAATTAATATAATAATATAATAATATAATAATTATAAGTACGTATTAAGATATTATATATATTTATATATATATTAAGATATTATATATATTT
This sequence comes from Temnothorax rugatulus, assembly GCA_035220575.1. Taxonomy (NCBI): domain Eukaryota; kingdom Metazoa; phylum Arthropoda; class Insecta; order Hymenoptera; family Formicidae; genus Temnothorax; species Temnothorax rugatulus. The sequence goes on along the minus strand of JASTWL010000196.1, from coordinate 241,729 downwards.
AATATTTTACGTATTAAAAATATTATAATATAAATTTTTACTGTTTTATTGCTCATTTCATCTACACTTTAATGTTATCATTTTTTACTAATTAAGTATAGCGAATGTTATGTCAATTTTGCATAGTTTTTCATGATATGTATTTAATCCTATATATAACTGGAGATAATAAATATTATATAATTTGATCTTGGATAGTCATTTAAAGGTCATGTGAAGGTTACCTTCAATTTTTCTTAATGGAACACCTTATTTTTTATTACATATTCTTGTCGAGACGTTTTCAAAACATCATAATGAAGCTCTCTTTTGTTGAGAATTTTTTGATGTTTTAAATTTTGTTATGATATTCTATAATAATTTATAAAATTTAGAAGAGAATATGAAATATCTCGTAGAGTATTCACTTTTTGATTACTTTACTTTACTTTAATTTATACATAGAATAATGAAAAAATCGAATAATAATATTAATTTTTACATTTAAAATTTTTCCAAATTGAGTGCGCCCACAAAATACAATCAAATTTTTTAAAATAAATTTTTCTGGCTTTTTTTTAACAACATTCGATTTATTTCATTATTTTATGTATAAAAGTATCAAGGTAAAGTCATCGAAAAGTTAATATATACTTTACGAGATATTTCATATATTATATTAAAAATGCCATATGACAAAATTTGAAATATCAGATAATTCTTAATAAAAGAGAAAAAATGTAATAAAATGCAATAATTATATTATTACAATTATAACAATAAATATAATTTTTTATAAGTTCTAGTCTGTCAGCAACTTTTCGGAAATATTACAAATGCAATGTTGCATGTGAAACATTCAAAAATATAACGTATGCAATGTAAACGTAATAATACTTTTATCATGTATCAGAAATGTTTCTAAATTATTGCATCTGCAATATTTCTTGTGCAATATTGTAGAAATTCACTGCCTGCAATTCAATTTTTCATTACCTACGCAATCTTTCAGAAATTTTTCAGAAATATGTTAAATGCAATGTTGCGTTTGATATGTTACAGAAATATTATTCGTGCAAAGTGAACGTAATATTACTTTTAGAATGTTTCAGAAATATTTCTGAAATATTGCATCTGCTACATTTTTTTTGCAATATTACAGAAACTTACAAATATTGTAAACAACTTTCTGAAAGATTTCAAAAATATTGTTAATGCAATATTATAAAAAACATGGTGCAGGTACATTTCTGAAATATTTCAGATGCATAGTTACAAATGAAATGTTAATGAAATATTTCTGCACCATTTCCGAATATTTCAATATTTCAGCAACATAACATGCCGAGTGGGTATGGATATTATTTTTTGTATTATTCATTTGTAATTTTATAATAACCTATTTTTGCATGTAAAATAAATAATTATTAAATATAACTAGAACTTTGATCATAATCATGATATTTCAGATTTTTCAGTGTGTGTCGCTCGGAAACAAAGAGGAATTCGTATTTCATCTTTTGATTGTGTCGGTCATTCTTTTGTACATGTTCTTAGCTAACTATACCGGACAAGAAGTTATGGATCACAATAACGACATATATATTGCAGCGTAAGAAATTGTTTTATATAATGTCTATATAATTGCATATTATTAATTGTATTGTACATATTCGAGTAGTGAAATCAAATATTAATAATTAGTATAATTATACAAATATTGGAATTATTATAATAATTATCTTCCTCAATTATTTGAGAGAAAGGGAAGAGAAATCTTCATTAATTGACTTTTCATTGGTCGATTTACCAAAACAATTATATTTGACAACATCTCAATACTGCGACGTCTCAATCCTAAATTTCGCGTAGAACACGTACAATTTCTCTCTCTCTCTCTCTCTCTCTCTCTCTCTCTCTCTCTCTCTCTCTCTCTCTCTCTCTCTCTCTCTGCAATTAGAACTGACGATAATTAAAATATCAGCAAGTACTTAGGCATTATATAGTTGATCATTTTGTCAGTAAACGAAATTCTTCTCATTTGTTGTCATCATTTTATAGATACAATGTTCGATGGTATGTAGTCCCCGTGCACACACAAAAGTTGATACTCTTTATATTACGAAGAAGCAGCAAAGCCTTTGCTTTAAATGTCGGCCAAATATTCGTGGCATCTTTAGAATGTTTCGCCACGGTAATAATCATTAGATTCATACAGTATCTTAAAAGTGACTATTCACTCTTCCACTGATAATGAAAAAGACATATTTTATTACAGTTATTAAAAGCATCGATGTCTTATTTCACCTTTATGTATTCTATGCAACAATAATATCAAGGTATACTATCTACACGGAAAAAAATGAAGTTACTTCAATTAAACGTCGACGTCACGGGCTGCCACAAGCATAAGTAGTTAATTCAACTGGATATTATTGGACCAAATATTTAAATTATTAAAACAATTATCTGATGTTTTTTATTCATTAATATTGATGTTGCATCAATCAATTTTATCTCAATAACACTGATGCTGTTGATACAAAAAATGATGCTGTTGATACATCATTTTTTTTCCGTGTAATAAAAATTGATTATAAAGTTTTATAATTTACAGAATAAAATTTAATTTAAGTAAAGCTTGCACAAATTAAATGTGTTAAGATAATTGATTTTTGCTTAGATAATATTCTTTGTAATATTGTTTGCGCTAGAGAAAATCGTTAGTTAAATAAAAATATCGAGGTACTTTAAATTATAAAAACTACAGAATGTAAAAATGACGTTATGTATACAATATAAATTCGTCATTCAAGTTTTGTTTAATTATTTTTACGAAATAAGTTTCTTTTTGTAAATACAATAAAATTTTGGATAATTTTACTATTAAATTACATCGAAAATTGTCATTATAGTTTTATTCTCATATAAAACGTAAACATTATTTAATTTCGAATACTATTTAATATTATATATGTTCAATATCTATTTATTTCATATAGAAAGAGTTTCACACAAATTAATCCATATTTGCTCGATAAATAACTTGAGAACAATATACGTAAAAAAATGTAGAGAAAATATTGATTACTATCTGCGGGTGGCAATAGTTTACATCTATAAAATTATAACTTTGTTCACAAGTAGTGTTACAGAAATAATATCAAGAGACACGATAGTGTCTCGCGCCAAGTATACGCGCAGCGAGATCGCTCCGTGTATCTTTACGGGAGTCTGAGAGTTGCGAGTACCCGAGATTATCGGATTTCAATAACGGCTAAATCGATTAAGTTCTAAGTAAGCTCAATCGATAGCTTGGGTTTGATTTATATAAGGAAAAAGTGTTTTTATTTTTCCTCTACGAATCGTACAGTGTGTGTGAAGCTAGCGTCTCATTTTGTGGAAACTCACAAATTATTGAGAGTTCTGACTTCCTTTTCAATAGTTCTAGAGTTCCTGATACTTTAAACAAATAGTTCTGGCCATTAAAGCCAAAAAACGCGTCAGTACAAACTGAGACGCTAGGTTCACGCAGCGTCTCACTTTGTCCTACACAAGTTCCACCACTGTATCTCATCAGATTTTGCGAGATCTATAGTTCTATAACAGTTCTATAAAAAGTTCTGCCATATAAAAGCAAAAAAATTAATTATAAGGTACTAAAAAAAAATTACAATGTAACGAGTGTACCGAGTTGAGACGCCAGTTGAAATCTCGGAGTTCCGGTTTATGTAAAATATTTTTCGAGTAGTTCTGAGCATATTGAAGCATTTTCTAAAGAGTTCCGAGCGTTAGAATCTTTGTGTTATATTTTAAAAAATTAATATTAACCGAAAAGTAATCATGACGGAAAACGATGAGACGTTGTGCGAAATCTCGAAGTTCCGGTTTATATAAAATATTTTTCGAGTAGTTCTGAGCATATAGAAGCATTTTCTAAAGAGTTCCGGGCATTGCCAATATTGTATAATTTTTAAATAAATTATTAACGCTCGAAAGTCAGGAATTTATCGAAAATAGGTGAGACGCTGGTCGTATTTCGACAGTTCTGTGAGTTCTATTATAATTTTCGTGTAGTTCTGAACGTGTTCTAACGTTTTCTAAAGAGTTCTGGCGATAAGCACTATTTAATCATTTTTTAAATAATTTTTATCGTCCGAGAAAGACGCATTTACGGGTATATGGGTGAGACGCTGTAGGAAACCTCGGAATTCTGGCTTATATAAAATATTTTTCGTATAGTTCTAAGTATATTGAAGCAATTTCTAAAGAGTTCTGGCGATAAGCACTATTTATTCATTTTTTAAATAATTTTTATCGCCCGAGAAAGACGCATTCACGGGTATGTGGGTGAGACGCTGTAGGAAATCTCGGAGTTCTGGCTTATATAAAATATTTTTTGTATAGTTCTAAGTATATTGAAGCAATTTCTAAAGAGTTCCGGGCATTGGCAATGTTGTATAATTTTTAAATAAATTAATAACGCTCGAAAGTCAGGAATTTATCGAAAATAGGTGAGACGCTGGCCGTATTTCGACAGTTCTGTGAGTTCTATTATAATTTTTGTGTAGTTCTGAACGTGTTCTAACGTTTTCTAAAGAGTTCTGGCGATAAGCACTATTTATTCATTTTTTAAATAATTTGTATCGCCCGAGAAAGACGCATTTACGGGTATATGGGTGAGACGCTGTAGGAAATCTCGGAGTTCTGGCTTATATAAAATATTTTTCGTATAGTTCTAAGCTTACTGAAGCAATTTCTAAAGAGTTCCGGGCATTGGCAATGTTGTATAATTTTTAAATAAATTAATAACGCTCGAAAGTCAGGAATTTATCGAAAATAGGTGAGACGCTGGTCGTATTTCGACAGTTCTGTGAGTTCTATTATAATTTTCGTGTAGTTCTGAACGTGTTCTAACGTTTTCTAAAGAGTTCTGGCGATAAGCATTATTTAATCATTTTTAAAATAATTTTTATCGCCCGAGAAAGACGCATATTTTCGATAAATTCCTGATTTTCGAGCGTTATTAATTTATTTAAAAATTATACAACATTGCCAATGCCCGGAACTCTTTAGAAATTGCTTCAATATACTGAGAACTATACAAAAAATATTTTATATAAGCCAGAACTCCGAGATTTCCTACAGCGTCTCACCCATATACCCGTAAATGCGTCTTTCTCGGGCGATAAAAATTATTTAAAAAATGAATAAATAGTGCTTATCGCCAGAACTCTTTAGAAATTGCTTCAATATACTTAGAACTATACGAAAAATATTTTATATAAACCAGAACTCCGAGGTTTCCTACAGCGTCTCACCCATATACCCGTAAATGCGTCTTTCTCGGACGATAAAAATTATTTAAAAAATGATTAAATAATGCTTATCGCCAGAACTCTTTAGAAAACGTTAGAACACGTTCAAAACTACACGAAAATTATAATAGAACTCACAGAACTGTCAAAATACGGCCAACGTCTCACCTATTTTCGATAAATTCCCGACTTTCGAGCGTTATTAATTTATTTAAAAATTATACAACATTGCCAATGCCCGGAACTCTTTAGAAATTGCTTCAGTATGCTTAGAACTATACGAAAAATATTTTATATAAGCCAGAACTCCGAGATTTCCTACAGCGTCTCACCCATATACCCGTAAATGCGTCTTTCACGGACGATAAAAATTATTTAAAAAACAATTAAATAATGCTTATCGCCAGAACTCTTTAGAAAACGTTAGAAGACGTTCAGAACTACACGAAAATTATAATAGAACTCACAGAACTGTCGAAATACGACCAGCGTCTCACCTATTTTCGATAAATTCCAGACTTTCGAGCGTTATTAATTTATTTAAAAATTATACAACATTGCCAATGCCCGGAACTCTTTAGAAAATGCTTCAATATGCTCAGAACTACTCGAAAAATATTTTACATAAACCGGAACTCCGAGATTTCAACTGGCGTCCCAACTCGGTATACTCGTTACATTGTAATTTTTTTTAGTACCTTATAATTAATTTTTTTGCTTTTATATGGCAGAACTCTTTATAGAACTGTTATAGAACTATAGATCTCGCAAAATCTGATGAGATACAGTGGTGGAACTTGTGTAGGACAAAGTGAGACGCTGCGTGAACCTCTAGCGTCTCAGTTTGTACTGACGCGTTTTTTGGCTTTAATGGCCAGAACTATTTGTTTAAAGTATCAGGAACTCTAGAACTATTGAAAAGGAAGTCAGAACTCTCAATAATTTGTGAGTTTCCACAAAATGAGACCCTAGCTTCACACACACAATCCTACGAACGGAGATATTGCGATATGAAGTCTGAAATGTAAATATAAAATATATCGTACAGATATAAGGTATGTTGAACACATATGGATGTAAGATTTTGGGAAATAAAATTTAGAAAACACACAAACGTACATAAAATAGAGATATTTTCACTGAAACATATCATGATATTTACCAACAATGTATATTGATAATCATTACGTCGAGGTATCGAGCTAAGATTCTTTTTCAAAAATCAAACAGCACACACCAGAAAGAAGAACGTTAAAATAAAATATATTACGCTGGAAGGGGTCGAACCGCACTTGCACAGTCAACTGTCGCACAAGTCCCTCAACAAAACACATGCTGATGGAAACATCTGTTACTTTATTGTCACATAAAAATCGTTCACTTAACTATACATCCTTTCTAGAATAAAAATGTAAATGGCCAAATATGTTGATCTCACGGCGGTGTTTCGTTCACTATGCACTGCATGTCAATAAAATTAGGCAACTCAACTGAATATTTAAATAAAAAAAGGAACCAAACTATAGAATATTCAATCGGCAAACAAAAGTAAGAAAACATCATTTAGGAAATACAAATATACTCGAATCAAAGATATTTTCAAGAAGGAATTATATGTAACATTTATCAGCAATATATTGACAATCGTTACGTCGACATTTCAAGTGCAAGTTGTACCATTACGAAGGAATAACCGTAACTCAAGACAGCACGCACTAGACTGAGGAACGTTACAGTATAACGCATTGGAAGGGGTGCGCATCTGCGCAGTCCGCTGTCACGCAAGCCTCTTCACGAAGTATTTCTTTATGGGAAATAAACATCTGTTATTATTATTACGTTGCTGCCATATTCAAAATCGATAACATTAATATCCGCAATTTGCTGAGAAATTGATAGAATTAAGGGCATTTGGATCTTCTAGCAAACTTTTACGCAATCAACATTATAGACATAAATTATGAAATTTGCGTTGAAATTTATATCAAAAAATATAAGATGTGAAATATTCAATCGACCAACCAAAAGAGTAGGGGAACGCATACTCACTGATCTCCAGTCTTCGCAGTAATACTTAGAAGCTCACAGAGAAATGATACATCTAGGAGCTCGATATTACAGTCTCAATAGACTTCTATTGCTTGCTGTTGGTTTATGGCCCTATCAGCAATCCAAATTTACTCAATTTCATTTTATTTTTTTCTCTACTATTCTGTCAGCAGGTATTATATTTCAGGTAAGACAAGAATATTGTAATATTATTATAAAATCAATTTTTTTACTGTATGACAATCTTTCACTGCTGAATAATTTATCTATCTATATAAGTATCGTCTTCTGTCTGTCTGTCTGACCGCGAACTACTCATTCGTTAATGGACCGATTTTCTTCAAACCGGTGTCAAAATTTTTCTAATTTTCCGGGGAGTGCCATAAAGTGTATAATTTTTCGTTACCGATATTTTTGGAAACCGGTATCAGAAACTTTTCCAATTTTTCGGGAAATAATTGACCGAATTTCAAAGAATTATATATGAAGAAAGGATAGAATTTTCCGGGGAGTGCCATAAAGTGTATAATTTTTCGTTACCGATCTTTTTGGAAACCGGTTCCGAAATTTATTCCATTCGCTAAGGATAATCCAAAAAAGGATGTATGGTGGAGGCCAATTTTTCATATGGGTTTATTTTTTCATTAATACACCGATTTTTTGGAAACAGGTGCAGGTGCAGGTGCTAAAATTTTTCTCATTGCGAACTATTCATTCAATTAATGGACCGATTTTCTTAAGAACAGTGCCCAAATTTTTCTAATTTTTCGGGAATGGCTACGATAAGTTTAATTTTTTAGTAATAAACGTATTTAAAAAAAAATGTGATTGCTTCAATTTCCGCAGATTTTGAGATATCCAGCTGATTTTTTAAAATAATTTTTATGAATACTTTTTTGTTACCGATTTTTTGAAAACCGGTTTCGAAAAAATTGGTTATGAAAAATTATACACTTTATGGCAATTCCCGGAAAATTCTACCCCTGTTATATACATAATTCTTCGCGGTCAGACAGACAGACAGACGTCATGATGTGTATAGTATGATATATATATACTACCTTTTTTGCCCGCGCTTCGCGCGGGTTCAAAAGCTTTTTCTTCTTTTCCCTGAATAGTAATATTTATCCCCCCAAAATTTAAAAAAAAAGGGACCTTTTTAGACAATTTTGTATGGGGGCCCCTTGTACCTGGGCTCAGACCCCTTCCCAAAACCCTCTACGGTCTAAGTTAGAGTATCATGAGATAGTATATCAAATTTGGTTGTTCTAATTTGAAAACTGTGATAGAATAATAATATCACAAATTAAATTGATCATCAAATTCGAAACGCAACTGATGCTAATAAACATTCTTTCCCAGCAGACATTTTCCCCTCGCTTCAACCCTTTCCCAAAACCCTCTATGGGCTAATTTATTAAACAGTAGACGACGTTTTTTCCCCGAATATTAATATTTACCTTAAAAAAATTTTTTTTGAAAAAAGGGACCTTTTTTAGACAATTTTGTGTGAGGGCCCCGTTCTTATTTTTTTTATTATTATTTTTATTTTCTCATATTAATTTTTTCTTCATCGACACCATCCCCGAAAAATTAGGCAAATTTTGGTACCGGTTTCCAGAAAGTCGATCCATTAATGAATGAGTAATTCGTGGCCAGACAGACAGATAGACATTAGAAAAATTTTGGAACTGGTTTCTCAAAACCGGTTTCCCAAAAAAACATTTTCGTGAAAAATAGATATATATATATATTTTTTTTTTGAAAAAAAAGGAACCATAAAAATTATGTATATTTCACGAAAAATTTCGGAACCGATTTCCAAAAATAATTCTTTAAGATTCGGTTGAAAAATCGGTAACAAAAAATAATACACATCATTGCCATCCCCAGGAAATTCTACCCCTGTTTCATATATAATTCTTTAAGATTCGGTTGAAAACTGTACATTTGCATAGCGGACAAACATACATAATTTTTTCAAGAAAATCGGTCTATTAATGAAAAATTAAACCCATCTACACCATCCCCGAAAAATTAGACAAATTTTTGCACCGGTTTCTAGAAAATCGATTCATTAATGAATGAGTAGTTTGCAGTCAGACAGACAGACAGACATTAGAAAAATTTTCGAACCGATTTCCCAAAAAATCGGTGTGGCGGTCAGCTGTCCGCCACGAATGCGACGGTGCGCACGCGACGCGGATTGCATGACGGGAGGCGCGCGGCGCGGGCAGCAGCACACTATCGATCGGCGGGATAGTTCGGCGCGCGCCCGCTACGCGGCGCATCGCCGGCAAATTCACTCGTAAGGAAGGTTCGACATCGACCCCTATATCTAGGGCAGCTCAATGGGGCTTCTCCAGTTTCAAGCTCACCGGGTGTTGCTCATAGGGCCCCTGACATAACTCTTTTTGATACAGAGCGTGCTCTGCTCTCTAGGGCCTTCGTTTATACCTGCTTTGCAGGGCATTAACTTCCTGTGGTAAGAGTCGACAGACACCCTGCCGCGGAAGGTTTCCTGGGTCATTACGACCCAGCTCATCGGACTAAGGTAAATGCACCTATTTGCGTCCGTGCTCCTATTTGCGTCCGAATCTGATTAAAAAATAATAAAATCAATTAATATTCACACTTATTGATTCATGAAGAATATTTATTCCATTCTATAGACAATATTCTATAATTGCGTCTATTTTAAAATGTGTTTCATTGAAATTAAAAAAATATAACACGGTTTCAATTTTCATAGTGAGTGACCATTTGTGTATACGCGTGCGCTGAGGGCAAATTCTTAGTAGATCGGACGGTGAGAGTGGCTGTCATTTTTATCGTTGTTGCGGATCCTGAGAAATAATCACGAGGTAAGTCCAAGTGTTTTAAGCAATCCAGCTCAACAAGCTACTCAAAACGTGTGATTTCATCACACGAAAGGTCAGTAAATTATTAATTTCACACAATAGTAGCAAAGCAGCGCAACAACATCCTAATGTACATGCGTGCGTCCGGTTGCTTCGAATATTCAAAGTAATTGAATCGTCAGTGTATTCATGCTAAAAATTGTCGTGAATGATGCGAAAAATATCACTTTTTCGATGTGCACTGTTTTTTACTGCGGCACAACCTATAAAGTAATATAAGTTTTATCAGAATAATTCAAGTCCATCATAACCTCTGAAGAGCAGACGCAAATGGGGGCCCTACACATTCTGTCCATTTGCGACCGAAAGATTTACTGTCAAATGTGAATTTTTCTTACTCATTAGTTTATCATTCAAGATACGTCAATGATGAACAAGAAATCAGGATAACATTAATTGACGTATGCATGTACATTTTAGGATGTTGTTGCCCTGCTTTGCTACTATTGTGTGAAATTAATAATTTACTGACCTTTCGTGTGATGAAATCACACATTTTGAGTAGCTTGTTGAGCTGGATTGCTTAAAATAAAGAGAATAAAGAGAATTCTATAATACATATCGAAAAGTATATAATTGTCTGTTAGAACACGATTATATTTTTTGCAGTGCGACGTTGTAAACAATCAAGAATGGAAAAAATTAGAAAAAAATGGACGCAGGCTGAAGTAAATGATGCTCTGGAACTGATCAGATCCGGAAGATCGGTTTTTTCAACTAGCAAAATCACCGGCATCCCAAAAACAACGCTTCACATCCAATACATATTCGTTTTATCCATGACGGACGCAAAATAGTGCAGTCAAATCGTGTACTAGTTTGCGTCCTGACGCAAATGGGTCAACGCAATGGACGCAAATACGTTCGAAAACTAATCAGGCGGACGCAACGACGTACAATGATACCTTCGCATAATTTTAGAATTTTCCGGTGCAATATGTAGCAATTTGTCAAAACAAAAGCTTTTTTCCATAAAAAGATATATATTTTTCAACCAGTAATGATTTTTAATCAAATTGGAATAGATTATACTCGTATATTGGTCTTCTATTCTGCCATAACCCTTACACGGACGCAAATAGGTGCATTTACCTTACACCGAATCCGGTAGAGACCAAGGCGCTGCCTTTTCCAAGTCCGATCCCGACTCCAATTCCTGTACCTGGGGCCAAGACGGAGGATCTGTTCCTGATCTCCAAGGTGGATACTTTCCTCCCGTGAAAGCTACACTGAGAGAAAAGAAAAGTTGTACCAACTTAAGGGGATCCTGGAGTCGTCTGTATTACCGACCAAATTCTATATCTGTCCTTGTATAGACAATGATGATAGACAAGGATAGACATGGTTATAGGTTATAATTTCTTCGAAGCTCTCATTTTTATTCCAGGCTTTCAATCTCAATTTCAAAGGTACGTTATTGTTTGTGCGCACGTCTTCTGAAGAGTGGGAACATTTTATTTCGTACATATTACTTATACAACTGTTTATATTAGAAAATAAGGTTATGCATTTTTTTCAATTATTACTAATTATTTTACATTCCCATTCTTCATTAGTACCTATACTTTACTCCTGTAAAAGGATTTTGCGATCTATAAAGCCGTTTCAAAGAACGAGCTCTGACTGTTTTTGTCGGTATCCAGGATCCCCTTAAGGGGATCTTTTACAGGAGTAAAGTATAGGTACTAATGAAGAGTGGGAATGTAAAATAATTAGTAATAATTGAAAAAAATGTAAAAATGCATAACCTTATTTTCTAATATAAACAGTAATGTAATATGTACGAAATGAAATGTTTCCACTCTTCAGAAGACGTGCACAAACAATAACGTACCTTTGAAATTGAGATTGAAAGTCTGGAATAAAAATGAGAGCTTCGAAGAAATTATAACCTATAACCATGTCTATCCTTGTCTATCATCATTGTCTATACAAGGACAGATATAGAATTTGGTCGGTAATACAGACGGCTCCAGCATCACCTTAAAAGTGAATCGTAAAATTAACAAAACTCTTGTTTGTTTCTTACTACAACCTACTTCAGTAGTATCTACTGAACTTTTCAGTTATAGTTACAGTGTTGCCCGATAGGAGCAACGGTTCACTAGTTTTGTCAATGTGACAAAACTAGTTGAGGTTATTATATGGTTCTGTCATATTTACTAACGTAATGCTGCTGACGTTATTGAACACGCGTTACTGTACTACTTCAGTTGGAACTACTGAACTCATGGTGTAAATAGACAGGTGAAGCATTGCGCATAATGGCGACAGGTTTGGCGGTTGAACCAATCAGGAGGCGACCCGTTTTGTAGGCGCTCACTTCAAAGTGAAATTTGATTATAAGAAATAAAAATGCGTGAATCATGTAAAACTTTAAATATATATTTAATGAAATATAATAAAACCTTAAATAAATAAATTAATTAATGACAATTAAACCTACGTAACCCAACTAAGGCAGGAAAAATGGAATAAACTAATAAACGATTAACCCTTAAGCTGCATACGGCGTCCGAGCCAAAGTGATCTAAGTTACTGCTCGTAACTGTAAAACTTGCAAGCCTGTTAGAAGATATTAAATAAACGATGCTTATCAAAATTATTATAAAATCGTCAACTGCAATGTAGACAGATGTTTCATGAATTTTTTTAGATTTTTTAAAATACTTTAAGGTAAGGAAAAATAGCGTTAAACGTGACAGACCCACGTATGCACTTAGAAGGTACCGAAAAAACCTATGCACTGGGTTAACCCAGTGAGAAACGATACATCGGATCGACGTCGATTCGATATCGATTCTATCAGATCTCATCGATGCGGTTCTGTCAGGTTGTTGAACATCGATAGTTTCAAATATTCCCAGGTAGCAAGCACTCGTCATTTTGACGTCAATTGACGTCAAAATGACGGACTTTTGACGTCAATTGTCGTCAAAATGACGAGTGCTTGCTACCTGGGTTTCGAGGTTATTTCGATGTTACGATAACTTGGCAAACAATCTGTTGGTAGTATGTAGCAATATAATATAATACTTTCTTTCAAGATTTTCAATGTTTTTCATGTTTGTCCATTATCAACGATTCGATATCGGTTCGATATCGATTCGACTTATGAGATGAAAAGAACTAAATTTTCCTGAATCAAAGAAAACTGAAAATTATTGTGTTTTAAATTACATTAACTAAGTATATATATATATATATATATATATATATATATATATATATATCCTCTTCTAAAAAGGTATATCCCACACAGCACAGGTAGATCCTGAGAATGTACTCAGTATATCGCAACCGTAGATTGTGTATATCCTGTTGATATTCGAAATACATCTATAATATTTTGAGAATGTACTGAGGATGTTCTAATGTCTGCCCTAGAAGCCTACTCAGTATATACTGAGAATATTTCTTGGTATATTGTGAGTATATTAAAGAAATATTTTGATCACATTGCCAGTATCTATTAGAGAATATCTCCTGGTATTGTTGCGTTAATGCAAATTTTTGAATTTTGCTTTGTCGACTTTTACCGAAGAAAATTTAATGTCCTGCAAAGCAGGTATAAACGAAGGTTCCGGATGAGGAGCACACTTCGTAAACAAAAAGGGTTATGTCAGAGGCCCTGCTAGTGAACACGCCCTGACTGGCGAACTTGAGAACGCTGGAGAAACCCTGCCGAGCTGCCCTAGATATAGAAGTCGATGTTGAACCTTAATCACGCGAGAATATACCGGTGATGCGCCGCGTAGCGGGCGCGAGCCGAACTCTCTTGCCGCGCGAGCCCGCACTTAAAATATGAGTAAAATAATATACTGTTCTGATAAATTTAGCATATCCTGAAAATATTCGATAAATAGACCGAATATTACTGATAAATTTCGAATATTCTTAAAATATCAGTAAAATAATATACCGCAAAATACATTATAGAAATATTATCAGTATATCTTGTATATCTGTAGTACATTGAGTATCAATTCAGTATATACGAATGATATCATCCCAGGTAGCAAGCACATGTCATTTTGACGTCAAATACTAGTCATGTTTGTACAAATGACGTCAAATGACCAAAAAGCGACTATGTCTTTAAAAATGACATTATTCTGACGTCATTCCATAACGTCATTATGACGTCTATTTTTAGTCATTTTTGGTCTATGACATCGGCGACTAATAATGGACGTTTATAAGACGTCATTTTTTAGACCATCTAAAGACGTCATTTTAAAGACGTCTTAAAGTCGTCCAAATAAGGTCTTTTTGTAATATAACTATTTTTACTTCTTAATATTGTATAATAAAGTAATAATAAAATAAAAACCACAAAATTAACTACAATATGTTTGTTTCGCAACTTTATGATTGAAGTGGCGAATTTATGGTATAAGTGGATGTAGTTGCATGTGATTATAGTATTATAATAACTATTTCATGCAGTGTTATAACTATCAAGAAGATTATCATTACAAGATTTTTGAACACGTTAAAGATGTACCTGTTATAGACAAGTACAGTTAATAAGGAAGCATCAGGGTGAGAAGATCGTCACTGTCCACTGGATCATCGAAGTCAAGCGACACGGGCACGGTACGGTACTAGGATGGGTGACCGCCTTGAGAGCATGTAACGAAACAGTTAAAGAAGCTTTTTTTTTTTTTTTAGATAAAGAAAAAGAACATTTTTAAATAAACGTTTATTAAGTAGACATTTTAACATTATAATTTCATAAAAAAACATTTCTAGAAACCGGTATGTCGTACAATGGACCTATTTTTGCCGTCATTAAGACGTCAGAAAATGACGTCAATTGTCTGTGACATTAGACCGTCATTTTAACGTCATTATGCCATCAGTTAGTGACGTCAGGAATGGTCAGTGACTGACCAAAATTTGACGTCAAAATGACTTATGTTTGCTACCTGGGATGTGCTGTGTGGGATATGACACACACACACACACACACACACACACACACACACACACACATACACACATCATATATACCTTTTTAGAAGAGGATTATATACATTTATATATATAATTGTTGTTATTATATATGTTGTTATATGAAAAATTTGTTACCGGGGATTACGTTTTTCAATGAGAAAAACGAGTTATGGTAACGATAAGTTACTTTTTTCAGTGAGAATAATGAGTTATTTTATATTATTAATTAATTATAAATTTATTTGAAAAATATTATAAATATTTAAAATATATTATTATAAAATATTCTTAAAATATATTGGGACAACTTTGCCGAATAATTAAGAGTCATGCATGATGCACGCAATCAAATCGATGTTGAAACGATGTCGTATCGATGTCGGATTTGAACTCTTTGACATCAATTCGACATAGTTTCGACATCGATTCGATTACTATTTCCTACTGGTTAGAGACGGAGCACGCGCTCTGAATATGCTTCATACGCGTGCAATTTCATGTGAGAAGGCATTCATGTCCCTGTGTATATGTACATACAATTATGCGACAATATAGAAAAGTATATAGACAACTTTGTGTATTTTTTTAAATAAGTGCATTCGAATTGCCCGCCAACAATCCCGCACCTTCCCTGGTGAAAATAGAAAGCTTCTCGGAGCGTCAAAGAAGCGTAAATGAAGAGATTTAACGCTTCTTTGACACTCCAATGACTTTCCATTGACTCTTTGCGGTTTCGAATACCCATACACGCTCCCCAAACGCTCCCCATCCAGCCAGAAATGACTCGTCTTTCGACGTCGAATCGACGTCTAATTGACGTCGAAAGACATCTTTCGCCGTCAATTAGACGTCAATTCGACGTCGAAAGACGGGTCATTTCTGGCTGGCAAACGCTCCGTAAAGAGTGTATGAAGCTTACCGATACACTTCTCGCACACTTCACTAATTGAAACTTCGTTGACGCTTCCTAAACGCTTCGCAAAGAATATATATACAGAGCATTGTGATACGCGTCGTGCACACTCAAAATTTTATTACTTTTTTTAAACTGAATTTGTTTCTTAAGATGATTTTTGAAAAATTATGTATTTGCGCTGGTTATGACATATGTAGACTATATATAACCCACACAGCACATGATATCATTCGTATATACTGAATTGATACTCAATGTACTACAGATATACAAGATATACTGATAATATTTCTATAATGTATTTTGCGGTATATTATTTTACTGATATTTTAAGAATATTCGAAATTTATCAGTAATATTCGGTCTATTTATCGAATATTTTCAGGATATGCTAAATTTATCAGAACAGTATATTATTTTACTCATATTTTAAGTGCGGGCTCGCGCGGCAAGAGAGTTCGGCTCGCGCCCGCTACGCGGCGCATCGCCGGTATATTCTCGCGTGATTAAGGTTCAACATCGACTTCTATATCTAGGGCAGCTCGGCAGGGTTTCTCCAGCGTTCTCAAGTTCGCCAGTCAGGGCGTGCTCACTAGCAGGGCCTCTGACATAACCCTTTTTGTTTACGAAGTGTGCTCCTCATCCGGAACCTTCGTTTATACCTGCTTTGCAGGACATTAAATTTTCTTCGGTAAAAGTCGACAAAGCAAAATTCAAAAATTTGCATTAACGCAACAATACCAGGAGATATTCTCTAATAGATACTGGCAATGTGATCAAAATATTTCTTTAATATACTCACAATATACCAAGAAATATTCTCAGTATATACTGAGTAGGCTTCTAGGGCAGACATTAGAACATCCTCAGTACATTCTCAAAATATTATAGATGTATTTCGAATATCAACAGGATATACACAATCTACGGTTGCGATATACTGAGTACATTCTCAGGATCTACCTGTGCTGTGTGGGAACTTATATTATATATAACTTACATCAAATTGAGAAGTAGTCTATCACGTAAGGCAGTTGGCTCACGATCCAGAGGTCCCGAGTTCGAATCCCACAAGGTAAGTGTGTTTTTCAAATACGAGAAAATATTTATAATCATAGACTGCATCTTAAGAAACAAATTTAGTTATAAAATAGTAATAAAATTTCGAAAAAAATAATTTTTTTTATGCCGGGTGAATATACGAAATATATCGATTTTTCAAAGATTTCGATGTCGATGAATGCTCGAAACTGTGACCACCTGAGTATCGAAATTGATGTGAAGATCGATTTTATATCGATATCGAGATTTCGATATCTAATCGACGTCGATCCAATGTATCATTTCTCACTGGGAAACCTACTTGACCAAATCAGGACAGAAGAAAGGAGTTTAATACATAAATAAACTATAATGACAATTAAATTTGCGTAACCAAATCAGGAATTTTAATCAAATATTATCCTACCTTGCTTAAGTTAGGTAGATTTAATTGTTTATCAGTTTATATTTATTAAAGTATATATTTATTAAACTCCTCTGCTATGATTGGATTACATACACATATTGTGGTTACGCACACACGATTTTTTCCTCACAACAGACGCACGATATGGGTAACGGATATAACGGATGACGCGCTGACGGGAGCAGCCATATTGCTTTTCTTGCAAAACTGGTCGCGCGCTGATTGGCTCAAAAATTGAACGAGTGCGCAGCGTCGGGAATGCTTCACCTGTCTACTTACACCATGACTGAACTTATCAGTAGACACAACGATTCTTTTCTCTCAGTGTACACTTCATCGACCGGCCAAACCCGAGTACCACGCATCCGGCTCCAACTCTGAGCACTCTGTGGTGACGTACATACTGGCCTCGTCTTCAAGACTCCTCTTCGATCTCGGCCTCTCGAATCCAATCGTCGGGACGAACATTACGCAACACACCACATTAACACTACACACTGATTTCCTGCACAATCACGCACGTCCACGTATTCGTACGCATCAGAGAATTATACTGTAAATAGAGCATGAATAAATAGAGCGAGATTTTACCCAACTAAACGATTCGTTATTGTGGGAACCGACGCACCTTAACCTGATATCCTACCCCACAATCGATAATAATGCGGTTCTCAAAATACGTCTACGGTCTAAGTTAGAGTATCATGAGATAGTATACCAAATTTGGTTGTTCTAATTCGAAAACTGTAGATTTGCATAGCGGACAAACATACATTCATTTATATATATATATGAAATAATTATATATATATATATATATATATATATATATATATATATACATATATATATACAGGGTGTTCTAAGAAAGGGGGGCCAAAATTTAGGGAGATATTCCTCACACCTAAAGGATGAAAAAATGTTATATGAACATGGGTGCGGAAACGTTTTTTTTTCTGCCTGGCTTCTTTTCTGAGTATGCGACGTTACGGCTAAATGAGGTAGTGACCTTATTTTCCAGGCAACTCAAGGTCACTTTAAAAACAAATGTAAATAAACCTACTGATTAAACGATTGTCGTCCACAATGATTAATCTTAAATTGTTTCTTGTGTATTAAATACAGTCAACAGTATTTTCAACACAACTCCTGAATAAAGCGTTTCCGCACCCATGTTCATATAACATTTTTTCATCCTTTAGGTGTGAGGAATATCTCCCTAAATTTTGGCCCCCCTTTCTTAGAACACCCTGTATATATATCATGATATAATATAAAACCCGACTGTTTGTCTGTCTGCCTGTCTGTTCGCGAACTACTCATTCGTCAATGAACCGAATTTCAAAGAATTGTACATGAAGTAGAGATAAAATTTCCCGGGGAGTGCCATGATGTGGTTAATTTTTCGTTACCGATCTTTTTGGAAACCGGTTCAGAAATTTTTACAATTTTTCGGGAAATAATTGACCGAATGTTAAAAAATTATATATGAAATAAGGGTAGAAAGAATTAAAGAATGTAATAGAATTAGAAAAATTGCTAATAATAAAGGGGTTTCCGATTTCTGTTAAAAAAATGTACGTAATTGCTTCAATTTCCGCAAATTTTGAGATATCAAGCTGAATTTTTTTTTATGGATAATTTTTATGGATAATTTTTCGTTACCGATTTTATGGAAACCGGTTTCAAAATTTTTCAAATTTTTCAAGAAATAAGTATTAATGGACCGATTTTCTTGAAACCAGTGCCAAATTTTTTCAATTTCTGGAGGATAAGTTTAATTTTTCATTAATGGATAATTTTTGATTCCTCATAGAGGAAGCTTTATTTTCATGAATTTCGTATATGAACCTTTGATTGCGTATAAAGTTGGTTCTAATCAACCAAATTTAAAAAATGTATATATGAAATAGGGGTAGAAGAAACCAAAGAAAAGATTGTTTTTTGAGTTTTTTATGCCAATATGTTCAGAGTATTCTAAAACGTCCAAATATTGCATTAAAAAAACATGTCCGTATGTGTGTGTGCGTGTGTGTGTGTGCGGATTTGATGTCCATGGTTGCTCTAACTTCCGCAAATATTGAGATATCGGGCTGTTTTTTTTTTTAATCGATAGAGTATCATTTAAGGAAAGTTGGTATTGAATTTGGCGATGATCAGTAAAGGGGTTCTTTTTAAAAAATTTTTTGAAATTTTTTAGAAATGTCCGTGGTTGCTCTAACTTCCGCAAATATTAAGATATCGGGCTGTTTTTTTTTTTTTTTAATCGATAGAGTATCATTTAAGGAAGGTTGGTATTGAATTTGGCGATAATCGGTAAAGGAGTTCATTTTTTTATAAAATGTTGAGTTTTTTAAAAAATGTCTGTGGCAGCTCTAACTTCTGCAAATTTTTAGATATCAGGTTATTTCTAATTCTATTATATTTTTTAGTTTTTTCTACCCCTATTTCATATATAATTCTTTAAGATTTGGTTGTTTAGACCTAGTTTTATACGCGACTAAAGGTCCATAATTTTTTTGAGAAATGTCTGTGGTAGTTCTAACTTTTTAAACAAATTTTGAATTTTTTTTAGAAATGTCCGTGGTTGCTCTAATTTCCGCAAATATTGAGATATCGGACTGTTTTTCTTTTTTTAATCGATAGAGTATCATTTGAGGAAGGTATTGAATTTGGCAATGATCGGTAAAGAGGTTCTTTCTTGATAAAATTTTGAATTTTTTTAGAAATGTCCGTGGTTGCTCTAACTTCCGCAAATATTGAGATATCGGGCTATTTCTAATTTTATTATATTCTTCAGTCTTTTCTACCCCTATTTCATATATAATTTTTTAAGATTTGGCGAAGATCGATAAAAGAGTCACCGATTTTTGCTCAAAAAGTTACATGTATAAGTTGTATATGTAATTTTATATAGAGTATTATTAAAAAAAGGTTGGTATTTTGAATTTGGCGATAATCGGTAAAAGGATTCTTTTTTAATAAAATTTTGAATTTTTTGAAGATCGGTGAAGGAAGCCTGTTTTTTTATGCATAATTATTAGTAGATATTTATTAATTTGGCTTCCTCATAGAGGAAGCAGTGTGCAGGTTTCTACTTGCACACTTAAAAACTATAAGGAAGCAATGTGCAAGTTTCTACTTGCACACTTAAAAGCTATGAGGAAGCAATGTGCAAGTTTCTACTTGCACACTTAAAAACTATGAGGAAGCAATGTACAAGTTTCTACTTGCACACATAAAAGCTATGAGGAAGCAATGTGCAAGTTTCTACTTGCACAATTAAAAACTACGAGGAAGCAATGTGCAAGTTTCTACTTGCACACTTAAAAGCAATGTGCAAGTTTCTACTTGCACACTTAAAAGCTATGAGGAAGCAATGTGCAATTTTCTACTTGCACACTTTTTTATTATCCTAAAATATCATTTTTTGAAGTCTCAATTATTGAGACTTGAGATGATGATTATATATGAAATAGGGGTAGAAAAGACTGAAGAATATAATAGAATTAGAAAAGTTGCCAATAATTAATACTAAATTGTCAAAAAATATCAATTTATGAAAAGTCTCAATTGTTGAGATTTGAGATGTAGCCCTTAAAGGTTAAAATTTTAAAATATTGGCAATTTCTCTAATTCTATTATATTCTTCAGTCTTTTCTACCTCTATATATTTCATATATAATTGGTTAAGATTTGGTTGATCAGTTCTGGAGTTATAGAAATTTCGGTTTTGGCACGTACATACATACATACACACATACACACATACATACACACATACACACATACACACTGTGACGTTGCGGCTCGCCGCGGCGTGACGGCGACCCGCCACCGTCATAAAGCGCGGAATTTCGCGCCTCGGGACGATCCAGGGAGGCCACCGCGAGATCTCCAGAGGGCCACAAATGTAAGCGCGATAGCCATTCTGATCCTTTTTGTTTTTTTTTTTTGTAAAATACGCGGCGCCTCCACCGAGCCATGACGAGTTTCTACAAGAAAGTCACAACCAACGCAAAGTCGGACGGGATTCATGGAACGAGGACGTACGGCCGGAGCGGGAGCCACGAGGACCGCAGGCGGCGAGAGCGACGAGGCAAGCAGGCGCGGCGCATGAGGCGGCGGTAAGCGAGACGGCCGATAGCAGGGCCCCAAGTACCGGGGTAAAACCTGACTGCAACAATCGGTCCCCACAGCATACCGACCCGAGGGGTGGATGGCCACCGCCCCCAGGATCAAGCTGGAGGCGTACAAGGCGCGACGAAGCTCGTCGACTGCCGAAGACAACGGCGAATAAATTGCTGCGCCGCCGAGGGACCGTTGCGCGCCCTCGAAAAATCCGCTCGCGCCGACCCTGCGCGGGGATCCTGCGAAATTGCGAGCTCGCGCCCCGATTGGTCCGCGCGCCCTAAGAGGGGCGACCGCATCGATCTCGTCATGGTGGAAGGAAATATATATTTCCTTCCACCATGGATCTCGTTATCGAGCGAATATTCGGCGACACTCTCTAATCGTCCTGCGGCGTACGCGAACCTCGAGCGACTCGTCTGAACCTCCGGAACCGGCGATACTTAGAGCTCTATTAACAGCGATAATCTGGTGGACGTGACGACGGCGAGGAGCCCGAGGAGGAGGTTTTCTACCGGTGAGGTTGCCCGTATTTAATTCCGTTTATGTCAAGCCACGACACCGCCCTTGGTGCGCGCTCTCGCTTGGTGAAACGCGCGCTGTTCCGCGAAATGCATTATCTGTTAACCGCCTGTAAATCTGTGATTGAGAACGAGAGCCCAGGGCATCGGGATGGTAGCGTGGCCGCGGAATCGCGATCGCGGTAGAAAGTTCTGGAGATCTCGACCGAGACGTAGCGAGTTAAGACTTCACGTGCGATAACCGTGATAATTATGTTCCCGTATTACCGCGTTAGATTATGTTTTGTGTCGTGCGCGTTTGGGATCATTCGTGTCGTTCGCGTTAGGAATTATTCGTGTCGTTCGCGCTAGGAATTATTCGTGTCGTTTGCGTTAGAATGACCTTCGTGCGATTAGCATTAGGATATTATACTCGCGTCAGATTATATTAGAGTTGCTCGCGCTGGGACTCATTACCGCGCGCACCAGCCTATCTTTCGCGTCATTAGCATGAGGATATTAGTGATGTTACTCGCGTAGATTTTGCGGTATGCGTGCTGATCACGCAGTTATCGTTCGCGTTGTGCCGTCTGGGGCACTACGCCTACTCGCGTGGCTCGCATCAGCCTGTCCTTTCGTGCTCTATGAGTATTCGCGTCAGGATCTGACTTGCGTCCAGGCACCACTTGCGTTTAGATATAAGTTGCATTAATCCCTTATTGCGCCCCGTTGTTACTCGCGGTAATTCCGCGCCTTCCCTCGCGTAGTTGTATTTTGCGTTATGTCGAGCGCCTCGGCGCCTCCTCCTTGGCGTCAGGATATCGTGGACGATATAGGTCGCGTTTGTTCCTTTCGCGCTGAGACGTATTCATGCCACTGTCGTTATTCGCGTTGAGATAAGGCGATCATTCGCGTTCGTCTAAGATTCGTACTCGCGCTGGATTGCGATTATTTGGCGACAGAATTCCTGCACGGTTTCGGGAGTTGCGTACACGCGCTCCGAGCGTGACACACACCACTTTGCGAGGTTTACGTCAGTGTTGTTGTCTCGCGGTCTGCTTATTTCGTGCGTACTCCGAGTATAATACTATTCCGATTGTTATCTTATTCGCGAACTAAGTTGTCTGTCATACTCTTCGTTCGATAATCGCGCCTTCTCACGCGTTCCCTGTGCTTAACGTATACTCAGTTACTTCTGGCGTCCGCGCGATTCGCGGTTTTGGTTGTCTAAATACTGACGCCCGCGTTGTAAATTATTTTTTGTGATTTCGGTGGCCGATGGAAGCCGAAGGAGGCTCTTATTATTTCGCCCAACGATTACTCTTCAATAAATGTTATCTTTTTTGTTTACGATCTGAGTTCGTGATTTGCGTCACCCCGCCGAACATTGCGCTGCCCTTCATCACCCCGCCCCGCCACTAGGTCGAGCTAGCCATTCCCTCGCACCCCGCCTCATTTCGTCCTGCGTCTCGTTTTGGGTTTCGCGATCTCGCGGACGCGCATTTACGCGTCTGGCGCCCAATATTAAAATCGTTTCGGGGAGTGCAGGAGGTGCGAGAGAATTACCGGAGAGGCCTATCATCCCGCTCTCCTTTATCCTTTTGATCCGGCACACGCCCCGGACCGCTCCGGGAGTGGAAAAGTCGTGACAACACATACCGACATTTTTTAAAATAGCGATTTTTCGACGTTTTAGAACATTCTAAACACATTGGCAGCAGCAACTTAAAAAAATTTTTTTTACGAAAACAAAGCTTCCTCTATGAGGAAGCAAAAATGTGCAAGTTATTTGATGGATAAAATATCATTTAAGGAAGGTATTGAATTTGGCGAGGATCGGTGAAGGAGTTACTGATTTTTGCTTAAAAAGTTACATGTATAAGTTATACATGTAATTTTATATAGAGTATCATTAAAAGAAGGTTGGTATTGAACAAAATGGAATTATGATATATCCACAATTAGTAGGGATCATTTTAGTAAAAACATTAATTATTTAATTGATTTTTGTAAGAGTATAACAGATATTAGTATAACAGATATTAGTTGCAATAAAGCTTTATCACAATAAAAAAAAGTGTGCAAGTAGAAACCTGCACATTGCTTCCTCTATGAGGAAGCCAAATTAATAA
This sequence comes from Temnothorax rugatulus, assembly GCA_035220575.1. NCBI lineage: Eukaryota > Metazoa > Arthropoda > Insecta > Hymenoptera > Formicidae > Temnothorax > Temnothorax rugatulus. The sequence continues at coordinate 217,356 of JASTWL010000196.1, read as the reverse complement.
ATATCTACTAATAATTATGTATAAAGAAACAGGCTTCCTCATGGAGGAAGCAGGTTTCTACTTGCACACTTTTTTTTGATGATATTGATGAAACTGGAATCGCAAATTTTGAGATATCAAGTTGAATTTTTTTTATGGATAATTATTATGGATATTTTTATAGATAATTTTTATGGATAATATTTCGTTATCGATTTTTTGGAAATCGGTTTCGAAATTTTTCTAATTTTTCGAGAAATAATAAATATTAAGGCTCCTGGTCCCTGAGTCGAGAACTCCGCGTTGACGGTGGCGACATACCGTCGCGGTAGAAATAAGGACCCTCTCCAATGGAGAAATCTGCTCTCTGTGACATGTTGACAACCTTATTTTAAGTTGCGGTTAATTTCTTTATTATTCGCTCTTTACTTGTGCTATAACGTATTCGTGAAACTCGTAAAATTGACCGAGAGGTAAGATTTGCAAAAAATACATATGCGGAAGGAACATTCTCCACTCCTTTCGATAGTCGTCAAACAGCTTGTTTTTCCGTATGTTTTGGCTTCGTTTTATGGCTGTTTGTTTATTGTCGAGGGAAAAGAATAGTATCCGGTCAATTTTAGAAGTGTTCTGAAACGATCTATAGTGATTTTTTATTGAAATGTCTTTTTATTTCGGAATAAAGCGCAACTTAAAATAAGGTGTTTTTCTCGCCTCAATAGCAAGAATTCAATATGGCTGCGGTGACTACCCAGGAGCCTTAATGGACCGATTTTCTTGAAACCAGTGCCAAAATTTTTTTAATTTTTGGAGTATAAGTGAAAGCGCGCGAAGCGCGGGCTAAAAAGAAAACTAAATGAATTAATATTAGAACAGAAAGGCAGCTAATGTAAAATTAAACCCGGTAGAATTTTTAAACAAAATAGAAAAAAGGAAGAACAGAAAGAAAATAAAATGAAAGAGAGTCAATAATGGCGGGTTAGTGAAGGGTGAAAACGCGCAAGGCGTGAGCAAAAATAGAAAATTTAAAGACTTCAATATACAGGATTACATTTTTGAAATATTTGACAATATGCTAATCTGCATCTATGATATTATCCATTATTTATTATTTATTAAAAAAGAATTCGAAGATGTAGGTTAGAGTTTGAGGAGAAAGAATATCAAATTTGGTGCTCCTAATTAATGGGTGAGTTTAGGGAGATGGGAATAGATTTTGAGCCCGCACCAAGCGCGGGCAAAAAATCTAGTCTATATATATATATATATATATATATATATATATATATATATATATATATATCGTCTTCTGTCTGTCTGAATGCGAACTACTCATTCGTTAGTGGACCAATTTTCTTCAAACCGGTGCCAAAATTTTTCTAGTTTTCCGGGGAGTGCCATAAAGTGTATAATTTTTCGTTACTGATTTTTTTAGAAACCGATATCAGAAATTTTTCCAATTTTTCGGGAAATAATTGACCGAATCTCAAAGAATTATATATGAAACAGGAGTAGAATTTTCCGGGGAGTGCTATAAACTATAAAGTGTATAATTTTTCGTTACCGATCTTTTTGGAAACCGGTACCGAAATTTTTCCAATTTTTCGGGAAATAATTGACCGAATCTTAAAGAATTATATATAAAACAGTAGTAGAAAGAACTAAAGAATCAAATAGAATTAGAAAAATTGCTAATAATAAAGGGGTTTCCGATTTCTGTTTAAAAAAAATGTACGTGATTGCTCCAATTTCCGAAAATTTTAAGATATCAAGCTGAATTTTTTAAATAATTTTTATGGATACTTTTTCGTTACCGATTTTTTGGAAACCGGTTTCGAAAAAACCGGTTATGAAAAATTATATACATCATGACGTCTGTCTGTCTGTATGTCTGTCTGTCTAACCGCGAACTACTCATTCGTTAATGGATCGAGTCTCAAAGAATTGTATATGAAGTAAGGATAGAATTCCATGATGTGGTTAATTTTTCGTTACCGATCTTTTTGGAAACCGATTCAGAAAAAAATTTAATTTTTATTAATGGATTGATTTTCTTAACACTGGTGTTAAAAATTATCTAATTCTTCTGTCCGCGAAATATTTATTCACAATTTTTTATTGATAATTTTTATAAGTAATTTTTCGTTAATGTGTTGATTTTCTTAAAACTGGTGCTAGAAATATAATTTTTTATTAATGTATTGATTTTCTTAAAACTGGTGCTAAAAACATACTTATAATATAAAACCCGACTGTTTGTCTGTCTGTCCGCGAACTACTCATTCGTTACTGAATATCAAAGAATTGTACATGAAGTAGGGATAGAATTTTATGGGGATTGCTATGATGTAGTTAATTTTTCGTTACCGATCTTTTTGGAAACAGGTTCAGAAATTTATTTCATTCGCTAAGGATAATCCAAGAAAAGGATGTATGGTAGGCCAATTTTTCATATGGGTTTTTGCTTCCTCATAGAGGAAGCTTTGTTTTCGTGAATTTTGTATATGAACCTTCGATTGCGTTTAAGTTGAGTTTAGTCAACTAAATTTAAAAAAATTATATATGAAATAGAGGTAGAAGAAACCAACGAAGAGATTGGTTTTTGAGTTTTTTCTGCCAATATGTTCAGATTGTTGTAAAACGTCGAAATATCGCCTAAAAAAATGTCCGTATGTGTGTGTATGCATGTGTGTATGTGCGGATTTGATGTCCGTGGTTGCTCTAACTACCGCAAATATTGAGATATCGGGCTGTTTTTTTTTTTTTAATCGATAGAGTATCATTTAAGGATGGTTCCCTGGCGGAAATATTTCTACAAAATTTAAAAAAAAAATAAAAGTGTGCTACAAAAAACTACAAAATATAATTGCCAGAATCTATTGAAATCTACATAAATTTAAGAAATGCTATAGAATTCTACATAAAAATGCTAGAATTGGAACACTTTTGTAAATTTATGTATTTTTCTATTGGAGCTTGATCTATAAATTTTTATGAATAACTACAACTTTTTGGATATACTATAAATAAAATAAAAAATAAAATTTACTTCTCTCGTTGAACATTATTTTATGGCTGAAAATCTTGATTACGTGCAAGATTAATTAAATAAATTTATATTTTACTTAAAAAACTTGCTTACCACCGCTGGATTTGAACCTGAAACCCCTGGCTCTTGAGTCAGTCACCTTCCGCACTGTGCTACAACATTGATTGATGAAGACGTTTCGTATTGTCTATATATGTTACACTTATTGTTAGCAGAAAATTGTACATTTGTGTATTTTTCTATTGGGTCTTACAGCAAACTATACGAAAATAAAAACATAAATATTTTGACTTCTGCGAATTAAGGAGTTATTAATAATACATAAATTTTTGTAGATTTGTGTAAAAACTTGTAACATTTAACTAAAAAGTACAAATTTTAATTAGCCATAATTGTAATAGATTTTTGAGCTGTACAAACAAATCAGTATTTGTTACTATTCGTACAAAATTGTAGTATTTTATGAGAAACTAAAAACTGGATTAGATTCTAATTTGCCTAGTTTTACGTATGTAAATTGTGGTAGATTTCTATAGTCATTTATAAATAATTGTAGTATTCTACAAGTGAGCAGATGTTTTAATTTTTTAAGATTTTGTTGATTCTCAAATTTTTAAAATTTGTAGATCTCTGTACTATTTTTTATTAAACTGTAGTTTTTCATGAAATACTACTTGCAATAATTTCATGATTTGAGAGCACTATAATTCTTGGTACTATTTCATAGATATTTCTACAAAAAAATAATTATTTCTACAAAAAATTAAATATTTTGATAGAAATGTACAAATTTCTATTTTTAGTCAAGTTTTGTAGTTATTCATAGAAATTTTTTCCGCCAGGGTTGGTATTGAATTTGGCGATGATCGGTAAAGGGGTTCTTTTAAAAAAAATTTTTGAATTTTTTTAGAAATGTGCGTGGTTGCTCTGACTTCCGCAAATATTGAGATATCGGGCTGTTTTTTTTTTTTTTAATCGATAGAGTATCATTCAAGGAAGGTTGGTATTGAATTTGGCGATGATCGGTAAAGGGGTTCTTTTTTAAACAAAAAATTTTGAATTTTTTTAGAAATGTCCGTGGTTGCTCTAACTTCCGCAAATATTGAGATATTGGGCTGTTTTTTTTTTTTTTTTTTTTTTTTTTTTTTAATCGATAGAGTATCATTCAAGAAAGGTTGGTATTGAATTTGGCGATGATCGGTAAAGGGGTTCTTTTTTAAACAAAAAAATTTTGAATTTTTTTAGAAATGTCCGTGGTTGCTCTAACTTCCGCAAATATTGAGATATCGGGCTGTTTTTTTTTTTTTTTTTTTTTTTTAATCGATAGAGTATCATTCAAGAAAGGTTGGTATTGAATTTGGCGATGATCGGTAAAGGGGTTCTCTTTTAAAAAATTTTTAAATTTTTTAAGAAATGTCCGTGGTTGCTCTAACTTTCGCAAATATTTTTCATTAATGTACCAATTTTTTGGAAACTGCAGGTGCTAAAATTTTTCTCATTGCGAACTATTCATTCAATTAATGGACCAATTTTCTTAAAAACAGTGCCCAAATTTTTCTAATTTTTCAGGGATGGCGAAGATGTGTATAATTTTTCATAACCGATTTTTTGGAAACTGGTTCCAAAATTTTTCAAATTTTTCGGGAAATAATTGACCGAATCTTAAAGAATTACATATGAAATAGGGGTAGAAAGAACTAAAGTATGTAACAGAATTAGAAAAATAGTAAAGGAATTTCCGATTTCTGTTTAAAAAAAATGTACGTGATTGCTCCCATTTCCGCAAACTTTGAGATATCAAGCTGAATTTTTTTTGTGGATAATTTTTATGGATAATTTTTTGTTACCGATTTTTTGGAAACCGGTTTGGAAATTATTCCAATTTCGAGAAATAATAAGTATTAATTGACTGATTTTCTGGAAACCAGTGCCAAATTTTTTTTAATTTTTGGAAGATATTTAATTTTTCATTAATTGATAATTTTTTATTAATTGATCGATTTTCTTGAAACCGGTGTCAAAATTTTCTAATTTTTTGTTGATAATTTTGTTGATGAAACTGGTACCAAAAGATTACTAATTTTATGGGGATGGCTACTATGGGGTTGAAAATTGAGTTTTATGAGGTTCTATTGGTGCTCCTACTAATTAATGGGTGAGTTTGGGGAGAGAGGAATAGATTTTGCAATTTAATTTTTGTATCAAATTAAAATACTACAAGATGCACTATTTTTGCAATTTATTCTTTGACACTATATGCATGTACCTGTATCCTGTATTAAAACTTTTATGTATAAAATAGTATAAATTAATAGGATAAATAATACATACAAAATACATAGTTTTATTTAAATAAAAAAAATATATATATACGGGTGGACCATTTTAATCCATCCAGTCGAATATCTCGAAAACCAAGCCCGGGAGAGAAAAATGTTTCAGACAAAAGTTGTTTGGTTTCAAAGGGGGCCATAAGATGGTACCATTGGTTTGACTTTGAAGAATTATTTGAAGGTCACATGAAGGTCACCTCAACTTTTTTAAATGGCATTCCCTATTTTTTATTACATATTCTTGTAGCTGACCTCGAGAGCTTTCCAAAACACTATAATCAAATGTTTCTTCATTGAATACTTTTCGAGTTATAAAGCTCCAAAGTTGCAGTTTTAAAAAATTCAAAATATCTTGTAAAGTATTTACTTTCCGATAGTCTTATCTTACATGATTCAACTAGTCAAGGCAAGATTTGGACATGATCTAACCGGTGAAGGTAAGATCCGAGTATGATCCAGCCAGTCAAGGCAAGATCTGGACATGATCCAACAAGTGAAGGTAAGATTCGGATATAATCCAACCAGTCAAGGCATCATGTCCAGATCTTGTCTTGACTGGCTGAATCATATTCGGATCTTACCTTCACTGGTTGGATCATATCCAGATCTTGCCTTGACTGGTTGGATTATATCCGAATCTTATCTTTACTGGTTGGATCATGTCCAGATCTTGCCTTGACTGGCTGGATCATATTGCGGTCTTGCCTTGACCGGTTAGATCATGTCCAAATCTTGCCTTGACTAGTTGAATCAGGTAAGATAAGATTATCGGAAAGTGAATACTTTACGAGATATTTTGAATTGTTTCAAACTGCAACTTTGGAGTTTTATAACTCGAAAAGTACTCAATGAAGAAACATTTGATTACAGTGTTTTGAAAAGCACTCGAGGTCAGCTACAAGAATATGTAATAAAAAATAGAGGATGCCATTAAAAAAAATTGAGGTGACCTTCATGTTACCTTCAAATAATTCTTCAAGGTCAAACCAATGGTACCATCTTATGGCCCCCTCGAAACCAAACAACTTTTGTCTGAAACATTTTTCTCTCCCAGTCTTGGTTTTCGAGATATTCGACTAGATGGATTAAAATGGTCCACCCTGTATATAATTGCGCATCGCAAGTTGTATATTTTTCCTTAATTGTAATTAGAGAAACTTTATATCAAATAAACCATATACATATCATGATGTTAAATAAATTTAACATCATGATACGAATATGTATACAATTAAAATTGGAAATTTACTTTTTTATAAAAATTCATTTATTATCCTCTGACGCATTTTGTTGTGATAATATCGTGATATGTGCACAAGATGGAACAACTTGTTTGACAAAATATGGTCAAAATATTCTTCGCGCGGATAGTTACTCTCATTGTCTGAAGTAATTAAAGTGAGAGAATCTATCATATCGTGGATGAACAGCAACGATAAATTTTTAAAACGGACATTTTGTTGCGCATCCGCATAGAGTGTATCAGTTTAGATAGACAGTGTTGCACTGTTGCATATATATCAAAATTTTGATATAATGATAGGCAAAGGCGCATTATCGTATCGTATCATGAAATTAATACGCAACGATCATATGATGTAAATATGCATCGTAATAATATGACGTAAATATGCAAAAAGTGTATATCTGCCTTTACATACCTTTTTCAAGAATTGATATATTGTCTTATTATTTAATAGTATTAATAGTATTAATAGTATTAATAGTATTAATAACAGATACTTATACGCGAATTTCTGTAAAACTGTCTCTATTTGCAGCTGACACCATTAATAATATTAAAATGTACTTCGGACCTTGTTACCAAAGTGTTGTCTACCGCATCTTTCTTTACAATGTTTATAATAAAATATAACGCATTCCGTCTTAACATTAAAGTTGTAAGTTAATGGCTTACAGAGCATCCATTAAATAGGATTAACTTGTTCGTCAAATATATTTTCATAGCAAGAAGTATTTTAATATTTACAACGATAGTAATACAGAAAGATAATAAAAAATGGCAGGTGAAAAAGTTATTAATGGAGCTTCAACATATACTTAACGAATTAAGGGATAAAAATGAAATTGCTATTGCAAATAAATATAGTTGTATCGCTAATCGTTACACGATTGCGTTTACGGGTAAGGCAATGTTTATTGATTTTTGCATGTAATCATATTTTCGATTTAATATCTAACAATAAACTGTCAAGTGGAGTGAAATCGACTTTAGTATATTATAACTTTCATACATACATTTATATATGATTTATTTTATTGCATGGGCCTATTAAAGCATTAATATCACGTATTTGCATTAAATGGCAAATGTGCTTATAAATTGAATAAAACAGAAAAATAGCTATCAGCTTTGCAATAAAATTTGATTTTATTAAAAGATATTTCATGCCGTACACACATGTGTACGGTATACATAAAATAATTTTATAATATTACACGTCCTACAAATTTAAATGACAATTAATTTACGCTTTTTAGCACTTGGAGTTTGTGGAATATTTGTTAGTATTATAGTTCAATTTTGGTCGAATTTAATTAATATTGATGTACCGATAAATATATCTCACCAACGGTCACGTCATTTATTCATTATAACGGAGTATTTCGTCGATCAAGAGAAGTATTTCTATTTGATTTTGTTCCATATGTACGTAACTTTTTCCATCGGAACGATTGTAATGATAGCAATAGGTACAATGCTTATTACGTATGTTCAACATACCTGTGGAATGTTTAGAATTGCTAGGTAGGAATATAGACGTAAAAATTACCATATTATATAACGGTCCAATAATAATTAGGACTGATGTACAAGTTATACACAAAAGTGTTATCTTTATATGTATATCATGGTAAAAAATTATTTGGTAAAAGTTTGTTTTTAGCTGAAGAATTGTGTCATTTAATAAATTGCTTTATAATTGCGACACAACATTTGTAGCTATCGTATTAAACATGCAATGAGTATCGACATTTTACAAAACATTACGCTAAAAAATAAGATTCTGATGACCAAGGGCATAATTTATGCGGTCGACATTCATCGGCAAGCTATGAAGTTTGTATTTACGTCGACAATATTCATGCAATACGTTTAATAATAATAATATTCTTTTGTTTTGGAAGACTGTCTAGGCATTTGTTGTCCGCATTCGAGATAATGATGTTTTGGTTAATAACGTGTGGAGTGGTTTGTGTGAGCATCAACCTATTTCAAGTATGTTTTTGAATTTCTATAATAATGTATAAGAGCTGTCCCGAAGTTATTCATATTAATAATAATACTGTCCAATAAATGTGTCAAGAAATTGATTCCAAAGATTTTTCAGATTGCATCATCTGGAAATAATGTTGACGAATTGTTGTTTCCGTTTATTTTTGTATTTGGTACTGTTGTGTATATGTTTATAGCCAACTATATCGGGCAGAATGTAACGGATCATAATAATCACGTATTTTCTACTGCGTAAGAAACATTTCATGAAATAGAATATGTGAAAGTTCATCTTTTAAGAGTTGTTTCATCAAAATAAAAATTAATTAATATTACTGTATAAAAATTAATCGGCGTAAACACTAAAGTTAACTAATAAAGATCTGTCTCAATTTGTCGTTCATTATGCATATACAATTTTATAGGTACAATGTGCAGTGGTATAGAGCTCCAATACACATACAGAAGATGATATTGTTCCTGTTACAAAGAGAAACTAAGGAGTTTACTTTGAGTGTTGGTAAATTATTTCATGCATCTATAGAATGTTTTGCTACGGTAAGATGACATAAAATATCTCAAAAGAGTATCATATTAGAAATAAATGTTATTAAAGGAAACATTTTTAATTAGCTGGTTAAGACTTCGGTATCTTACTTTACCGTCATATATTCTACACGATAATGAAGCAAGTATGAATTTAATAACAGTAGAATATAATGAGAATATAATTAATGAAAAAGCAATAGTATTCATGCTTAGAAAATAGAAATATTAATTTTTGTTAAAAATGCGTAGATATTTATGTAAAATTGTTAATAAAGATATAAAAGATTAAAATTATACAAATCAAGGTATTATTACATCAAGTTTCTGCGATGCATTGAAATCGTGTATTTTTTATACTGTACGTTGAATAAAAAACAAGAAAGTATATATATTTATTTTACTTTGCTTCCAAAATACGATTTTTATGCGCAATTCTATTAAACATTAGCTATTTATACTCTTATGTATATTTTATTTGGTATCAACGATTACATATAAATATGTTAGAATTATCGATAATAAATATGTGTATAGTAAAAAACAAAAAAAGAACAAGAATATGACTGGTAGATGATACAGAAAACTAGATAGAAATGACATTTTGGTATTTAATATTGGTTTAAAAAATTCTCTCCATTTCTAAATTATAACTTTACCCAGTAAGCTCCGACATCGGGAGAGTTGAAGCTGGAGAATATGTCTGTCAGAGAGCAAATGTATCCTATGAGTGCGCGTACTGGAATGAAGTTTCGGCGCTGAAAAGAAGAAAATGCGCCTGCGTGAATTTTCTGTGAATAGATCAATTTCATAGGAAAGACACATCCGTCAAATTGCTTTCAGCGGTAACTCGATCGCGGATATATTCGTTCTTACAAGAAATTTATTCAACTGTGCGTGTTCTACCGGACTCGTACAAATGTGCGTTATGGTAAATTAGATTATTTGTATTGAAACATGTGCCAGAAGATGAAATATATGGAATATTTAATCAATCACTTTCAAAAAGGAGGGGTTTCTGCCCAAGAAAGTGTAAGTAAAAAAGATAGTAGGTATTTAAAAGAGATAAAATAAAAAATATTAATTTTTTCCCACAATTTTCTCAAACAATCCGTTTTGCTCCTTATTTTCGAATATATTTTCCGAAAAATATCAATTATTTACATTAAATTTACAAAATTGATGATAAAACCACAAAAAATGTCATATTAAATCGAAAAGTTGACATTTTAAAAACTTCATAACTCGGAAACCACTTCTATTCCAAAATTAAAATTTTCAGGGTTGTTTAAGGATATAATGAAGTATATTCCCTGAAAATTTCAAAGGATTTCGAGTTGAAAGAAAAAAGTTCTGGCTATCTGAAAATGGCGATTTTTCGAAAATCGATCGGCTTTAGATGGCCATAACTTAACGAAATAGAAGCAATCAAGTAAAAAGTGGGTAGATTTCTTCAGAGTATACCTGAACAAAAAATATCAGCTGCTGATCAACCTTCTACTTCGAAAACTGTAGATATGACAGCATTTCAAAAATAGGCAAAATTTCTCTAAAACAGTGGTTTAGTTAGCAGCTCGCCGTGAAGCCGGACTTGAGTGTAAACCAATGACCAATTTTTTCCTTAAAAGTAGAGGGTTTACAGAAAAGAATGCGGCCTCAAACGAGTCTCTAAGTTATATAGAAGCTGAGATATAAATTTTTGAAAATGACTGAAAAATCGACTTTTTTCAAAATTCAAACAATTCTCCAGCGGCCGGATTTGATCGAATCGGGCTCAAATTTTCAGGATCATCTCCTTTTCTAGTGTACTTTCGAGGAAAAAATCGGCATCAAAATCGGTGACCCACCCCCGCAACTTTTGGTCGAAAAGTAATGGATCTGCCCATATATATATTGTATATATACATATATATATATACATATGTGTATATATATATATATATATATATATATATATATATATATATATATATACTACGGTGATTCAAAAAAACCCTTTTTTTTTATTTTTCGCGACTCACCCCAAAATATCAAAGCTTACCTAAAAAAAAGAATTTTCCTCAAAAATTGAGCAAAATCGAATAAGTTTTAGAGGTCGCTACCAGCGATTTTCAATATTTTCGATTAAAAAATCGGTTTTTTTTCAAATGTTCAAAATTCGAGTTTTAATGATAGAGGCATGAAATTTTCAGGGAATCTTCGTCAATTCATGTAGTTTATGAATATCGAGTTAGAAAATTTATTTTCGGAAACAATTTTTTTACATTTCTTTTGTTTATAATAAAAAAATAATCGTCCATAACAAATAGGCGCCAGCGATCTGGTTTTGACTTTAAATTACATCTAAGTAATCCAAAAATACATTTCAATAATCAAATGCTTGAACATCGGTGAATTTGTTGCTGAAAATTTGTTTAAACAACAAATTCAAAAAATCACGTTACCCGTAATGTAGAAATAACGCAATGTCATAATCTTTATTTAGGTGTCTGTATTGCATTCCAACTTTTGTTGTCAAATTTAAGTTGATAGAATAATAAATTATCCACATGCTACATATTCAATAATTATTGGTTACAACATCAACTTCTTTTCTGCCTAATACAATAACACCATTCAATTTTACGAATTGCAATTGTTTTTTTACTGCGACTCATATTTGTAAAATGGATAGATTAATAACAATGCTACTTTTTTTGTAATTTTTTTTATTTTTATTATGTATATAATATAATTTAAAAAAAATACATTGTACTTATTGTTCTTTGAAAATAAAATTATTATGACAAATTATTATACAAAATATATATATTTATTGTATTATATTATCTTCTATCTTATTATCTTCTATCCATTCTTCGTTAATAGTTGATATGATTTTGTCGTTCTCCATCATTGTGATATGATTACCTTCCACATAATGAATTTGCACTTTACCTTCGGTAACCTAAAAATAAGTTTTTTGTTATAAAGTTTCTTGTTATTTTTAAAATCATTGTTTTATTTCAAAAATATCTATCTAAATTATAGATTTATTTACCTTATGTAAACCATAATCCTCTTCAGTAAAAGAGACAATCGGAAATGTAGGTTTTAGCAATGTTATAGACGATTTAAGGCGAGGTAATGATGAAATATCGTAATCCTGTATAGCGACAATATGATTGTAAACTGTAAAATATATAAGCTTTTGGTTTTCGATGGTCAATACATTTAAATCCTCCGGGAAGTAAGCATAAAATACTTTCACTTTTTCGTCCCATGTGTTACATTTATTCAGTTCTAACGCAAGCTGTAAATAAGAAATTTTATCAATATAAATATGAATGATTTATTGAATTTTTAAACCATGGTAAAATCTGTTGTTATTCTTATTAATTCATTAAAATGTCTAAATCTTCTTCCATAATTATTAATACTCATTTATTGTGCTTTCTATCTAAAACTATTATTATTCTTTGATCTTGACACACATACAAAACGAAATGTAAAACAATATATTTTACTATTTGAAGATTTAAATACAAATCTTAGAAGATATTCATGTTACAATGAGTCATTTTATGTATATGTTCTTATTTTATTTAAATTTATATAAGATTAAAATTACATAAATAGTTTTTATGATAAAAAATGTGTTTTTTTTATAATTAACTAACTGTTTTCTTGTTAATTGTAGTGTACATTTCCAATAAACCAAGTAATATCATGTTTTGTAACTCTTCTGGCGAAGTACAGTCCAAATATTGATTAGTCCAAAGTTTCATTTGATCAGGAGCTCCATCTATTAGTATTAACCGTCCTGAGAAATTATTAGCTTCTAATAATCTTGCTAATTCGATGGCAATTAAGGATCCAAATGAATAACCCACTATTAGAAATTTCCTTTGATCTTTCATTTTCTTTAATATGTGCTAAGAAAATATAAATATGGATGTATGTGTAAGCTGTGGTATAATACGAAAGATTTGTACCTAATTGTTAAATATTACTTTCAACATAAATATTTTAATTAAATTTAATCTCCTTACAGGCAGCAAATAAGTGGCTGACTTCATCACTGAATGACTATCGTCAGGAATATTAAGTACACCATGTTGCACACACGTTGTCGAAAATTTAATTCCTGATGCTATAGATTTATATACACTTAAACATCCTTCGATTCCCGGTAAGAGAAATATATTGCCTCGATCAACCTCCTTGGTAACAAGTTCTACAAGAATATCTGGAACAAAGTCTGAATCTTTCATTTTTCGAATCAGCATGTCGAAGCCTTCCAAATTACTTGGATCAATTTCATTTGTATCTTGTATCTTTCCTTGTGAGGCTGTAATTGTCATTTGTCTAAGTTTAGCAAAATTTAGAGTTCTAATGTCTTGCGCTGTCAAAGAAATATCGAACTCTCTTTCCAACATTTGTTTAATTTCTACTGCCATCATCGAATCCATACCCATTTCGGCCAATGGCATATTTGACTGGTATTGCGTTTATGTTCTTCAATCCTATTTTGTTTGAAATAAAGTAAGAATTGTATAATAAAATCAATTATATGTTATTTTATTTAATCTTTTAAAATTGAATATACACCAAAAATTTTAATCAAGAATCATATTGTTACATTTCTTTATATCTTTAAGCACTTAGCTATTTCAATACAAATGCTTAGTAAATGGAAACATTGTTAATTATTGCCTAATTAGCACATATTGGTATGCATCTTATTTGAAATTTTTTAAATTATTAGGAAATCTTCTAATGTCGTAAAACGTTAAAAGAAATTTGAAATAATATAAAGCGTCGTCTACAATGGCAGCAGGAGTATGCAGTAAGACGTAAGCAGTAAGCTATTGACCAACCACAGTCGATTATTCTTGAATTGTAAAAATCCCATTAGTCAATAAGTTACTGCTTACGTCTTACTGTATACTCCTGCTGCCATTATAGACGACGCTTAAGAGATACATGTGAGGAAAAGTTTAATCTTCAAGTAATGAATTAAGGAACAAAACTAGCGAACACAGACGATCTGTATGTCATTAAAAAATGATTTTTTGACAAGTAAATGACTATATGTAAATAAAAGTGCATTTCTTTAATCAACTACTCTTCTGTAAATAAAAATGCTTGAATTGTAGAAGCTTAAATAAGTTATCAGTTTATTGAAAAACTTAACGTTTTTTTTCCCAAAAAGTTTAAAGGAACAATTTTCTAAAGAAAATTGTCTTAAATAATTTTTTATTAATGTAAGACTAATAAAATTATAATAAAATTATAATAAAATTATAATATAATTATATTTTGCTTCCTCATAGAGGAAGCTTTGTTTTCGTAACCCTCGTGTATGGACCTTTGATCGCGTATAAAGCCAACTCTAATCAACTAAATCTTAAAGAATTGTATATGAAATAGGGGTAGAAAAGACTAAAGAATACAATAGAATTAGAAAAATTGCTAATAATAAAGGAGTTATCGATTTCTGTCTAAAAAAGTCAACATAATGCTCTAAACAGAAAATGTTTATTATTCTCGACAACAATTGGCAACCAGTGTATAAAAAATTACTTTATGACCCTCATAGGTTTGGGTCCTTATCAAGCAATTTCTTCTCTTTCTTTCTTTCAGATATCCCACTTTATAGCTGACTATAGATTTTCGGAAAAAACAACTTTTCTTTTTCTTCTAAATATCAATTGCGATGTAAAAATTTTGATTAAAACCCAAGTTATACAACAATAATTTAAATGAGAAAAACACGTAAAGACTTAAAGGGTTAAGTCTACTGCAATTATGAGAGATAGTTTTCCAAATATTATAAGCATTTCTGTAAACTTAATTTTGTGCAAAATAGTATATTGTGCACCAAGGGGCGAAAGTAGCGTTTTTCAGACGAGTGTGAAGTTTGTCGCCCGAGCCGAAGGCGAGGGCGGCAAATCACACAAGTCTGAAAAAGCTTTCGCCCCGAGGTGCACACGATATTTTTCACAATATCTTTACGGAAAGTTCGACTTCCATGCCTAGAGAGATGCGAGAGTGGCCAATTTCATGCCAGGCTTACTTTCCACCCGCTACACCGCCCTGGCGTGAAATTGGCCACTCTCGCCTCTCTCTAGGCATGGAAGTCGAACTTTCCGTAAAGATATTGTGAAAAATATCGTGTGCACCTCGGGGCGAAAGCTTTTTCAGACTTGTGTGATTTGCCGCCCTCGCCTTCGGCTCGGGCGACAAACTTCACACTCGTCTGAAAAACGCTACTTTCGCCCCTTGGTGCACAATATACTATTTTTGAGATATTACCTACTTATTCCAATAAATATACCTAGAATAACATTTTCATTTCACTTTTATTTCATGGCATTATATGTATTTAGTATTTTTCTTTGTTTAGCTTTGTATAAAACTGCTTACCCATCATATGAGCAACTGATTCATAAATATTCATTGATCCGCCAATTTTTGCTTTTTCAGCAACAACCATACTGCTTACGACAGGTCGATCTTGTAACAGAAATACTTCTAATGTATTCAAACAAGAAGATATTCGTTGTTGCAATGTGCCTCCAATAACCAATTCCTTATTTTCTTCTTGCATATCTGCCACGAGTCCGACATCACCAACAGCACCCCATTGTATCGCTAAACCATGTAATCCTTCTTTCAGCCTCTTCTCACAAATTCTCTCCATTACGGAATTAGCCATCCCATAATTTGTCTGGCCTGCGTTTCCTCTTCCACTCGACACGGAGGAAAAAACAATAAAATGTCGAAGTTGTAGACAAATCTTCCTCGATAATTCGTCCATTTTTTTCGTCATCCATGCTTTCGATTTGAATGAATCCTCGAACGTTTGCGGTGATTGATTTTGAAATATACAATCTTTTAAAACAACTGCAAGATTAAATATGGCATCCACTGGTGCTTTTTCTTCAGCAAATTTTAATAGGGATTCACAATCTTCCTGTTTCAAATTATCATCGACTGTAACGATCTGTACATTTACACCGTAAGATCGCCATAGCTTTACTCTTGATTGCTGATAACCTGTTCTAATCCCGGTTCGTGATGTTAATACCAGATTTTTTGCACCTCGAAGAGTCAACCAATCTGCTAGCTCTAAACCAAATCCGCCAAGCCCACCCAAAATAACGTAGCATTTATGCTCCAAACAATAATATCGTGGATGAGCGAGTAGTGGAGCATCCAAAGGCTCTTTTTCTCTGTGAACTCTGATAATTATCTGCGAATAAGCAATTAAAAGACAATCGTTTTTTCTATAAAGTAATAAATTATAAATAACAAAGTTTTTATATTTTATTTTTTTATTGATATTGTTTCGCATTTTATCATTAATTTTATTATTAACTTTAATTAATTAATAATTAACGTTATTTATTGATATAAATACAAAAAGTTTCTTGGTCAAATATAATTTCAATAAACCTACATTTGTTATTACCTTTAGAAGCATTAATTACAAACAAAGAATTGTTTCTAATTTGATATGATAAAATATTCTGTATCATAATTACATATTCTTGTGTATATTAAGAAATAATTGTACCTTGCCAATATGTTTTCCAGCGGCCATATATCTAAAGGCAGCTTCTATTTCATTTCTTTCGAAGACTCTTCTGCATAGTGGTTTAATAGCACCGTCTTTTATACCTTCTGTTATTGTTTTCCACAACCTTGACTTTTGTTCTGCGTTTGAATAGAATAATTTGTCTAATAAAATGCCATGAAAGCTGATATCTTTAGAAAAGATAGATATATCCAAGGAATTATTGGAAACCATATCAAATTTTCCAATTTCTAGAAAACGGCCACCATTTGCTAAACAGCGAACAGATGCTTGTAATTTCTCTTCAGCTAAGGAATTCAATACGATATCCACCCCACGACCTTTTGTACGCTGCATAATCATTTGTTCAAAGCTTGTATCTCGAGAGTTTCCGATATGATCTTCGGGAATGGAGAGAAACGTTTCTCTTATAAACTGTCGTTTCTCGACAGTTCCAACTGTCGTAAACACTTCGCAACCTTCGTGAAGCGCAAGATGGATCGCAGCTTGACCAATGCCTCCAGTACCAGAATGGATTAAGATTTTGTCTCCCTTTTTCATTTTACCTCTCATGTATAAAGCATAGTAACACGTGCTGTACACACACGGAATCGTTGCTGCGTCTTCCATTGTCCACTTGTCAGGTATAATCCAACTGAGGTATTTATCGGCCACAAGAATGTTCGTCATTCCTCTATGCATAAAAATTTTGAAAATGTATTTATTTATTTAAACGTTACTTTAAAATGACGTATACCTTGCATATTTTTAATTTAATATTAAATTTAAGTTAATGTTACTTAAATTAAAACGTTATTAATACTAATTAATGATACTCATATAAAATAGAAATTAATACTGTCAATTGCAAAAAGTTCTTTCTATCGCATATGTATTGATACTCGATCTATTTTACCCGTGTGAACATAATCCCATTATCCTCTGCTTATGCGTATTGAAACCAACAAATTCTAAGCCAATGAAACAGTCGTTACCGCGTTCGAACGGTGCGATAGTTTCAGCATTGAGTCTGCCAGTAGCTACCATGATATCTCTAAAATTAACAGACGTATAAATTACATTAACGAGATTTTCATGGTTAATGCGAGACATTCTGCTCTGTGCCCAGCAGAGAGTACTCATATCTCCTTGTACCTGTTATAAGTAAACATTAATTAATATTATTTATTATAAAATTTATAATAGAACATCTTAACATACCATCTGCGTAACGTAAGCGCTCTGAACAAGTTTTGGTTCTAACGATGGTAATGGTAAATGCCTGTATGATCCCCAAATGTTACCGGAACGTATAACGTTGATGGGTAGGTCCAACTTGTAGCTGTTTCGTGTACAACGGTTCTTGCAAAGAAAATGTAGGCGCTTTGTCATCTTGAATAAATACGCTTCTAATTATTTCGCCGCCTGGTTCTTTTCGCAAACAATTAATAAAACCGAGTAGCCCGCATTCAAAGTCTTCTTCCGAGACGAGAATTATCTCCGTATCTACACCAGTCTCGTTTTGCACATTCATGATTGATTTCAGTTCATCTACCCATGAAAATTCGTAATTGTTCACATGTACAATCCGCTGGTTTCTCGCAATATTTCGCGTTTTTCTTAATAACAAAAGCTTCTTGTCATTTATTTGTTTTTCCAGTATGATATTCAACTCATACGTTTTCAGGCATGAATAATCGTAGACCGCACTGGATTCCTCCAAAGTCAGTAGAAAACCCTGTGGCATTAACAGACACAGCAACTGTTTATATAATTTTTTGCTATTTTTTGTCAAAATATCGAAACCAAGGACTATCAAACAATTCTCGTCCTTTCGACAACTTAGTAATTTCCGTTGTAGAAACGTTGTCAGGCAAAGAAATATTTGGGAATTTCTCGTGGGTCGTCACGAGTCTGGTGTTATGTCGAATCTGCGGTAAATCATTTAAGATTTCACTAACAAGTGGATAATTTAAATCTTCAGGTGCCACTTTGTCACTATCATCGATAAATTCGATAATTTTAACATTCATCATATTGCAACATTCGAGTGCAATGTGCGTCGACATTCTTATTGTATCTTGCAACGACATAGTACCTAAATCACGATGAGCAACAAATTTGCATTCTTCAAGAACGGTATTAACTACTTTTTGTCGACGAGATATAGGTGTAGCCACAGTGCCACAAATTTCTATTCCTCCAGATATTATAGCATCTAAAGACTTGTAACGACGAACAGAGAATTCTGCAATGTAGCGAATGAAATTTATTTATCGAGCAATGGCCGCATTGTATCATTTGTTATACTTACGTCTATCTTCAATTGGATAATCTTGAATTAGCTGTACGTGATATTTCGGATCAATTATCAGTTTGCGAATTCTTGTTGGAACAAAAAGGCTTCTTGAATTCTGTCCTAAAATCATCATCTGTAACATACTGTCCATAAATGCCACCCAATTATATGTCCATGCGATATGGCCGTTTGATCCCGTAACCGATGCGCTTTTTAATCCACGAAATACACCGGTATATTGATAACCGCGAAGTCTTAATTCCTTATAGATGTCTTTTGTATTCATTTCTTCCTCATCATCGATACATTCAGCAAGATTAGCAGATATTTTTTCATTTTCAATATTAGTTGGAATTCGTAATATTCCAGTAACAATAGCATTACCTCCTTCGATTATTTCAAACCTATTGCTACCTAGATATAGATGTAAATTCATTAAACGTAACATAATGTTATAATAAGTCAAAGTTAAATGTAAATATCTCGATATGGGGCTGGACCTTACAAAAGCAGTTGACTTGTGAAAAGAAAGGAGATTCCGTGTTAGGATTAGTTATTCTCGTATATTTTCTGTATATTTTTTATCTTTTAATTATAGCATATATTGCGTCAGAAAAGTAGCATAAGTTTTAAAATCTAATTAAAAAATAAAAAGCTTACGCTAGAAAATTAATTGTTTACGTAATAATATTACCTTCTTGGATCGAGAGAGTTAATTCGATCTCATTTTGTTGTGATAGTACTGTAGCACGAATAAAATTAACGTCTTCAAATACAATTGGTGTATTGATATATTCTTGGTTTTTTAACGATGCGATCATCTCCCAGATATAAAAAAGATATCCCATAGCAGGAAATAAATTTTTTTCATTAACGACATGGCCTGATAAATACGCAAATTCTTCATCAGATGTACTAATACTAACAACTATTTCCTTTTTGTCAATTATCTTTTTTTCGACAAACTCGCATTACAAACAAATCTTCTGAATGATCCCATCTGCAAGCGTCATTAGAAATTATTATATAATCTTCGTGTAAACGAATTAATTGTAGAAATTACTCAATTCAAGATTTGATGTAAAAATTGAAGCACAGGTTCTAAAATATCACTGTTATCTGCTCTTTGTAATAGGCATAAAAGGATTAACATATGTATAAGAATACATTTATCTTTGAGATAAGTAAGGTGATAGAATGTCTTCAAAATACAGAGATGTGATTTTGAAATTAGATGATAAAACTAACCATGTTTGAAAAAGAGTTCAAAGTTCTAATTCGCTATTATATTAAACATGTTCTCTTCTGACTATTTCACCCAAATATTTCAAAATTTATGAAAGTGTTTGTTTTTTTTCGATAATGTGTCCATGCCTAAACGAAAAATATGCATACCTTATAAGAGGAGAAATCATTGGGGTACCGCGGCTTACAGGAAATTCCACTGTCGGATAGAGATTTGCAATCTGTGGCTGCAATCCTGCGTTATAAAGTTTTCCGATTGATTCTAAAAGTATCTCATTATTATGATCCTCGGTTCGTTCGTATAGCGCTACGTTTGTTACTGTAGAGTATAAATAATTGTTTAAAATGTGTTGAAGAATATTCTGAGGAGATATTTCAATCGTCACTGTATCTTTTGGAACTGAACGTATCGTCTTTGCGAATAACACCGGAGACAACAAGTGATTTGTATAATATTTTGAACATAAAGGTATAGTATTGGAGTACTCGTGAGAGATGCTGTCAGCCACTTTGAGCTGTAAAACCTTTTTTGTGGTAATGTTCGGTTCAAGTATTCTTCAGACTTAGCTACAGCAGGTTTGATGTAACGACTGTGAAAAGGTATATAACCACAAGAAATTTCTTTTATAGATATACTATTCGCCTAAAAGAATGAATAAAATTATAAGTATTATTAATTGCTTGTTTCAACAAAACAATTAAAGAAATTAGATAGAAGAAAGATTATATTGTTTATAACCATTAATATATACCTGCAATTTGGTGAGGAATGTTTTTATAGAATCCGTTGGTCCGCTTACAATAAAATTAGAAGAACTATTGTAACAAGCTATATCGATATCCGAAGGACACATAACTTTTAAGGTTTCAAGGTTGAGATTGATTTCAGCCATGGAGCCATTAATTATTTTCGACTCGTGAAGGGCTAAACCGATGAAATATGCCGACAGAATCGTTTCTTCGGCCGTTAAACATCCATCGGCATATCCACAGATTAATTCACCAACGGAGTGACCGATTATAAAATCGGGGACTACACCAATAGATGTTAAAAGATCAACTAATCCAATCTGCGATACATATAAAAGAAATAGCTTCCCATTCGGTTTAAATAAAGATTAGAATTGTGAAATAATTATAAAGTAATTTTTTTTTAATTATCTTTATAATATATGGGATATATATATATATATATATACACGGAGAAAATTTTATGTTCGATATTACTATGTTTTTCCACTAACTGCAGACCATCAAGGAATTATAAAGCAACGCAATTTTTACGCTTTCTCATAGTAAAAATTTGTATGTCTCAAAGCAAAAACTTGCTGGATAAAAGTTAGAATTACAAAGAGAAGTAAAAAATATATACCAAATAAGTTTTTCCTGTACACCATAGTAAAAATTAACTCTTTCCACTTTATATTCCGCTAAAATATAGCTTGAGCAGCGTTTTCACAAAAATTACTTTATTCATATAATAAAAAGCAGTGTTGCCAAAGTAAAAATTACATGAAGATCATGTAAACATTTCAATTCGGTAACTTATTGTTAAAAATTCGAGAAGAAGGGGAAAGGAATAAGCGTTGCTTGCAAGATCTTGTCGAGCATGAACGATTTTTGTTGAATAAGTAAACGCGGCAGTCAGCTAGAAATGTAATATATGCCATTTAATTTTTAATCGTTTTTAACTTTAATTTGATTTATTAAATAAAATATTCACCTTGCGCGTCCAAGTAGCGCCTTTAGGCGTTCTCATTATTCTCATTAACTTTATTACATATTTAATTTTAAAATATATTTAATATTATATTATATTGTGTTGATATACAAATCTTATTCGTATATCAACGGCGCTATCTGGACACAAGGTGAAGATTTTATTTAATGAATCAAATCAAAGTTAAAAACGGTTAAAAATCAAATGGCGTATATTACGCTTTTAGCTTTGGCTGCCGCGTTTAATTATTCGATAAAATCGTTCATGCTCGACAAGATTAGTATTCATTGTATACCACTGTATTGTTGTTGCGTTGTTTTTAATATTTGCTAGTTAATAAATTTCAAGATTTTTGAACACCATAAAGATGTGTTATATACGAATATAAGAAAGAAAGAAGCAGCAGAGTCAGAGGATCGCTGCTAGCGTATTCGATCATCGAAGTCAAGCAACGTCGGGCGCGGATACTAGTTGGATGGGTGACCGGCTGAGAGAGCGGATTTTCGGGTGCTATAGCCTAGCTGTTCGAAAAAGATCAGTAATTTATATAGCTTCGGGGCGGAGCTGAAGGCACTAAATGTCCCTCAACCGAGGGAACAAAAAAAAAAAAAAGGACAAGACCGGTAATATTTGTCTGTTAATTTCCACACGGATATCTGATTATTTTGATGGAAAAAAACCTGAATTCTCTGTGTACGAATTTTTACTATGGCAAATAATAAATAAAACTTGCACATTGCTTCCTCATAGTTTTTAAGTGTGCAAGTAGAAACTTGCACATTGCTTCCGCATAGTTTTTAAGTGTGCAAGTAGAAACTTGCACATTCCTTCCTCATAGTTTTTTAAGTGTGCAAGTAGAAACTTGTACATTGCTTCCTTATGGTTTTTAAGTGTGCAAGTAGAAACCTTCGCTCACAAAGCTCCTCTATGAGGAAGCTTGTATTTTATTCGATGTATAATTATTAGTATTTATTTGTTTTGGCTTCCTCATAGAGGAAGCTTTGTGAGCGAAGGTTTCTACTGGCACACTTAAAAACCATAAGAAAGCAATGTACAGGTTTCTACTTGCACACTTAAAAAACTATGAGGAAGGAATGTGCAAGTTTCTACTTGCACACTTAAAAACTATGCGGAAGCAATGTGCAAGTTTCTACTTGCACACTTAAAAACTATGAGGAAGCAATGTGCAAGTTTCTACTTGCACACTTAAAAAATATGAGGAAGCAATGTGCAAGTTTCTACTTGCACACTTTTTTATTATCCTAAAACATCATTTCTTGAAGTCTCAATTATCGAGACTTGAGATGTTCTAACTGTCCCCCTTAGAAAGAGATGAATAATGAGTAAACTAAAGTTTAAAGTTAACCGACGTTTATAAAATCACGACAATAGATTTCTTCGTCACCCATGAGGTACTATTGTTGACGCGTTTTTTTTTTTAAGTATCCGATATCTCAATATTTGCGAAAGTTAGAGCAACCACGGTCATTTCTTAAAAAATTGAAAATTTAAAAAAAAAGAACCTCTTTATCGATCATCGCCAAATTCGATACCTACCTTCCTTGAATGATACTCTATCGATAAAAAAAAAAAAACAACTTTCCTATTTAATTAATAAAATTTATTCTTAAAAATTCTGCGTTTAACTTTTGCTTTCAAAAAAAATTCAATAATTTCATTAAATGAAATTCTAACCATCAAATAACACACATTTCTTAAACAATTTTAATTCACCGATCCTTGCAAAATTCAACATGTACGTATGTATCTCAAAATTGGTTGATTAGATCAAACTTTATCAGGGTTCTATTTATGTACGGATTCTCCGAAATTTTAAACGTCTGTAACTCCAGAACTAATTAACCAAATCTTAATTAATTATATATGAAATAGGGGTAGAAAAAACTGAAAAATTTAATAGAATTAGATATAGATCGCTATCTCAAATATTGAGAAAGCTATAGGATAAAACACACTTTTCTAAAAAAAAAAAAAATTCGAATAAAATCTATACCGGTCAACCGATTTTAATAAAATTTGAGGAGGACATACTTTCTATGATACTCTATCGATTAAAAAAAAATGCATCCCGATATCTAAAAAATTGTAGAAGTAGTTGCGTGTACAAAAAATCCGTACACACACACACACACACACACACACACACACATACACACACACACACACATATACATACATACATACTTCCGGACATTTTTTACTAATATGATTTCTCGACATTTTGGAACATTCTAAACCTATTTCCATCAAAATCTCGAAAAAAAATTTTTTCACCATCACAAAGCTTCCTCTATGAGGAAGCAATATGTTAGGTAAGTTTTAAATTTTACTATGTTGTACTGTAATTTATTCTATAAAGTCATGATGGTCCACCAATAATATAAAGAATAGTAAAATGTAATTTAAAACTGTATTATAAATGAACATAAAATTTTCTCCGTGTATATATACCATATATTATTTGGTATATATATATATATATATATATATATATATATATATATATATATATATAGTATAATTTATGGAGGCCAAACAAAGAGTTCTCTTTCTTACCTGTAGTCCAATAAGACCCAATAAAAAATTAAAGATATTATCAAAAATATTTTTATTATCACTTGTTAAAATATCTGTAAGTGATATGCCGTGAGATCTCAAAACGATACCACATTTCTGGATTGCCTTGGCAAACACTGGGAATTTCATTAGAGCGCGACCTATTAAAATTTTAATAAAGTTTCTAAATTTCAATGTATAGATATGTACATGCATCCGCGTATTTAGATATTTAGATTTTTTTAGTTATCGGTAAGGGTACGTAAGAAACTCTAGCCTCTTCCCATATTGTAGTATTTGTTTTAGAATAAAATTTAATTTTACCTGTTAACTGTAATAAATTAAGTTCTTAATAAATAGTAAGCAATAAATCAAACTTTTATGTATATATTATTATAAGTTTGATAACATACTAGAGATAAGAATATGTTATGATCATAATCGTAACACTCCATATTTGTACGTTCTGTATACTTATATATCCTATAACTCAAAATACTTCTTTGTTGAATGTACATTTAAAATATTTCATAATAATTATATTTACTTACTCATCCCAAACCATTGAGATCCTAATCCAGAAAATATAAAACAAATCGGTCTTCTGATATATGGAGTATATTCTATTTTATTAATTGTATTACGAGATATTTTAGACCCAGTTATCATGTATCCTCTGTAAGGATGACCTTCTATATCATCATTATAAATATGATGTAGCAGAGATATAAACTCAGCATCTATTGGTCGATTTCGCACCTGCATTCAGTAACAAGAATGTACATCCTATAATTCTTGGAATAATTTTACACAAAAAAAGACGATAATATTATCTTATTCTACAGTGTTTTACTTTAGCAATTATTAAATGCATTATTATTACTTAATATATTAAATAAATATATATTTAGTACACTGACTTTTTTTGTGCAAATTCGAAATAATTTTGAAAGCGATTATGTACGCAAATATCTTTTTAGACACTTTTTTATATAAATACACGTGTGTATATTTAATTGTTATGTTTGTTATATTTATATGATAATACAAAAAACTAATGTCAAAAATTATTTATGAAATAAATGAAATAAGCCATTATAATATTTGCTTACATCATCTAGGATGATTTTAACTGCTTCCTCCGTACGACCAGATACAGCTACAAGCCTAGGTAAGTCATCATTCGAAGCTCCATTGTTGATTTTTTGTTTAGGATTTGATTTTAATAATATGTGGCTATTAGAGCCTCCAAACCCAAAAGAATTGATAGCTACATAACCACCCTCCCATTCTATTGGTTCAGTGACGATCTTTATTCTTCCTTCGATAATAGCAGTTAACTCTTTTCGCGGACGCTTGAAGTGTATAGTAGGCGTAATTATACCCGTTTCCATCGCTAATAATACCTTTAAGAAATCACATCTTTTTATTAACAGTAATTATAGTAATTATTTTATACTAGCTGGTGTCCCGGGCTTCGCCCGGGAGTCGTTTTTCTTTAAACTACTTCATTTATTCAGTAAATTATTCAAAAATGAGTATTATTATTAAAAAAATGTTGTTCATTAATACTTATTATTTCTCGAAAAATTTTAAGAATTTTAAAACCAGTTTTCAATGTTGTGTATTTTCTAATTTCCGCCAATTTTCAGATATTGGACCTTTTTTTTTGTTTCTCGTTGTAAGAGGAAAATGCCTAATATATTATCCCTTATATTTTTATTTATATTTATTATATATTTATTTATATATTTATTTATATTTATTATATATTTATTTATATTTATTATATATTTTTTTATATAAAAATCCGAACGTACATTTTTCGAAAACCGATTTCCAGAAAATTGGTAACAAAAAATTATACACTTTACAGCACTCCACGGAAAATTCTACCCCTGTTTCATATATAATTCTTTGAGATTCGGTTGATTATTTCCCGAAAAATTAGAAAAATTAAAAAAATCGGTTTCCAGAAAATCGGTAGCGAAAACCAATACACTTTATGGCACTCCCGGGAAATTCTACCCCTATTTCATATACCCTTGATAAAAATTCAGTCCACTAACGAATGAGTAGTTCGCGGTCAGACAGACAGACAGACAGACGTCCGGTAACAAAAAATTATACACTTTACAGCACTCCCCGGAAAATTCTACCCCTGTTTCATATATAATTCTTTGAGATTCGGTCGATTATTTCCCGAAAAATTAGAAAAATTAAAAAAATCGGTTTCCAGAAAATCGGTAACAAAATACTATACACTTTATGGCACTCCCCAGGAAATTCTACCCCTGTTTCATATACAATTCTTTGAAATTTGGTTGATTATTTTCCAAATTTGGTCGATTATTTCTCGAAAAATTAGAAAAATTAAAAAAATCGGTTTCCAGAAAATCGGTAGCAAAAAACTATACACTTTATGGCACTCCCCGGGAAATTCTACCCCTATTTCATGTACCCTTGATAAAAATTCGGTCCACTAACGAATGAGTAGTTCGCGGACAGACGGACGGACGGACGGACAGACAAACAGTCGGGTTTTATATAATAGTATGATAAATGTATTATATAGATACATATCTTTCTTATTATATAAAACCCGACTGTTTGTCTGTCCGCGAACTACTCATTCGTTAGTGGACCGAATTTTTATCAAGGGTACATGAAATAGGGGTAGAATTTCCCGGGGAGTGCCATAAAGTGTATAGTTTCTTGTTACCGATTTTCTGGAAACCGATTTTTTTAATTTTTTTAATTTTTCGGGAAATAATCGACTAAATTTTAAAGAATTGTATATGAAACAGGGGTAGAATTTTGTGGGGAATGCTATAAAGTGTATAATTTTTTGTTACCGATCATTTTAGAAATCGGTTACAAAATTTTTCAAATTTTTCGGAAATTAATTGACTGAATCTTAAAGAATAAATAAAATAGGGGTAGAAAAAACTAAAGAATGTAATAGAATTATCGATTTTCTGGAAACCGATTTTTCTAATTTTTAAGTCTGTCTGTCTGTCTGACCGCGAACTATTCATTAATTGCTCGAGGTCAATTTCTGGAAACCAATTTTTTTTTTTTTTTTTTTTTTTTTTAATTTTCCGTCCATCCTCTCTCTCTCTCTCTCTCTCTCTCTCTCTCTCTCTGTCTCTCTCTCACTCTCTTAAATTTGAAAAATAAGAAAAACCGCCCCGAGGACCGTGAATATAATGATAATGGAAATTAAAGGTAATATTTAAAAAAAGACAATGATAAAGATGGTACATCGTAAGGATTGAAATTGAAAAGTAAAGGTAAGTAAATATGTTTAAAAGAAAAATAGTCTGTAGAATAAAGTGAAAGAAAGGAGAGACTGTATATTAGCTGCCTTCAGTTGCGTTTCTCAGGAGTCTGTAATTTATGCGAGATAGGATAAATAGCGAGATTTGTATCATTTTTGAACGACCCGCTCGTTCAAAATGTCAGCCCTGTTTCAAAGCGACAGCTCAGCGCTGAGAGCGTGGCACAACTGAACTTGTGCACTCGAATGGTGTGGCGCGGTGAGAAAAGAGCGCAGGCGTGAAGCGGACACGACGATCGTGTCGATCGACGCCGGGACGAAGGACCGTCTTGGTTTCCGGTCGCTTCACGTAGCAACATCGAAGTATCTTCGTTCTCGAGTTTGAGACGAAATCGGTAGAATTTTCGAGAAAGCAAATCGAGTCGAGATCAGGGAGTAGTTGCGATACGCTATCGTTTATAAAGCTAACGGCTCGACATATATACGCCATGGAAGGCTCTCTTGCCACGGGACTATACCGATATAGAGCTTGGTCTTCGCCATAACAGCCCCGTGCTACGACAAGGACGGGATCGCCGCCATTGTTACATCATCCTTTTGTACAAGGACGAGAGAGGCCATTAGATCATACCGGCAAAAGAGATGACGATCTTTTTCTGGCTTTACCCAAATAGATACTTGATTGAAGGATTAGTTGCTTTACATAAGCACTTCTACTGTGAAAAGGTAAATCTGTCTTTTCTAACGAAACCAAAGATCACCAGGGAAAGCTAATCTTCGATTAGCGCGATGTAACGGATTAAAATAAATCCGTTTACATTTCGATCTTGGTTTCAGGGGACGAACGAGCATTATCGCTGTACAATTCGTCCACCGAGCGAAGCCACAGAGCTTCACAGTCCGGAAATCTGAGCTCAATTCAATTCAATTATTCATTATTTCTTTCTTTTGTCAACGGTTGCAACCGAAACTAAAGATTAACGTAATCTATTAGCGTCTTGTAAATATTTATAAAGGATCCGTGCGTCATTCACTTTCGTTGAGATATCAGACCAAAACATTGCGTCACGTTCTATGAAGCGTAATCTACAGTCTAGTTCATTTCGTTTATTACTAGTTTAAGAAAAGGAATTCTTGTCATTAGACGAATTTTACATTATATTGCGTTCACAATACGGTGCTATCTTCCGTTAACTATTGTTCTTCCTATGCGAATAAGGAATACTCAACATTGAAAAGCCTTGATATTTTGATTGTGTTGATGTTTACAACGAATTGTCCTTCTACATATATATGATTGAATTACTCACTGTATTATACTTTAACCAGTTATTTAAAAGGAGGCATATCGCAAAGAAAGATATCAACAATACTAATCACTTCCTTCTTTAACGTTGGCACAATAATATAGAAGATTGACATAAATATATTATTCATACAAGAAGGACTTTTCGTCATAAAAATATTGTATTGTATTATGCTTGATGCTGCCATATGAATGTTTATTTATCTGACGTTGTTTAAAAGGAACAATCTTTTTGATATAAATTAAATTGGATCTGACTTGACGTCATCAAGGTATGCATAAGGTTGATAGTCATGTTATCAATCCTTTCTTGGAATAAACTGCTTTATTTTTGCAGTATTAAAACTATTTAGTTTGAATGAGAAAAGCTTGTTCCATACTAATCTTTTATTCTCCTTATTTGTATTTTACACAGCTTCTTATGATGTAATCTCTGCCTATATTTCGAATATTTGAGTATGCTGATCCAAACAGAAATAGATGTTTCGAGCTAAGAAATATACAGTCTCTCCTCGCAAATCAAAAATAAGGTTTGTGTCTCCTCCTTTTCTTTAACAATTCTTGAGCTCCGGCTCATGCGTGAGCTTGTACATTTAACAAAATATAATTAATTATATAAATTTGAAAGTAAAATAATTTAAAAAAAAAGATGAGGAAAAGTTAAATCGAATTGAAAAATTGTCTTATTACCAAGAATCGATTTCATACCAAGTGATATTGAATTACCATTTAAGCTTAAAAGGCGACAGTTTCCAATACGTGTGGCATTTGCAATGACAATAAATAAATCCCAAGGACAAACATTAAAAAAGGTAGGGATATATCTACGAAATACAGTATTTGCACATGGACAACTCTATGTAGCATTTTCTAGAGCAACAAAAAAAGAAAGTGTGAAAATAAAAACAGAAGAAAACAACAAACAAGGACATTTAATTGAGGGAAAAAATACATCTTATACAAAAAATGTGGTATATCGAGAAATTTTGTAAAGTATAGAAAAAAATGAATAAAATGAAAATGATATATATATATATATATATTTATTGCGGATTCGATAGTCAGCGAAAGCAAGTAACAAAGATGTACTTATACAGAGGGTGGGGGCCGGGGGAGGTTTTTAGCCGGTGCAAGCCCGGCATAACCCTAGGGACCGGCCCTAGGGTATGCATTAGGCATTTTCCTCCTCCAACGAAAAGAAAAAAAAAAAAAAAAAAAAAAAAAAGGAGGCCCAATATTTCAAAATTTACGGATATTAAAAAATTCACGTTAAAAAATTGAAACTTTTTAAAAATAAAAAAAATGTATTTAAATTAAAAATTATTATTAAAATAAGAGTAAAAAAAAGGATGGATCTCCGCGCCTTTCTCTCAATTGTAATTTGGTCTACTAACGAATGAGTAATTCGCAGTCATACAGACAGACAGACACACAGACGATGTAGAAGATGTAGATTACAGTTTAAGAAGAAAAAATATCAAATTTAGTGTTCCAAATTAATGGGTGAGTTTAAAGCATATATAATTAATATATAGGTAGATCTATTTGAGGCACGCGCGAAGCGCGGGCCGAAAAGCTAGTGTATTATAATTGTAACAATATAAAAAAATATATAAATTGTTATAATCATATTTTAAACAAAGTCAGTGTTAAATCATTTTATTACAAATGTACCTTTGCGATTTGACAAAGGCCACTGGCGGGTTCGGAATGTCCAATATTTGATTTTATCGAGCCCATCAATAAAGGAGTGTTTCTTTTAACGCATAAAGTCTGGTCAATAGACATAACTTCTACGGGATCACCGGCAGGAGTACCAGTTCCATGGGCCTCCATGTAAGATAACTCACTGGGCATGATTCCACATTCCTCGTAAAATGTATTCAACAATATTTTTTGCTTTTCGACCGATGGAAAGGTAATACCTTCTTCTTTAAAACCATCGCAATTTACTTTACCGTGTACGAGGGTTGCATATATTCTTCTTGCATTTTTTGCCTTTTGCAGATATACTACCGCGACCGTATCGCTACGCATATATCCGGTACCTTCCTCGTCAAAGGGTTTACAATAACCATCAGAAGATAGAACCCCTTAGAAGGAAATTAATTCATGTTATTAAATAAAGTTCTTCAAGCTTCGATTCAATATCTAAATGTAAGGATAGAAAGAAAGCATGAGCTTTTTGAACATTAAAGACAAAGAGTGCGATTGTTTCACAGAGCACGTTATTGGATAAACAAAAACGTAAAATAATAACATAATCTTAATATAATTCACACACAACAAGAGTTTGTTGATTTCGATCAATTTAAAATACGAAGTCATTCTCGTCCGATTTGACGTGGAAATTGCTCAGATATATCGTATTAATATAACAAGAACGACATATGATCAATGATTATCTGAATCAATGATTATTTAAAATCTGAAATTTGCGTAAAGATGATGGAAATAAATGAGATATAAATAAACATATAAAAAAATGTTTATGATCCATACACAATATATAATATACAATATAATAAGATATAATAAGTATACATACCTAGATGGTAAAAGTGAAGTTGTACATAAAGATGGAGGCATAGATGGGCGGAAGCGATAATGGCCGCGTCGCACTCTCCAGACCGAATCAGCTCGTAAGCTTTCACTATAGCAACGTTACTTGAACTACATGCAGTATCAATATTATACGATTGTCCAATAACGCCGAGCCAGTAAGAAATTTGATTGGCCATGAGAGAAATGTTGCATGCAATCATAGGTAATCCACCAAACTAATTACAATACATGTTTCTGAATATACTTGAGTATTAAAATGTATAAATAATAAGTTAAATGTATATTTTTAAAACTATTAAAACCATTGTACAATTTTTCTATATTTCACGTAGCAATAAGACAGATTTTCGTATTTGCAACAAGAATTTTACATATAGTTATTATTTCTTTGAATAAATTTCTATTAATTATATATAATTGTATATAATAATTGAACATATCTCACTTCAGGTTTAAAAGAAAAATACGATCGTGTCTCAGTTATAGAATTAGCTGTAAGAATACTCGTTCTTGTTCCCCGTAATTCTTTTGGGTTTACGCCCGCATCGATAATTGCTTCGTAAGTATGCTCGAGTAACATTCTAGTCATAGGATCCATTATATGAGCTTCTGTTGCGGGTATATTGAAAAATTCTGAATCGAATTTCTCGATATTGTTGACTTTACCAATACGATGGGGCACATTATAAGCTATATAAAAAATAAATGTATTAAAAAGTAACAAGTTAAAGGAGGCTTGACAGTACAATGCAATTGACAAAGCGTAAGTTAACGTTATAATAACTAATATATAATTATACATCGGACATTTCGGCTTTGTTTTGAATAGTCAAATTCAGCGGTGACAACTGAATCAAAATAATCTCACACTCTCCAACGAGAAATAATTTCAAAATTTAGTGGTCTTAAAATAGTATAATCTGCGAGAAAATTCAAGTAAAACTTAGAACTTCCGTACAAGACTCTCGTATTGTAACGTAGCGTAACGTAACGTGGATCAACGCACAAGAAACGTATCGGTTACGGCGTTGTACGTTTCTTGTGCATTGACTCACGTTATGTTACGTAACGTTCACCAGACGAGAGTCTTGTGCGAAGGCTTTTAGCCTATCCCTATAATATCATAGTTTATAATATAATCGAAATAGAAATGACAGTCAGAACTTTAACGGCAAGAGAAGTAAATTAAATCACCCATCAGTTCATAAAATGCGAAAATAAGGTCATATTTTATAAGAATATTTATATAACACTGGGGAACACGGATTTTTTGTCGGGCCAATAGCAACTGATTCTGATAGATTTTTTTCCATAGAATCCGAAATCTGAAAACGAAAATAATAATGAGTTGGCTCTATTTTTTAAGAAATACGGTGCTCCCGTTGTTTTTCTACAGATGTTCAAAAATGACCAAAAACACGTTTTTTGGCACTTTGACCCCGTTTATTAAAGAAACCAGAGCCAATTTAGTATTTTCAAGGCCAGCTTCTTGTTCAGCGGAACCAAATTAGTAAAAAATACCTATTCTCTTAAAAACAATCTGAAAACGATAAGATTTTGTTGACCAGTGTAATATATATACTTATTTCTACGTAAAAATAATAATGTTTTTAAGGATTTATAATATGCATCTGGTTCGTTTTCAATTATGATATTAGAAATAACGAAGTCATAAAAATGTTTGAATTAATGAAAGATAATTTATAATTTTCGACATAAATTACGAGGATTGTTTTCGTTATATATATGTATATTTTGTGTACGTATATGTAGGGTTACACAATTTTCTTGGATTCTGATATCGTTTTTAAAAATTATTGGATTAGATATTGCAAATCTTTAATTACGATTAATATACACGATAATATAAAACGAATATTTTTCCTAATAAGTTTTGAAAATATATGGAGGTCGATTGCCGTCACTAATTTTTATCATATTGATTTGAACAACCAACCTCCTTAATGTTAAAAAAAAAATTATTACAATTATTCCACCGTCCATGATCGCTCGAACCAAGATCCGCCTTGTTAAAAAGATTTTCTTGAAATTCTTTTAAATTGTCGCTATTAGGAAATCGGCCAGCAATACCGGAGATTACGATTTCTTCTTCAGCATCAACGCTGATACATAAGTTCGGTCGATTCATAGTATCTTTATTTTTTCGAAACAGACAAAATCTACAACAAAATATCGTTATTTATTTTTTGAGAAAACAGACATAAATGTAAAATAAAGAAAATAATCAAATACAATTTAATATTATATACAATACGTACCAATAGGAAGTGGAAGCACCGTGGCAATTGAAACACTCAAGAGTGAAGTCGAAACTAAATCATATCTCCTCTATTTATAGTTTCTGTGTTATATGTATATTATACTTCTACATACATGATAATGATGAAACCGATTAAAATTGTAAATGTTTGAATAGCTGACGCTTCCGTTACAATATATTTATCACACAATCGTGGAAATTATTGAGGAGTTTGCCAATGCGTAGTAACAGAATGAATTCAGAAAAAGAATATCAAAAAATTACTGTGTTATTATTTTATGTTTGTGAGTATTATTATTATTGTGTGAGTTTTAGATATGTTGTGAAATAATTTAATTAAAAAAGTAAAACAATGGTTATTTTAATATCTGATATGTAAAATATAATTATTATTTATATTATATATTATACAATATATCTTCACGTAAGTATATGAACTAACATAGTTAGAACTTTCTAAGTTTATTGAAAAAAAATGTTCTTTATCAAGAGACACACGGTAGTGTCTCGCGTCAAGTCAGAGCGCAGCGAGACCGACCGTGACTCTTTTACGCGACGCGTCGGGTTGCGAGTACTCGAGTATATTTTACATCAATTATTTTCAATTTAAATAGAGATATACAAGCTAGAATATATGCTGGCAAGCGTAAATCTACTTATTGTACGAAACTAATTGCACGCATACACGCACGCGTGGTATTTGTCCTAATTTTGATTTTATTCGGATTCTTTTCACTAATTGAATATTCAATATATTAACTCACAAGTTATAGCCTAAATGGAATAAACTAAACTTTAAAACTAATTTGAAGATACGAAGTTACGAATATATATTTTTTATTCTCGCGTTCTCTGAACTCTGGTGAGTGTGTGACTTTACTTCTCTTTGTCCGTACTGTTATTTCTGTTTCGATCATATCACAAACTATGGTTATTAATCAAATTTCACTTAAATTTTTTCGTGGAAAGTTTCACTGCTGATTATTATTTGATTTTGACTGTTATAGCACATCGCTGAAGACGACTCAAAACAGAACCGAAACGTCCGATGTAATATAATTATGTACCTTATTAGTTATTAAAGGTTAATATAACGTTAAGTTACGCACTGTTGTTCGTGTCCCAAATCTTTTTACTTGCTACTTGTTAATTTCATTATCGAGTTCTTAATTACTTACCCATTTATTTTAATATAAATATATTACAATTATTTTGCATCATATTCTGCGCATGCCATACCCAGTGAGAAATCAAAAGTCGAAATGATATCGAAACGATGTCGAAACGACGTCGAAATGAGCTTAAACGTCGAAATTAGCTCGATATCGTTGGCAAGGGTAAAAAAAGTCAACGTTCGTTTGAATTTCGACATATTTTCGAGTAATCTTAAATAAACTGACATGAATGATAACAGTCACTCCTGTTACTATTTTGTTCAATTTTACTGTTGTAACTCTGTGTACATCCGTTTATATGCAAAATCTCGATTCGAGGTCAAAATGATATCAATATGATACTACAATTCGATGTCGAAATGACTCATCGATTCGACATCGATTTGACGTCGATTTGACGAGTCATTTCTTACTGATGGTCTAAGATCCGGTATTAGAAATTTCTACCCTTATCTGTTATTTACGAATGATAAAAAATATATGCTAGATAACATATACATTGATACATCGCAAATAGGTTGCCGAGCTAAATCCTGACCCATCAATGTTAAATAATTAAATTTGTAATTAAATTTATTCGATCAACTTCCTCGATTATTTATAAAAATTGTGCATTAGTTGAGAGAATATACCCGAAGGAATTGGAAAAATAAAGGTTGCCTACTTTCCCCTCTGCGCAGCTGTGGAGTTGCCAGGTATAAACAGGTGAGTAAGCATTATTAATATACCCTCATCAGTTATTTAATCAAATTATTATATCAAATGAAAGCTTATTTAATTCACAATCCAACCGTATTAGGTTGCTTTATCAAAAAGTTGATTGCATCCATGATTGCCTAGATTTTAGATGTAAAGTTTTCAGCGCGAGCGTTGAGAGTGACAGAG
Source organism: Temnothorax rugatulus (assembly GCA_035220575.1). NCBI lineage: Eukaryota > Metazoa > Arthropoda > Insecta > Hymenoptera > Formicidae > Temnothorax > Temnothorax rugatulus. The sequence goes on along the minus strand of JASTWL010000196.1, from coordinate 181,317 downwards.
AAGCGTTGCGTAATCGTACGTTGAATTCGATGTCTAGGTGTCCCAGGTTGCCGATGACGAGGTTCACATAGTGCGCTCCGTAGTTTTCGGTGTCTACGTGTATTAATACCTTGAATTCGATGTCCACGTGTCCCAGGTTGCCGATGACGGGATCCAGATAGTGCGCTTCATAGTTTTTGGTGTCCAGGTGTAATCGTACGTTGAATTCGATGTCTAGGTGTCCCAGGTTCCCGATGACGAGGTTCACATAGTGCGCTTTGTAGTTTTCGGTGTCTACGTGTATTAATACCTTGAATTCGATGTCCACGTGTCCCAGGTTGCCGATGACGGGATCCATATAGTGCGCTTCATAGTTCTCGGTGTCCAGGTGTAATCGTACGTTGAATTCGATGTCTAGGTGTCCCAGGTTGCCGATGACGAGGTTCACATAGTGCGCTTCGTAGTTTTTGGTGTCTACGCGTATTAATAACTTTAAATCTGAATGTAGGACACGTAGATATCGAATTAGAGGTATACACGTAGACACCGAAAACTACGGAGCGCACTATGTGGACCTCGTCATCGGCAACGTGAGACACCTAGACATCGAATTCAACGTATTATTACACCTGGACACCAAAAACTATAGAGCGCACTATCTGGAACCCATCATCGGCAACCTGGAACACATGGACATTGAATTCAAGGTATTAATACACCTGGACACCGAAAACTATGGAGCGCACTATGTGGACCTCGTTATCGGCAACCTGGGACACCTAGACATCGAATTCAAGCTTGATTCATAAGAATCGACTTAAAAATTCCCTAGCGGCAGAATTAAAATTATGTCATGACATAATAAAAATTCGCTGAATTAAAATTATGTCTAGACATAATAAAAATTGGACGAATAATAGTAACCTTTCGAAAGTAGAGGTTTTAAGCTTGAAATTTAAATTTTATTTATTTTTAACAAAGTTACAGCTGCTCGAATTTTGCCTATTTTTAAAGATAAATTTAGTGTTCCTTCAATTTTTGTGAGAAATTAACTCAAGTGGCTTAACTCAAAATCTAGGCAACCATGGATGCAATCAACTTTTTGATAAAGCAACCTAATACGGTTGGATTGTGAATTAAATAAGCTTTCATTTGATATAATAATTTGATTAAATAACTGATGAGGGTATATTAATAACGCTTACTCACCTGTTTATACCTGGCAACTCCACAGCTGCGCAGAGGGGAAAGTAGGCAACCTTTATTTTTCCAATTCCTTCGGGTATATTCTCTCAACTAATGTTGGCGGGTGATAATTAGAGTTTATTTCTATGTAACGCGGTTTTATTCAGATTAATATATAGAACGATTACAACGATTATGATTACACGTGGTCAACCGTGCGACGCCAGAAAGAGAACTGAACTGAATCTATGAGTATTGAAAATAGAATAGATAGGCGTCGGTAATGTCGCGACCAGTTAGTTCGAGTGGAGCCACTTCGTATCTCCAACACCTCCCCTCGAAGTCGTAGGCTCGAGCTAGGTTACTCGCGCAACTCAATCATCCCCAAACCATCCTGGCACTGAATGTGTTTATGTCCGGTTAATCCCTTGGTTAATATGTCTGCCGGCATATCATTGGTAGACATATACTGAAGCTCAATCGCGCCCGATGCACAATGATCTCGAATAAAATGGTGGCGCAAGTCGATATGTTTGGTTCTCGAATGATGCACGCCAGTGCTGTATACCAAACGCTGTGCTCCCTGGTTGTCGTTGAACAGTATGGTCCCATCGCATGGTCTTGCTGTGTCGCGTAATAAGCCTTGAAGATAAATCGCTTCTTTGGTGGCCTCCGACATGGCCATATACTCGGCCTCCACACTCGATAGCGCCACAGTTCGTTGCTTTCGGGCTTCCCAACATATCGCTGCTCCTGCTAGGATAAATGCGTATCCAGAATATGATCGCCTGTCAACTGTGTTGGCACCCCAATCTGCGTCAACTACTCCGTACAATGGTATATCTGATTTTTGGTACATCAGACCATGACTCTCGGTGCCCCTCAGGTATCTGAGGATTCTTTTGGCTGCCAGCCAGTGCTCAGTTGAATAGTTCGTATTGAATTGACTCAAGAAATTGACCGCGTACGCGATATCTGGTCTCGTAGATACCGCAAGATACATCAATGCTCCAATGAGACGTTGGAAAGGATATTGCCTCATTATCTTCTCATTAGCTCGTGACGGTTTTGTCAGTTGCACATTTGTATCGATTGGAGTCCTCGCTGGTTTGCAATCTTGCATGCCAAAACGCTCCAAGATAGCTTCAGTGTATTGACGCTGTGTTAAGACAACACTATAGTCATTCTCGTCTTGTTGAAACTCGATTCCCAGGCAATGATTCACTGGTCCCAAGTCTTTCATCTCAAATGACTCCGCCAAATTCCGCTTCACCTCCTTCATCCAGCTCGGATCGTTGGTTGCGATCACAATATCGTCGACATAAATTGCGATTATCATCACGCAATTTTTCCTCCGCGATGTAAACATACATGGGTCTTGGTCCGTTGGTCGCATACCCATTTGCTTCAGTTTTGACACAAGACGACGATACCATTGCAACCCTGATTGTCGCAATCCATAAAGTGCTTTCTTCAATAAGCACACACTATCTCGATGTGCGTTCAGTGCATGTAGCCAGCGTTTTGCAGTTCTTATAATATCTTCTTTTTGAGTTATTTTCGCATTTGAACCTACGGGTTTTCCAGCGATGATCTTCGTCAATACCTCGTGCAACTGCTCAGGTACCTCCATGTACACGTCCTCTTCCAGTTCACCATTGAGGTAGGCGGTTACCACATCCATTTGATGGATTTGCAACCCCAACTCTGCCGACAATGCCGCCAATAGTCTAATTGAAGTCGATCTTGCCACGGGGGAATAAGTTTCATGGAAATCCTCCCCTGCACGTTGTGAGCAACCCTTTGCTACGAGACGTACTTTCTTCTTTGTGACTAGTCCACTATCTTTGGTACAGAAAACAAATCTACTACCAATCACTTTTCGCTTTTGCGGTCTTGGTACAATTTCCCAAGTGTTGTTACGTATCTGCGCAAGGTATTCATCTTCCATGGCTGTTCTCCAGTCTTCGACGTCGTCGCTTTGCTCCGCTTCTTGCCACGTTGCAGGATCGTGTGTTATTGTTAAGTTACATTCCATAAACGCGTCATCATTGTCTGGAGTCTCACCAGGTAGACCCTCATCATCCGAAATCTCACTATCCTCACCATCGTTTCCGTCATTGTTGTTAGCGTCCAGATGATATAGTTTTCTCGGCCTTCCAACCGATCCGGTACGCAATATCATCGGCCTTCCCCTTCCACGTTTCGGTGGTTGAAGCCTTGTTGGTAAAGGAGTAGAGCCTTCCGTTGCCCTTCGTTTAGGCGCTCTAACGATGACATCTCGAGGTACTTCCGTGTGATGCCTTTCCTTGATGACAACTTGAGGTCCCTCGGCGTGATGCTCCTCTGCCTTGTCCTCAATCAACTCGTCCTCCTGTTCGTGACCTCTAGTTTCGATTTGGTCAGGTTTCTCGTCCTCAAGAAACTCTTGGTATTCACGATCAAAAGCTGACTCGTTCAAAAATTTCACGTCGCGACTCACGATTACTTTACGCGATTTCGGTAGCCACACGCGATATGCTTTCGATTCGTTTGAATATCCTATGAAAATACCCTCCTCTGATCTCGAGTCAAATTTTCCTTTTTGGGGATTTTTGTCCGACACGAACACTCTCGAACCAAAGATTTGAAAATATATCACCGTAGGTGTTTTTCCCTTCCATAATTTATACGGTACCTGTCCATCCAGCGATTTTGTCACGCACCGATTTCTCACATAGCACGCAGTATTTACCGCCTCTGCCCAAAACACTGGAGAAACGTCCGCTTGACGCATCATGCACCTGGCCATTTCGACCAGCGTCCGATTCTTCCTCTCCGCCACGCCGTTTTGTTGGGGGGTATGCGGTGTCGATAATCGCCTCGCGATACCGTTTTGCTCCAAGAATTGGTCAAATTCCTTGTTGCAGTATTCTTTTCCATTGTCCGACTGTAATGCTTTTATTTTTCTCCCTGTTAAAGTTTCTGCTGCGGCCTTGTACTTTTTAAACGCACTCAAAACATCGCTTTTGTTTTTCACAAAGATAACCTCGCACCAACGCGACCTATCATCGATAAATGTCACAAAGTATTTTGCGCCAGAATGTGACGCAGTTCTCATCGGTCCACACACATCTGAATGTACTATTTCTAATAAGTTTTTCGTACGACCGCCTTCACTTTTCGGAAATGGAGCTCGAGTTTGTTTCTCGCGAATACACACTTCACATGTTGACATTGTTTGATCGATCTTAAGTTTCAATCCATGCACAACTCCGCTTTTCGCCATGTTTTTTAAGTCTCGTTCGTTTAAATGTCCTAACTTGTAATGCCACTCGTCGATCTCACTCTTAGTATGATTCACGGACATCACCACATTCTCTCCTTTTCTCGCCGCATCGTTTTCATTTATCGGGTTTTTGCCCCTTCGCACGTAATACAAATTTCCGATTCTATCTGCTCGAAAAATTATTTCTCCGTGCTCACCGATCACGGTCGCGCCTTTTTCACGAAAATGTACTTCATATCCGCGATCCGTTATTTTTGACACCGATAACAAGTTTGTACGTAAATCCGACACGTAATATACTTTTTCAAAGTTAACATTTGTCTCCTGTTTACCATTACTCACGGCCATTCGCACGTTTCCCGCGCCCGTTATATTCGTTGACTCACTGTTCGCCAAATTCAATGTCTTATACACACTTTCGATTTTCTCGAACTTTGTCTTTTCAGTACACATGTGTGCAGTGCACCCACTGTCCAAGCACCATTCCACACCATTTACGCTCTCGCGATTAAATAATACCGTCTCAACTGTGTTCAGCATCGCCGTGTCCCCGCGCGCGCGTTCCGAACTCACCGATTCATTGTCATTGTCTTCCACCTGTCGTGCACTCACTTGTAAATTCGCAGGATACTTTGCCAGACACTTTTTGGCAATATGACCGGTTTTACCGCAACGGAAACATTTAAGTTTTCTTTGACCCGCACTTGCTTGGCTTTCGGTTTTATCATTCCTCGAATCTTCACGACTGTCCTGTGGCACACGCGTGTTTTGACGAAACTTTGACCTTCTCGCGTACATAACATTCTGCTCTGTATTGTTGTCGCTCGCTTTTCGCGATTCGTATTCTTCAAGTATTTTCACTCGCAATATCTCGGGATCTGGCAACTCATCTCGTGTCTCAATAGCGCAACGAAAATTTCCAAACGATTCTGGCAAACTGTATAACAATAAGATTGTTAGCACTTCCTCGTTGACTATCAAACCGATCTCTTTTAATCTTGCCACTGCCTCGAAAAATTCCGTTAGATGGGTTCGCACATTGTCCCCCTCTTTCAATCGTGACAAAATGATTTTCTTCAAGAGTATCGCTTTTCGCGCCGGTCCCTTCGACTGGAATGTCGACTCGATTTTTAGCCATACTTCTCTTGACGTTTCTAGACCACGGATCACGTTCAGCTCCGACGTACTCATCGACAACACGATATCGGCTTTTGCTTTCGCATCTTTATTTGTCCATTCCATCGCATCTGTCCCAGACGACGGCTTCACTTTTGTCCCGTTCACGTAGGCCCATACGTCGTTTTTCACCAGTATAGCCTCCATCTGCATTTTCCACGTATCATAATTTTCGGCAGTTAACGGCTCGATTTTCATAATCGCCGACATTTTAACACCACTTTTATTGTCTTTTATTGTTTCAGTCTTTATCTCGCGATTTCTCTATTTTCGCGTATTGGTTCTCACACGCTAACGGTTTTCCCGTATACGCGGCGCACGGTACACCTCAACCACGTTTTCGCCGAGTTCTTCACTCGCGACTTTTAATCGAACACTCGCGTTTCACGCACCCTGGGCCCATAACCTGTTGGCGGGTGATAATTAGAGTTTATTTCTATGTAACGCGGTTTTATTCAGATTAATATATAGAACGATTACAACGATTATGATTACACGTGGTCAACCGTGCGACGCCAGAAAGAGAACTGAACTGAATCTATGAGTATTGAAAATAGAATAGATAGGCGTCGGTAATGTCGCGACCAGTTAGTTCGAGTGGAGCCACTTCGTATCTCCAACAACTAATGCACAATTTTTATAAATAACCAATCGAGGAAGTTGATCGAATAAATTTAATTACAAATTTAATTATTTAACATTGATGGGTCAGGATTTAGCTCGGCAACCTATTTGCGATGTATCAATGTATATGTTATCTAGCATATATTTTTTATCATTCGTAAATAACAGATGAGGGTAGAAATTTCTAATACCGGATCTCGGACTATGAGTAAAGCGGGGAGCACACACTTCTGCACAACGCATAATGCGTAAGCATAAGAAAATTGATTGGTCCATACACATGTGCATAAGGAAATAGACCAATCAGTTTTCTTATGCTTACGTATTATGCGTTATGCAAAAGTCTGTGTTCCCCGCTTTTGTGCAGAAGTGTATGCTCCCCGCTTAAGAATTCCCATGTACAGCACAGATGCTTGCAGTCACATTGCAGAAACGTTGCAACATTGCAAAACGGCGAATATTCACATACAATCAACAATAATATTCGCCGTCTTAATTTTCTTGATATGATTAGTTAAATTATTTTGTATATGTACTGAAAAAGACACCGGTAGAAAATTTTTTATATAAAAATATATCTAATCAGTGAGAAAGCTAATATCGAAACGATATGTCGAAACGACGTCGAAACGACGTCGAAATTAGCTCGAATATTTTTATCTAATAAGGCCCTTGTAAGGATTTGATAAGAATGTTTTAACTTTATAAAAATATACTTTTTTCATAAATATATTTACGAACACAAAATTTCATAATGAGCCGGCACTGGTTTCTGACATTCACCCGACATTAAGAAATATTATATCATATATCCAATTCAAAATTTTATTACTCTTTTTAAACTGAATTTGTTTCTTAAGATGATTTTTGAAAAATTATATATTTACGCTGGTTATGACATATGTAGACTATATATAACACGTACATCAAATTAAGAAGTAGTCTACCACGTAAGGCAGTTGGCTCACGATCCAGAGGTCCCGAGTTCGAATCCCACCAAGGTAAGTGTGTTTTTCAAATACAAGAAAATATTTATAATCATAGACTACATCTTATAAGAAACAAATTTAGTTATAAAATAGTAATAAAATTTCGAAAAAAAATTTTTTTTTTTATGCCGGGTGAATATCGAAAAATCAATGTCTTCGAGCTGATTTCGATGTCGAAAATTTCTCGAAATCGAGCTGATTTCGATGTCGAAAATTTCTCGAAATCAGGCCCGTTTAAATCTCGAAACGATGTTGGATTTCGATGTCCATATTTCGATGTCATTTCGATATCATTTCGACTTTTGATTTCTCACTGGGTAGTGTACTGACCTAACACATTGGAATATCCTTGTTCAGATTTTATTTAGACACATATACATAATTCACGCGTGCAATTTACAGGGTGTGAGAAAAGTCTGGAAACGGTCAAATATCTTGAAAACAAGACGTTTTAGGAAAAAATGTTTTATACATAAGTTGTAGGGCTTCAACAGATGCATCAAACGGTGGTACTTATTTGACCTTGAACGTAAGTATGGAGGAGCTTTCAAGGTCAACTTTACAATTTTAAATGGAACCCCCTATTTTTTATTGCATATTCTTATAGCTTATGTTGAGAGCTTTCCAAAACACTACTATAATAAAGTATTTTTTCATTAAGAACTTTTGGAATTATAAGGCTTGAAAGTTACAGTATTGTGACATAAAATACAAAATATCTTGTAAAACATTAAGTTTTCGGTAATGTTACCTTAATACTTTTATGCACAAAATAATGAGACGAATCAATTGGTATCTTTTTCAATGCCCTTTCAAACTATATACTACAATATTGTTGAAAACAGTCTGATGTCGCTCCAATCAACCAAAGTATTGTTGGCGCTTTAATGCACTGCCAGCGCCACCATCTAAGTTTCCTATCTATATAATTTGTATTGTATCGAGTCTCCTCATTCTTATAACAAGTCATACACTTATTATCAGAAAGATATATTCAAGCTGTATTAAGTTGGACAAGCTCTGAGTTATAATAAAAGTTCATTGTATAATATATATCTATACAGAGCAGAATTTAGTTCCGGCAGATTATCCAGATATCCTTTTTGAAACTTTTTCCCTTTCGAAATCAATTTCCTTAATAGGTTATGGACCCGAGCAACACGTTTGGAATTACACCATTTGCTGGGACTGACTTTTCGTCATGGAAATTCCGTATCCTAGCACTGCTGGAAGACAAGGAAGTTGGAGAACATGCGAAAAAGATACCGACAGCTACAGATCTAGAATCCGCTGCTTGGAAAACGTCAGATGCGAAGGCGAGGAATTTAATAGTACGGTGTATCGCAAATTCACATTTGGATTACGTGAAGGATAAGTGTACCCGCCCACGAGATGATTAATTCCTTGTGTGCCATATTCGAACGCAAATCGCTAGGAACAAAAGTATATCTCAAGAAGAAGCTCATGTTCATGAAATGCGAGAAGGACAAGCCGCTTAGCAATTTTTTTATGGAATTCGAAGCTGCCGTTCGAGCTTATAAATCGGCGGGAGGTACCGTCGATGAATCGGAACTGGTTATATTTTTACTAATAGCCATGCCAAGTGAATACAACACCGTCGTTGCTACACTCGAAACACTCGAAGAAGACGATTTAACCATGGATCGAGTAAAAGGCCGCCTATTAGAAGCCGAATTGAAGTTAAAGGGCGAAAAACAAATACGGACGGTACGGCTGGAACACCGCTATTTTTTCAAGCACAAGCTAAAGTAACATGTTATAAATGTGGTAAACCCGGTCACAAAGCGAATAAATGTAGAAGTAAAGTCGCAAAGAAGAAGTTTACTAAGCAGCAAGCAAATTCAAGTAACACGAGCAAGGACGATACTGCAGGTTCTGACAAACCATTTGCATTCATAACGTCATCGTGTAAGAAGGCATACACAAATTTCGAAAGTGTCATTGACTCAGGCTGCACTGCTCATATTGTAAATAATGACTCGCTTCTTCCTCAGTCACATAATTTAGACTCTCTTATCAATATCGGCGTAGCTAAGGATGGTGAATCCATGTATGCTGTCAAAGGTGGACACATACCTATGAACTTAATGGTCAATGGGCGGGAGAAGTCTGGAGTTGTGAAGGATGTTCTGTACGCCCCATCATCACGCCAAAATTTGATTTCCGTCAGCAAGATTGATCGAAGGGCGGGTCTGTGGTATTTGAAAAAGGCCAAGCAAAGATTTTTATGGATGGAAAGCTAGTTGGAGTAGGTGAACTAAAAGGAGGTCTCTACTATCTACAAATGCATACATCCAAGGATATTGCAAACACTACTGTTCATTGCAAGAACGAAGTAACCATGCTGTGGCATAAAAGACTCGGTCATCTGGGACATCAAAATATGTGCAAGCTGATCACAAAGAAGATGGCAAAAGGTATTGAAGTCTACCAGCGGTTTCCTATTTTAAGTATACGGAAATACTGTCATGTGATGTAGCAAGAAGCAACCAATCGTTACATGCTCTACCACTGAGGCAGAATATGTGTCTGCCGCCGCTGCAGCCATGGAAGCTTCCTGGTTCATCAAAGTACTGGTTGACTTGAAGATTGATCCAATGCTGCCTGTAGGGATTTACGAAGACAACCAAGGTTGTACATACGTCTCTCGTAATCCAGAAACCAAGAGATCTAAGCACATTGACGTGAAGTTTCACTATCTTCGCGAATGTGTATGGAACAAAAGGATCGAACTCATCGGTATACCATCTGCAGAACAGGTGGCTGACTGCCTGACAAAACCCCTTGGAAAGGAACTCTTTTTAAATTGCAGGACCAAACTAGGCTTGGAGCGAGGGGAGGTGTTGAAAACAGTCTGATGTCGCTCCAATCAACCAATGTATTGTTGGCGCCTTAATGCACTGCCAGCGCCACCATCTAAGTTTCCTATCTATATAATTTGTATTGTATCGAGTCTTCTCATTCTTATAACAAGTCATAGGCCGGTATTCATAGTTATTTAAGACCGTCTTAAGTTCAATCTTAAGATGTCATGAACCAATCACAGAGCCGTATTAGTGTCTTAAGACATTACTTAAGACGGTCTTGAAGACTATGAATACCAGCCACACACTTATTATCAATTAATTTTTTAATTAATAGGCTTAATTTTTTTTTAATTGATAGAGCATCATTTAAGGAAGGTTGGTATTGAATTTGGCGATGATCGGTAAAGGAATTCTTTTTTAAAAATTGTTTGAATTTTTTTAGAAATGTTCATGGTTGCTATAACGTTTGCAAATTTTGAAATAGTGAGTAAACTAAGGTTTAAAGTTAACCGACGTTTGTAAAATCACGACAATAGATTTCCTTGTCACCCATGAGGTACTATTGTTGACGCGTTTTTTTTTTTAAGTATCCGATATCTCAATATTTGCGAAAGTTAGAGCAACCACGGTCATTTCTTAAAAAATTGAAAATTTTTTTTAAAAATAACCCCTTTACCGATTATCGCCAAATTCAATACCAACCTTCCTTGAATGATACTCTATTGATTAAAAAAATATTAAGCCCGATATCTCAATATTTGCAGAAGTTAGAGCAACAACGGACATTTCTAAAAAAATTCCAAATTTTAAAAAAAAAGAACCCCTTTACCGATCATCGCCAAATTCAATACCAACCTTCCTTGAATGATACTCTATCGATTAAAAAAAAATTCAGCCCGATATCTCAATATTTGCAGAAGTTAGAGCAACCACGGACATTTCTAAAAAAATTCAAAATTTTTTTAAAAAAGAACCCCTTTACCTATCATCGCCAAATTTAATACCAACCTTCCTTGAATGATACTCTATCGATTAAAAAGAAAACAGCCCGATATCTCAATATTTGCGGAAGTTAGAACAACCACGGACATTAAATCTGCACATACACACACACAGACATTTTTTTAAAGCGATATTTCAACGTTTTACAACGATCTGAACATATTGGCAGAAGAAACTCAAAAACCAATCTCTTCGTTGGTTTCTTCTACCCCTATTTCATATATAATTTTTTTGAATTTGGTTGATTAGACCCAACTTAAACGCAATCAAAGGTTTATATACGAAATTCACGAAAACAAAAGCTTCCTCTATGAGGAAGCAAAAAATAGGGGGTTCCATATAAAATTTTAAAGTTGACCTTGAAAGCTCCTCCATACTTATGCTCAAGGTCAAATAAGTATCACCGTTTGATGTATCTGTTGAAGCCCTACAACTTATGTATAAAACATTTTTTCCTAAAACGTCTTATTTTCGAGATATTTGACCATTTCCCGACTTTTCTCACACTCTGTATGTATGAGTATTGATTTTAATTTTAGACATTTTCATATCTACTTTGCATAATGTATTCACGCACTTACGCATTCACAATAGGAATAATATCCGCTAAACTGTGTTATCTGATGTATATATGTAAAATCATTTTCGATTGTCATGCGATGTCAAGTAAACGGAAAAAGCAACTAACTACGTCAATGCATAAATTGTATACCAAGTTTGTCTGGAACTTTTCGTCAAGTTTTTGAGTAAAATATCCTCGAAAAAAAATAATTTTGACTAATTATATATGATCATATATTATTGTTTATATGATCAGATCCGAAAATTGGCCAGATCTGACCATGCATGCTCGTACAAAGTCATATAGACGGTCATATCTATTCATATATGACCATTAAAATATTATCACATCTATTCATATATGTGTCACGCATTGTAACGAGTAGATATAATCATATATAATTATGTTTGATCATACATAACTATGTATGATTGTGTATATAATTATGTATAGTATGATGGAATATATTGAATATGCAAAAATATTGTTATAAATATTACTTTATTATTTGTAATATATTATTAGATATTAATTAATACATTTACTTAAAGTAATATTTGGTTTTTTATACTGCACTGAAAGTATTACAGTTATATAAAATATATTATAAAGTAATTATATATATTAGAATTATACGTAAGATAAAATTTATTAATCTTCTTTATGTGTCGCGCAGTAAAAAATAAATTATAGCAAAAAAATAGATCACAATCTCTTATAAAAATTTAAAAAATAAATGACTTTGTTGCTTTATACTTTACACTACTGTGTATTCAGTTATGTTGCAGGGACGTTTCAATGTCTCAATTGTGTATCATCACATTTGTAATATCTCTGAGACCATCTTTTTTGAAATATTGCAATTGCAGTATTTCTGCAATCATCTTGATTGAAACCTTACATTTGAAATGTTTCTACAATGTAGTATTTTGCAACATTACAAATGCAAAGTTTCTGAGAGGTTTCTGAGACCTCAACTAATAAATGAACATCGTATGCCGCCAAAATGATCGCGCGCTGGGACCGGGCCGGGACGGTGTATATAATCTTGAACGATGAAAGTGAACAGCATATTTGTCTGCCGGATCAAGATATTTGTCTCACGTAAAAGGTATGTACAATACTAATAATTAACATATAAAAATACGATAACAAGTCACATGAAATATCGATTGCTTGTTATTTTTAATAGAAAAGTTGTAAATCAGTCGGTTACGAAGAAAATACACACATATATTTTGTGTCCGGAAGAGATTATCTGAAATTGGTAATACTAAAGGAGAGCTCACTCCTCAACGATTTTTCTAAAACTTGACAATATTGTGTATTTTTGCATGAAACGAAAGAATTTGGCAGAAAAAAGCGTCGCTCTAGCTGCCCCACGAAGCGAGATATTAATCGTTAAAATTGACGACTATTCAGGTTAAGATAACCGTCATACCATGGTGGAAGGAAATAAGGTGAGGCAATGCGCATCATGAGTTTCACAGCCAATAGAGAACGCCGCACAGTTGTCGGCCATTACTAGCGGTCATTCAAACAAATAGGAATGGACTATGTTTTCATCGAGGGTTCAAATCGGGTCAGAGTCAGCCAGTTAGCCAATAGTTATGCTGGTTATAACGGAATTAACCTAATTGCAATTGTAACCAGCATAACTATTGGCTAACTGGCTGACTCTGACCCGATTTGAACCCTCGATGGAAACATAGTCATGGATAGGAAAATCTCTCAAAGTCACAATTACTGAAAATTTATTAATTTTTCATAACGAATGGAAATAATATCACGAAAACGAGCTTCCATAAAGAAACCATATTTTTCTATGGCATTAGTTTTGGAGGAAACAGATTTTTTAACCGATAAACAAGTCATTTTGGAAAAATTATAAATCAAACTTATGAAAAAAAGACTATCGACGAGTAATAAGCGTTCGTAATTGATCAATAAAATCGAAACTATGCTAGTCAACAAGTATTGCTAATGAATATAAATCATGTCACAAAAGATAGTTTCAGAAATGGTCAGTGGTGTAGTGGCACGTATTCTGCTTTGTATATTTTTGACTCGAGTTTGAATCCCCACTGTTCCTTTTTTTTATTGACTCAGTTGCAATTAATGACAATAAATCAGGCTGATTGAAGGAAATTAATTAGAAAACGATTATCACTCACCGATTTACCTTTTTTTTTTAATCTCTTCAGAATTTATTTGGCTATGTCATTGACTAGAATCAGGATGTTCATCAATTTTTACGTATTTTTGGTCTGTAGTGGGAAAAAGTATATTTCTTTTTTATTTGCCTGTGAGTAATTCGTGAAGGTGAAGAGTCTGCAAATTAATTTTAAGTTGCAGCAAAGCTGGCAAAACTGCAAAACGTATCCTAAACAACAATGGTTTTCTCCCTGTAGCAAATCAATCGTGCATGCTAAACTCTTCATTACCATGGCATATTCTTCAAGAAACTCAATCTCGATCATTTTGAACTTTGGCTTATCTAAACGGTCGCAAATTTCGTTTAAGTGACTTTTAATCGATAGTAATTTACAAACTGCATCATAACTTGAATTCCAACGAGTGGGACAAGGAACTAGTAGTTTAGTATGTGCAATTTCTTCAATAATATCTGCAGCCTTCGTTGATCCATGTATTGTATGTATTCCACAGTACTTGCTTTAGAAAATGAAGAATTATATAATTTCTTGTATTTGATATTAGAGGGATAGGGATAGGGATAGGGCTATACGTGAATCTGTTGTTGCAATTAAATTTAATGTGTGTGACATACATTTGTATTGTGTTGGCAAAGAAAAATCTTCGAAGTCATCATCAAAATTATTTGGAAGTTCAAATTCATGCATAACAATGTTCGTTGCATAACAATTTTTATCGATAAAATGTCATTTTTGAGTGCATTTTGGAAAATAACTTTTTCTGATTGGTTGGAGGCAGTAATGTTATGTATTTTTCTTGAAGATATTTTAATTATCTTTAAAATGAGACGTCGTAGACCTTTTTTCATTGAAACGTTGATGAGTTACAGGCGTTTAAATATTGAAGAAAAAAAATAAATTTTTGTTAAATTAACATTTTAGTCCAAAAATATGTGGATAATAATTTTTCACCTTTTTTCATTACTTCATATATATATGAACGCATATATATATGCGCGACGCGCGTTCGCGTTTTCGTTGTGTCGCAAAACTACCGGTGTTTAAAAAAATTCTATCTCTGCTCCATTTGATCGTACAGACTTGAATAAAAAACGAAATTGTGCGGAATTTTGTAAGCTACAATTTTTATATCTACATAAATTTCCGTAAAGTTGATATTTTCCGAGTTATTTGCGAAAAACTGGTTTTTTGGACCTTTTGGACCCTCCCCTGCCCGCAACGTAGCGTCTACATATGGGGACTTTTAATATGTTAAATAGTACCCTAAAACAAGCCTGTTTACAAAGTTTCAGCCCTGTACGAATTATTTCCTCCAAATCGACAAATTTCGAGTCATTTTACTGGGCTATAGGTATACAGAGATACTTCGATTTTTTGAGATTATAATTAACGCAATTTATAGATATTATTTATTTTTGTGAAAATACAAACATACCAGATCGGTTTTTTAGAAGTAAAAAATACCTCATCGGTTTTTTTAGGTACAAACATACCACATCAGTTTTTTTTAGGTACAAAGATACCTCATCGGTTTTCTTGAGATAACCACTTTCTTCGCGCTAACATGCTGCGCGCCGTATACTTAACGCCTCTTTTTTACCTTCTTTTTAAAAAGGTAATTTTGTTGTGATATATATAGACATTATGAAGTTATTAATAAAAAGAATGTCAGAGTAAAAAAAAAGTATGTGATATATTATCTAGCTATCGTTCCAGCTTAAAATAAGATTTTAACTACATATTTTATTAGATCATTATTTCAACAATCATTTACTTTGTATATTAATTGTTATAAGAAAATCTGAAAATACTTTTTTTTTTACTCTGACATTCTTTTTATTAATAACTTGATAATGTCCATATATTTTTTTTATACAGAGAAAACATTCATCATTATTAAAAAAAAGCATTAGAAAAGAAAGAAGCAAAATACAAAAATGCATCTTCATGTGAAACATCCGATCCAATACCAGCAAAGCAACCAAAACTAATATGTTAGTGAGAAACACTGTCTCAAAAGAACAGGTTTGCAAAATTGTACATTGTACTCAACATAGAATTTTACAATTATATAAATAAAAAGTGTTGTGTTTTTTGTTTCTAGGTCATTAAACTTGTGTTATCATACATAATCAATGAAATGAGACCACTTGCAATCGTTGAGAAACCATCATTCAGAAATCTTATATCTGGTATATCAAACGTTGAGCTACCAACACGGAAAACTTTGAAGAAAAAAATCGAAGAACAATTTGAATCGACGATTGCTGAAATAAAGATTCGAGTTTCCAAAACTCAGTTTGTTTGCACTACTGCAGACATTTGGAGTTGTACAAATCGAAGTTTCATGGGAATTACTTGTCACTACCTTGATGATAAATTAAAAAGAAATTCGTGTGTTCTGGCATGTCGCCGTATGAAATTTGCTCACACGTACATTGAAATAACAATAATGCTAAGTAATGTTCATCAACAATTTGGATTATCTGTCGATAAGATTGTAGGAACAGTCACGGATAATGCTACAAATTTTGGAAAAGCATTTCGTATTTTTTTACTTGATAAAAACGAAATTGAAGAGGAGCCAGAATATTTGCAAAACGAAGATAACATTGTTATACATGAATTTGAACTTCCAAATAATTTTGATGATGACTTCGAAGATTTTTCTTTGCCAACACAATACAAATGTATGTCACACACATTGAATTTAATTGCAATAACAGATTTACGTATAGCCCTATCTAATATCAAATACAAGAAATTATATAATTCTTCATTTTCTAAAGCAAGTACACTGTGGAATACAATACATAGATCAACAAAGGCTGCATATATTATTGAAGAAATTACACATACTAAACTACTAGTTCCTTGTCCCACTCGTTGAAATTCAAGTTATGATGCAGTTTGTAAATTACTATCGATTAAAAATCACTTAAACGAAATTTGCGACCGTTTAGATAAGCCAAAGTTCAAAATGATCGAAATTGAGTTTCTTGAAGAATATGCCATGGTAATGAAGAGTTTAGCCAGAGAGAAACCTGAGAGCGGCCATCCCGCTTCGGGGGACGCCTGTCCTAATCTGCCCTCTGAGAAAGTGGACGTCAACTATGTCGTTACGCTCGGTAACGATACATGGGTTCGTATCCGTGCTATGGTTCGTGTCCGAACTACTCAGATAGAGGGGATATACTGGTCGCTGGTCGCGCAAACCCCTCCTCTGTCCGTATACGCTCGGCACTCGGTAAGCTTCGAGCGAGGAGAGAAGGGCAGACATACAATCTGCTGTCTCCTTCTCTCTTAAGCTGTGACGTAGATGCTTAGCACGCGCCGGCTATACCACGATGCCACGCATTTCGGGTATCGCATCTCGTGTCTCGCCTCGCCGAGTGCCGAGTCTCGAGTTAGCAAATCGACGATGCGCTATACATTACATTTGCGTTTATATTTACAAATTTTAATTTTTATATTTATAAATAAATATATATATAAATATATATTTATTTATTTATAAATATAAAAATTAAAATTTGTAAATATAAACGCAATGTATGTATATATATTTGAAATTTATAAATATATAAAGATTGCAAATATAATTAATTAAATAAATATTTATAAACATAAAAACTAAAATTCGTAAATGTAATGTATAGAAATCACCGTTCTATACATATGCTTTTCTATATAAAAAAGTCTTACATTAAAAACCTTTACTTTAGCATAATAATATTTAAATTTAATATTTAAATGCATTTCAATAATTATATTATTAACTATTGAGAAAAAAAGGTAGTTTATAATGTTCCTTTTACTCTTATTAAATTTATTTTACCTATGCATGTTCATGCGGCTAAATTACGAGCAACAACAGAAAGATATTGGATAAAAATAAAAACACTTTATTAAATAAACAATACACATGGATAACATTTCGACTGTACTTATAATTAGCCTTCTTCGGAACGGATTACTATAAATATAAAAGAAGAAGATAAATATCAAAACATGATAATGTTTAAGTTAACATACTAAAACATTAAACATTAGTCTAAGGCTAAAACATTAAACAATCTCCTAACAATATAAACAAAATAAACAATTATCTAAATTAAATCACAAATATAAAAACGCCGGAATAATCCAATGAAACCACGACAAGATAAATTTATATTTATATTGAGAAGTGGTAAAATCTTTTCCGTCAGGAAGAGAATGTAAAAAATTACTAACGGAAGTATTCTGATTTAAAAGATCTTTAAAAAAGATATTTTTCAGGATTTTTTTATAGGGAAACGAAGAAAGTGATTAACGTTAAACTTTGCATGTTCTCTTCACCTTATTTTAAAATTTTATTTTTATTTTTTAAGTAACAAAAATGCTCTTCTTTTCTATGTTATATCCTGGTCACTATAAATGACAGACGGTGTAAATAATTCTAGCTGTTCTAGGTATCTGAAACGCAAAAAGCTAAAATTTTCTTATTCTGCAGGAGAAGTGCGGCTATCGTCTGAACTAGAACTAAATCAATATTTCCATTCTGAGCGGCTTTTTTATTTAAAATATTATAACTTTTTTCAAAATTTTATTAGTATTTTATTAAAAGAAAAAACAATGTTTATTCTAGTTTAGACGATAGCCATCACTTTATATTATTTTGAATAAGAAAGTTTTTGGTTTTTACGTTTCTGATATCTAGAACAGCTAGAATCATTTACTTCGTCTCTCATTTACGTCTTTTAGTGATCAAGATATAACATAGAAAAGAACATTTTTCTTACTTAAAAAATAAAAATATATTCTTAAAATAAGATTAAAAGAACATGCAAAGTTTAACGTTATTCGCTTTCTTCGTTCCCCTATAAAAAATTCTTGAAAAATACCTATTTTTAAAGACCTTCTCCGGCTCCAGTCGTGCTCAACTTAAAAAGAAAAATTTATTTTACTGAAGTTAATTGTTTATATACAAAATATTACATATAACATCTAAAAAATAAGAAGTGAACTTTACACGTGAGAACTCATGCCGCGTTGCCAAGGAACTGACGCCTTTCCTCTTCTGTCATTTTGAACAGAGCGAAAAATCGCGTACTTTACACAAGTATTTCTCGAAAACGAGTACCGCAAGGGTATTAACACTTATCGCATATTATTTCTATTTTTATGGAGCATCATATACTAGTTTTTCAAAAACATTTAGAGAAAACTTTTTTCACAATTCATTTATAATGTCTGTTTCACAATAGCTCGGAAAAGGAATTCCATATTCCATGTTAAAAGTTGAAACTTTGAAGCTCAGTATCTCGATTTTTAATACCGCAAGAGGTACTGAAATTTATACCACGCATAAAGCACACCTAAATTAATGTATATATACAGTTTCAAGAAAATCTAGAGAAAATCGATTTTCCGGAGAACGTCCTTAAGATCTTTCAAACCAGAATATGCCCTTGTAATTTATTATTTGTCATTAACATATTATTATTAATTACATACATATAAGTGTGAGAATTAAAGCATATGGTACAAAATAATTTCAATATTCAAATTATTGTAATAATAAAGAAATCAATTATTTACATTTTCTTCTGTGTGTGTGTGTATGTGTGATATTATTGACAAGTTCTTTTGCACATTTACATTTCTTTTGCAGATTTTTTACACGCTTAACTTTCACAAATGTGATGTCAAATACAGATAAGATTTTTGTTTATCTGTTATAAGCATGAAATGCAAGATTTTGATAATCAAACGTTTAACATTTTCAATCTGCAAACGAGTGACCAGCAATATTATCCACAGCATGCAGTCTTAAAATACTACGATCTTTTCTAGAAGCACTAGCATATAATTTGTCCGCCGACATTACGAATTTCTTCTGCAGCAATCACATAAAATGTTGAACAGTTTTCTTGAACGGTTGTAACAACGTCTGTATGCCCTTGCATCATTAACCCTCCGACGCCACAACTCTTTTTTTAATACGCCCCGGCCACGCGCGTGTAAATATGAAAATCCAATTTGTCTTTCTAAACATCGTGAATATTATTAATTAAACAGACATATTTTACATATAATTATATATATTTGTGTATTTTTATGTTGTAAACTTTTTATCACACACAAACGTCTTGCCGTTGATTATTATCGTCATTAATTAAGCTTTTAAAAAATAATATTTATCATATTTAGAAAGACAAATTGCATTTTCATACTCACACGCGCATTAAATGCATTAAGAAATTTAAAATATATTTTAAAAGTTAAGATAAGTTTTCTGTCTCTATTATATAAACTCTTTCTTCCAAGTCTGTCAAAATTTTTTAAAAGAAGAACATTTGAGACAGTATTTTCTTTAAAAAAGAATGAACATTTTTTAATAGGATTATTATTTTAGAATGAGAATGTGTGCAATACCTTAACGAATTAATAATGCAAGGACATACAGACGTTGTTACAACCGTTCGAGAAAACTGTTCAACATTTTATGTGTTGTTGCAGAAGAAATTCGTAATGTCGGCGGACGAATTATACGCCTAGTGCTGCTAGAAAAGATCGTAGTATTTTAAGGCTGCATGCTGTAGATGATATTGCTTGTCCCTCGTTTGCAGTTTGAAAATGTTTGATTATTAAAATCTTGCATTCGAAATAACGTTTATAACAGATAAACAAAAATCTTGTCTGTATTTGACATCACACTTGTGAAAATTAAGCGTGTAAAAAATCTGCAAAAGAAATGTAAACGTGCAAAGAAACTATTGTCAATAACATCACACATACACACAGAAGAAAATGTAAATAATTGATTTCTTTATTATTATTACAATAATTTGAATATTGAAATTATTTTATACCATATGTGCTTTCTAATACTTATATGTATATAATTAATAACAATACATTAATAACAAATAATAAATAATATTCTGGTTTGAAAGGTCTTAAAAATAGGTATTTTTCATACATAGGAATTTTTTATAGAGGAATAAAGAAAGCGAATAACGTTAAACTTCGCATGTTCTTTAACCTTTATTTTAACAATATATTTTTATTTTTTAAGTAAGAAAAATGCTCTTCTTTTCTATGTTATATCCTGATCACTAGAAGGTGTAAATGACAGACGGAGTAAATGATTCTAGCTGTTCTATAGGTATCAGAAACTCAAAAACTAAAAATTTTTTTATTCAGAATAAGTGTGGCTATTGTCTGAACTAGAATAAACATTATACGTTTATTAGTTCTTTTCTTTTAATATAATACTAACAAAATTTTGAAAAATTATATTTTTAATAATATAAGAGAAATAAGACCGTTATACAATCAATCAATATTAAATAAGCCGTTTACGGTCCAAGCTTGGATTTTAATAGCCTAATAATATTTTTTGTGTACTGCACGTATATTTTTTCCAACCTTAATAAACTGCGCGCCAACTAACATGTCAGACTTACAACACAGCTCCTGTTGGAGTAGTATAAATTCTTTACTATTATTTAAATTGATTTAATCAGAGGGAAGTGATGAGGGGATTTTACTACTCCAATAGGAGCTGTGTTGTAAGTCTGACAAGTTAGTCGGCGCGTAGTTTATTAATAAAGTTAAAAAAAATATGTGAATATAGTATATAAAAAATATTATTAGGCTACTATAAAATCCAGGCTCAGACCATAAATGGTTTATTTAATGTTGATTAATAATATTTTTGATAAAAAGGCCACCTAGAATGGAAATATTGGTTTAGTTCTAGTTCAGACGATAGCCACATATACTTCTTCTGAATAAGAAAATTTTAGCTTTTTGCGTCTCAGATAACTAGAACAGCTAGAATTATTTACACCGTCTGTTATTTATACATTCTAGTGACCAGAATACCTATAATATAGAAAGGAAAAGCATTTTTGTTACTTAAGAAATAGAAATAAAATTTTAAAATAAGGTGAAGAGAACAAAGTTTAACGTTATTCACTTTCTTCGTTTCCCTATAAAAAATTCCTGAAAAACATCTATTTTAAAGATCTTTTAAATCAAAATACCCCCGTTAATAATTTTTTACATTCTCTTCCTGACGGAAGAGATTTTACCACTTCTCAATATAAATATAAATTTATCTTGTCATGGTTTCATTCGATTATTGCGGCGTTTTTATATTTCTGATTCAATTTAGATTATTGTTTATATTATTTTGTTTATATTATTAGGAGATTGTTTAATGTTTTAGCCTTAGACTAATGTTTAATGTTTTAGTATGTTAACTTAAACATTATCATGTTTTGATATTTATCTTCTTCTTTTATATTTATAGTAATCCGTTCCGAAGAAGACTAATTATAAGTACAGACGAAATGTTATCCATGCGTATTGTTTATTTAATAAAGTGTTTTTATTTTTATCCAATATCTTTCTGTTGTTGCTCGTAATTTAGCCGCTTGAACATGCATAGGTAAAATAAATTTAATAAGAGTAAAAGGAACATTATAATCTACCTTTCTTTTCTCAATGGTTAATAATATAATTATTGGCATGCATTTAAATATTAAATTTAAATATTATTATGCTAAAGTAAAGGTTTTTAATGTAAAACTTTTTCAGATAGAAAAGCATATGTATAGAACGGTGATTTCTATACATTACATTTACGAATTTCAGTTTTTATGTTTATAAATATTTATTTAATTAATTATATTTGCAATCTTTATCTATTTATAAATTTTAAATATATATACATACATACATATATATATATATATTATATATATATATATATATATATATATATATATATATATATATTTATATATATATATATATTTATAAATATAAAAATTAAAATTTGTAAATATAAACGCAAATGTAACGTATAGCGCATCGTCGATTTGCCAACTCGAGACTCGGCACTCGGCGAGACACGAGACGCGATATCCGAAATGCGTGGCATCGAGGCAACGTCGCATAGCCGGCGCGTGCTAAGCAGTTACGTCACAGCTCAAGAGAGAAGGAGACAGCAGATCGTATGTCTGCCCTTCTCTCCCCGCTCGAAACTTGCCGAGTGCCGAATCAACCGACTGGCATATCCCCTCCTTCTGAGTAGTTCGGACACGAACCATAGCACGGACACGAACCATGTGTGTACCGTTACCGAGCGTAACGACGTAGTTGACGTCCACTTTCTCAGGCGGCGCGTCAGTATACGTCCGCTGGAACGGAATGATCCCGGTGGCCGCTCTCAGGTTTCTCTCTGGTTTAGCATGCACGATTGATTTGCTACAGGGAGAAAACTATTGTTATTTAGGATACGTTTTGCCAGCTTTGCTGCAACTTAAAATTAATTTGCAGACTCTTCACGAATTACCTAATTGCGAACTTTTGAGGAATGCTCTAATAGATGGCATTAATAAAAGATTCAGTAATAGTGTATTAAATTTTGACAGTACATGTAGCAAACCTTACATTATTTCATCCGTGACTGTTCCTAAACTTAAGTTAAAATGGCTAAACTTGATACCAGAAGCAGCGATTTTTTCAAAAACGATTCTAGATCACGAATATTGCAAAAACTTGCTTATTACAGAAGCAAAAAAATGTGCATTGTTAAAAAATGAGACCACAATATCTTCTGATGTTTCTTCAGCGTCTTCCGTGGAAGATGACCAATTCTTTAAATTTTTATTAAAAGATCAAGACCACGTAGAAACAACTGACACTACTGACAATACTATCGGCATGGAGGTTTTATCTTATTTGTCAGACAAGCAAAAAGATATCGAATCACTAGCACGTTTTCCTCATATAAAACATTTGTTTTTAAAGTACAACACAATTATACCGTCATCAGCACCGGTTGAGCGATTATTTAGCACTGGTGGTCAAATTTTAGTACCACGTCGAAATCGTTTGAGTGATGATATCTTTGAGGCATTTTTGGTGTGTAAGACTAATGTATGAAGTCACAACTAATAATGTAAACAAAAAAATATTAAAAAATAAAAATTATTCAGTATATTTTAGGTGCATATTATTATTATTATTATTACGATAAAGTATAATTTAAAAGTATCTCATGTGTATCTGAGATACTTTTAAAGTATCTGAGTATCTATATATCTATATACATTTTAATTTGTGTATCTGTATCTGTATCTAGATACGTTTTTTCACATGTATCTGTATCTGTATCTAGATACATTTTAAATGTATCTTACCCATCACTGACTGCATATATAGCAACAGGAACGATGCTCATAACATACCTCAAACATGCCTGTGGAATGTTTAACATTGCCAGGTAAGAAAAAGAATACATGAAAAATAAACGTTTGTCTCAAGTAGAATGTCATTTGTTATCTAAAATACAAATGTAGAGAAAGACTCTACATTACAGTAAAATTATTATTTATAGTTATCGTATCGAGCGAGCAATAATGATCAATATTTTACAAAATAGCGTGGAGAATGAAATTATGACGGAACTGGTGAGCCATGGCGTACGTATAAGAGAGTATATCGAGAATAACCTTAATCGTATTTTTGTGTGCAAGTAGGGGAGACCGGGGCTCGTTGGCACCGTTTTCACAATTTCGG
Organism: Temnothorax rugatulus; assembly: GCA_035220575.1. Lineage (NCBI taxonomy): Eukaryota > Metazoa > Arthropoda > Insecta > Hymenoptera > Formicidae > Temnothorax > Temnothorax rugatulus. Next base: position 156,949 of record JASTWL010000196.1, on the reverse strand, counting down.
CATTTGAGTTTTTATACAACTAATTATCATGATTAAACAGTATCTACTAATATGATAGAGAGAACCTTTCTTTACATTTTCATGCCAGGAACGCTCCTGTATACTGTATAGTTTCTTTGTAATAAGTGAAATACGAACATGTTGCATTGTAGCTAACTTGCCCCGATAGTAGGGTAAGTTGGCTATGCGACAAAAGTCCATGTTAAATTAATGAAAACGTAATAGAAACACAAAACGGGTAACAGATACGTACTTCTTGATAAAGATTGTATCTTTTAAAGTTATTTTGTAATGATCGAATAGCAAAATGCTGTTGCAGAAAAACAATTGTAAACTATTTTAGATGTAGCTTTCTTCAACATAAAAATATTAATATAAATATATATCTAGCTTCTATCAGTATTGTAGGTAGCAAATCACATGCTCAAACAGGTCTCACGCGCGCGGCAACAACAAGTCAAGCTAAGCATGTCTTGATATGAGCCAACATACCCCATCCCTACATACGTTTTATTTCAGTCATTTTATTATAATAAATTACTGTTGTTAGTCAAAATAACCTGTCGTATAGTAACAAAAACTTTTCTTTTAACTAATGATACGTCACTTTGATTTACTTCTCAAGCTGAAGAACATTAATACGATATTCTGAAACGCTCGAAAATTTACTTGCCACCTCTTGAATCACAGTTTTCTCTTTTTCTATTGTAATACTTGTTTGATTAAAATAAAACTTTGGGAAAAGTACCTACGTCATAAAAGAGATATTTTGTGATTACTTTTCCATTGTTTTTTTCGCTAGAAATACATAAACGGGACGCATTGCCAACTTGCCTCTTGTGCCAACGAGCCCCGGTCTCCCCTACTTTGGATAATTATGTCCACTCTAGCTCATACAATAAAAAATATCGGGCACATTTACCAATTTAGTCTCGTCGCCAATTTGTGATAACGTGGACAATTGTACCATAGGCAAGGATTGCTTGATAATAAAATATGTATTCTCCTCAACTTACAATGAATGTTACTTCTCGTACGTTATTACATAAGACGAATTCCGATATTTACTGTCAGTACTGCAAATCTATATTTTACGTCACGTATACTATAGATTTTCAGTTGCTGACAGTGAATATCGAAATGCAGCCAAAGACTGACTCGGCGGAAGTTTTCTACCGCCCTCTGCCTAACCGATACGCCCGTTAGAGAGGAGGGACCGCGCTTAATTTAAAAGTTGTTACGATAATACAAATATATAAATAAAACATTCAAGAAACATGGTGTATTTTAGATTTTTCAAAGTGTAACGTTTGGCAGTAAAGAAGAATTTTTATTACACTTTCTAATTGTAGCTATCATCCTTTTATATATGTTCTTAGCCAACTATGCTGGACATGAAATCACGGATCACAATAACCATGTATTTTTCACAGCGTAAGAAACCACTTTATATAGTATTCTCAATTAGATATAGTGTATACATATATATATTCAATTTCAATAGAGTACTTTATTTGCCCCAAGGGGCCTTAAAGGGCGTTTTTAAGGGACGTACCCAACCCTGTACAGACACGGCGTTTTTAAGGAACGTACCCAAACCTTTACATATTATTTATACCCTGACAAAATCTGGCCTTTGGGCGACCTCACATACTAATATCCTCCCTGCCCCTTCCTCGAGTCCATTTTCTTCCCATCGGCTCCTCATTTGTTGATCTCCTTCCTTCCCTTTTCTATCATTCCATTCCACTACTTTCTTATTGCTTCCTCATGGAGGAAGCTTTGTGATGGTGAAAAAATTTTTTTTCGAGATTTTGATGGAAATAGGTTTAGAATGTTCCAAAATGTTGAGAAATCATATTAGTAAAAAATGTCCGGAAGTATGTATGTATGTGTGTGTGTGTGTGTGTGTGTGTGCGGGTTTTTTATACACGCATCTACTTCTACAATTTTTTAGATACCGGAATGCATTTTTTCTTAATCGATAGAGTATCATAGAAAGTATGTCCTCCTCTAATTTTATTAAAATCTGTCGACCGGTATGGATTTTAAGGGGATTTTCATTTTTTAGAAAAGTGCGTTTTACGCTGTAGCTTTCTCAATATTTGAGATATCGATCTATTTCTAATTCTATTATATTCTTCAGTTTTTTCTACCCCTATTTCATATATAACTTTTTAAGATTTGGATAATCAGTTCTTGAGTTACAGACGTTTGAAATTTCGGAGAATCCATATGTACATAGAAGCCTTATAAAGTTTGGTCTAATCAACCAAATTTTAAAGAATTATATATGAAATAGGGGTAGAAAAGACTGAAGAATATAATAGAATTTAAAATAGACAGATATCTCAAATATTGAGAAAATCCAGACAATTGAGCCAATTAAGGAAATTTATTATTTCTTAATTTTATTAATAAAAGCAATTTTTATATATTTAACAAATTTTCAAATTACAATAGAAAATAATCCTTTCATCGATCACCAAAATCAACATCAACTTTCTTTTAATATAATACTCTCTTTAAAAAGAATATATCCCACTATCTCAAAAATTGTAAAAGATCAACCAAGGACATTTCTAATAAAATTCGATACCATCTATTCTTTATCAATACTTTATTTATTAAAATGTATGCACCAGATTCTAAAGTCCAATATGATGACACCCAGGAGAAAATAAATAATTAGGTTGGTGTTGAATTTAGCAAGAATCGGTGAAGGGATTACCGATTTCTGGCTATTTTTAGAAATGTCCGTGGTTGCTCTAACTTTCGTAAATTTTTTTTGTAATAGTATAACAAATATTAGTATAACAAATATTAGTCACAATAAAGCTTATCACAATAAAAAAAAAGTGTGCAAGTAGAAACTTGCACATTGCTTCCTCATAGTTTTTAAGTGTGCAAGTAGAAACTTGCACATTGCTTCCTCATAATTTTTAAGTGTGCAAGTAGAAACCTTCATATTGCTTTCTCATAGTTTTTAAGTGTGCAAGTAGAAACCTTCGCTCACAAAGCTTCCTCTATGAGGAAGCCAAAACAAAAAGATACTAATAATTATACATCGAATAAAATAAAAGCTTCCTCATAGAGATATCCCTCTAGCCTGCTTATCATTGATCTCATGTCCTGTTTCTCCTCCGCCAGCACCGCTATGTCGTCTGCATACATTAGCTCTTAATCTCACGCCCCCCCATCCGCCCTTCTTCATGTAGGGGAGAGTTGGCAATTACCGAGCCCCTAAGAACCGAAGCGTATATCTAAGCTCAGAAATGTTTCAAAAAAACAAACTGTGCAGTTTTAGATAGGTCATTTATTTGGCTATCCATATATCATACCAATAATGTTGAAAGTTAAACACAAACTGAAATATTAATAATTTTCCAAAAAATGAGAAAACGCGGTATTATCAAACTGGTCTGATAATATCGTGACCAGGTCTGATAAAATCGTGCCCAGTTTAATAAAACCGTACCTATAAAAATTACTCTGGCTTCAGCCAGTGACATGAAGTAGAACACAATAACAAAATGTTTTTTTTATATTTATGCATTAATATCGTCTAGTAGGTACCTACATATAAAAATAAGTGAATGCGTTAACAAATAACGATCATTATAAATTTAAATCAAAACTTAAGCAACGATCTTTTCTGTAAGCACTTTACATTGTAAACTAAACAGTCTTGGTAACTCTTAACACACAGTTATCGTTATACCTATGAGTATTATACCTTGGGCGCGAAATTATCAAACTCAATCATTTCACTTTATAACCTTAAAATATATAGGAACGAAACGCGTGTTTCTAAAATCACTGTGCAATCTAATTTTATAGTGTTTTAGCTTATCAAATCCGTCGGCATTATTTCTCTAATGTAAATATTGTGTTACTCACCTCTTATCGAAACTACCAGCAAAATCGCAACGAGCAAGCAGAGAAACTTCCAGAGCGCACTCTGTTTACATGGGCGGCCGGAACGCATTGACGGCGCATGCGGGGGGGGGGGGGGGGTATTTCGTGTTACTCTATGATATTAACATCATTGTAGGCGCGTAATACAAATAGTTATTGAGATAAACAATGGCGCGGAATTGTCAACGGCGCGGTAATTGCCAACTCTCCCCTAATCCTCTATGTCTGCAATTAGTAAATTGAACAGTATCGGGCTTAGCGGGCATCCCTGTCTTAATCCCTTTGCCATCCAGAATGTTTCTCCTCTTTCTTCTCCCCTTCTCACACTGCTTTTGGTTTCTCTCAATACCTCCTCTACTCTGTCTATCAATTAGGGCTCCTAAGTATTCGAATAAATGACTATCCGGGTATCCGAGATCAATTGCGATACGGATCTCAAAACCGCAATATTCGGGTTATTCGTGGATCCACAGATACCCGAACATTTGAAGCGTCGGATCCGGATCCGCGCCGCAGATCCGAATTTACGTTCGCGGCGAAGTCGACTGCAGTCGCCTAGCAACCTAGAAAATTTACAATCAACAAAGTGATATCTTTTATCTGCTATCACGACATAATCTGAGACGATTGCCGGGAATCGTAAATTACTTCTGCTAAGAATTATGTCTGTGAAGTTAGCATTTTCCAGCAGATCAAAAATAAAGAGAGTTCTTGTCGCATGCAGTCGAGTTCTATAGTTCCTGATACTGTTTAACGATAGTTCTGGTGATTTTGCCATAAAAAATCCATTGAAAAAATTTCCGTAGCATAGAGCGAGATGCCGACGAAAGGTCGCAGTTCCGGTTTATCTAAAATATTTTTCGAATAGTTCTTGTCGCATGCCGAAGCATTTTCTAAAGAGTTCCCGACACTAGCAATGTTGTATGATTGTTTAAATATTAATACCACTCGAAAACCGAATATTTAGAGAGAATAGGGAGAGCGGAGAGCGAGAGAGAGCGGAGAGCGGAGAGCGGAGAGCGAGAGCGGAGAGCGAGAGCGGAGAGCGGAGAGCGAGAGCGGAGAGCGGAGAGCGAGAGCGGAGAGCGGAAAGCGAGAGCGGAGAGCGAGAGCGAAAGCGGAGAGCGGAGAGCGAGAGCGGAGAGTGGAGAGCGAGCGGAGGGCGGAGAGCGGAGAGCGAGAGCGGAAAGCGAGAGCGGAGAGCGAGAGCGGAGAGCGAGAGCGGAGAGCGAGAGCGGAGAGCGAGAGCGGAGAGCGAGAGCGGAGAGCGAGAGCGGAGAGCGGAGAGCGGAGAGCGAGAGCGGAGAGCGGAGAGCGAGAGCGGAGAGCGAGAGCGGAGAGCGAGAGCGGAGAGCGAGAGCGGAGAGCGAGAGCGGAGAGCGAGAGCGGAGAGCGAGAGCGGAGAGCGAGAGCGGAGAGCGAGAGCGGAGAGCGAGAGCGGAGAGCGAGAGCGGAGAGCGAGAGCGGAGAGCGAGAGCGGAGAGCGAGAGCGGAGAGCGAGAGCGGAGAGCGAGAGCGGAGAGCGAGAGCGGAGAGCGAGAGCGGAGAGCGAGAGCGGAGAGCGAGAGCGGAGAGCGAGAGCGGAGAGCGAGAGAGGAGAGCGAGAGCGGAGAGCGAGAGCGAGAGCGGAGAGCGGAGAGCGAGAGAGAGCGGAGAGCGGACAGCGAGAGCGAGAGCGGAGAGCGAGAGAGAGCGGAGAGCGGAGAGCGGAGAGCGAGAGCGGAGAGCGAGAGCGAGAGCGGAGAGCGGAGAGCGAGAGCGGAGAGGCGAGAGCGGAGAGCGGAGAGCGAGAGCGGAGAGGCGAGAGCGGAGAGCGGAGAGCGAGAGCGGAGAGCGGAGAGCGAGAGCGGAGAGCGGAGAGCGGAGAGCGGAGAGCGGAGAGCGGAGAGCGAGAGCGGAGAGCGAGAGCGGAGAGCGAGAGCGGAGAGCGAGAGCGGAGAGCGAGAGCGGAGAGCGAGAGCGGAGAGCGAGAGCGGAGAGCGAGAGCGGAGAGCGAGAGCGGAGAGCGAGAGCGGAGAGCGAGAGCGGAGAGCGAGAGCGGAGAGCGAGAGCGGAGAGCGAGAGCGAGAGCGAGAGCGGAGAGCGAGAGCGGAGAGCGAGAGCGGAGAGCGAGAGCGGAGAGCGAGAGCGGAGAGCGAGAGCGGAGAGCGAGAGCGGAGAGCGAGAGCGGAGAGCGAGAGCGGAGAGCGAGAGCGGAGAGCGAGAGCGGAGAGCGAGAGCGGAGAGCGAGAGCGGAGAGCGAGAGCGGAGAGCGAGAGCGGAGAGCGAGAGCGGAGAGCGAGAGCGGAGAGCGAGAGCGGAGAGCGAGAGCGGAGAGCGAGAGCGGAGAGCGAGAGCGGAGAGCGAGAGCGGAGAGCGGAGAGCGGAGAGCGAGAGCGGAGAGCGGAGAGCGGAGAGCGAGAGCGGAGAGCGGAGAGCGAGAGCGGAGAGCGAGAGCGGAGAGCGAGAGCGGAGAGCGAGAGCGGAGAGCGAGAGCGGAGAGCGAGAGCGGAGAGCGAGAGCGGAGAGCGAGAGCGGAGAGCGAGAGCGGAGAGCGAGAGCGGAGAGCGAGAGCGGAGAGCGAGAGCGGAGAGCGAGAGCGGAGAGCGAGAGCGGAGAGCGAGAGCGGAGAGCGAGAGCGAGAGCGGAGAGCGAGAGCGGAGAGCGGAAAGCGAGAGCGGAGAGCGGAGAGCGAGCGGAGAGTGGAGAGCGGAGAGCGAGAGAGAGCGGAGAGCGGACAGCGAGAGAGAGCGGAGAGCGAGAGCGGAGAGCGGAGAGCGGAGAGCGGAGAGCGGAGAGCGGAGAGCGGAGAGCGGAGAGCGGAGAGCGGAGAGCGGAGAGCGGAGAGCGGAGAGCGGAGAGCGGAGAGCGGAGAGCGGAGAGCGGAGAGCGGAGAGCGGAGAGCGGAGAGCGGAGAGCGGAAGCGGAGAGCGGAGAGCGGAGAGCGGAGAGCGGAGAGCGGAGAGCGGAGAGCGGAGAGCGGAGAGCGGAGAGCGGAGAGCGGAGAGCGGAGAGCGGAGAGCGAGAGAGAGCGGAGAGCGGAGAGCGAGAGAGAGCGGAGAGCGGAGAGCGGAGAGCGGAGAGCGGAGAGAGAGAGAGAGAGAGAGAGAGAGAGAGAGAGAGAGAGAGAGAGATTGAGCTTTATTAGCCTTCTCGGCTATTTTTTACATAAAATATCCTTAACTTAATCCCTCTACATGAGGTACAATAAATTCTTTTAACCTGCGTTTGAATGGTTCAATTCTTTCGCATTGCTTAATTTCTATCGGTAGGGCGTTATACATATTCAAACCTTCATAAAATAGACTTTTCTGCGCACTTCTCGTCCTGCGATATTGAATTCTAATATTCTCAGCCTGCCCCGTTTGCCGTCCACTCACATCTCCTACTATTTCTATCCTATTACTTAAATGTTTAGGCATTATGCCTCTTACTATCTTAAAAATAAAAGTGCATACATTGTACGTTAACCTCTGTCTTACATTCATAAACTTAAGGGTTTGCAGCATCAATTCAACCTTTGTATATCGCGAGCATTGATATGCTGTACGAAATGTCACAGTTCCGGTTTATCTAAAATATTTTTCGAATAGTTCTGAACATACTGAAACATTTTCTAAAGAGTTCCCGACACTAGCAATGTTGTATGATTTTTTAATAAATTAATACCGCCTGAGAGCCGAGTATTTAAAGAGAATAGGGTGATATGCTGTACGAAATGTCGCAGTTCCCGTTTATCTAAAATATTTTTCGAATAGTTCTGAACATTTGTTGATTGTAAAATTTTCTAGGTTGCTAGGCGACTTCGGTCGACTTCACCGCGAACGTAGATTCGGATCCGCGGATCCGGATCCGACGCTTCAAATGTTCGGGTATCTGCAGATCCGCGAATAACCCGAATATTGCGGTTTTGAAGCGTCACTTGTTTTCGCTGTCCGAATAATCGGGTATCCGGATAGCGTCAAATTCGATCGTATATTGAAGCCCTACTATCAATCCTTGCCTCACTCCCCTCTCTTTCATTGCCTTGATTAAGACTCCTTTATCTACCGAGTCAAATGCCGCCTTCAAGTCTACAAATAGAACTGTCATCTTTCCTTTCTCATTTCCCAATTGTCTGTTTATCAAGTAGTTCAGTGCGAATATTTGATCCATCGTCCCCATTCCTTTTCTAAATCCTGCTTGGTTGTCGGGAATCAGGTTCTTCGTTTCTACCTCCTTCCTTATCCTTTCTGCTAGTATCGCCGTGTGTATACATATATATATATATATATATATATATATATATAAAATAAATTAATATATGTATATCCATTAATTAATAACTATAATAAATTAAAAAACATATAATATACATAACATTGATATTAATTGTAATATATTATAATTATTAATTATTATTTATTAATTTATTACACATTATATATTTTCGATTTTCTATAATTATATTATTTTTCCATAGATATAACGTTCGTTGGTATGCAGCACCGTTATCCATACAGAAGCTGATATTATTTTTGTTACAAAGAGGTAGCAAAACTTTCAGTCTAAACGTTGGTGGATTGTTTGCAGCATCCTTTAAAGTGCTTCGCCTCAGTAAAATCTATATTAGAATATATCCAATGCAACACGCAACGTGTAAATAAAGTAAAAGAAAGACGTATATCGTTCCAGCTAACGAGTTCGTCGATATCTTACTTCACCGTCATATACTCTACACAGCAATGACGTGATTGACGTGAAGACACATCATTTAATAGTATATAAGAATTAAGTAGGTAAGTGTAAAAACAAATTATATCACCTTTAGCTAATTGTTTGATAAGGTGATACAGAGAATATATATATAACGACTTCTTTTTCTTTTTAAATCATTGGCTCCTCTTTTTGGCTCCACTCCAATTAAAGTAACACTATACGAACAAGCGTAAAAAGCAAACAAGTTTGAAGAAAAATCTAGACTTCTAGGTTTTTACTTTTCTGGCAGCCAAATTTCTGTATTTAATTCAAGTGCATTCTGTAAAAGAGCATTGCACTGCTCGTCCGTGAGTTTTTCGTTTCTCTGCTGCACTTCCTTTGCAGCTTTCAAGTACCTATTTGAAAGAAAAATTTATTACAGGATTGTATTACAAGACATGTATTTTCTGCATTTATACTCTTATAGTTTTACATAGCCATTATTAAATACGTTAAATTTTTATTCCATACTTGAAGTTGTCACCATATTTTATACTGAAAGTTTTTCTGATTCTAATTTTTTCGAAAAATTTGTTAACATAGCTTTACGCTAGCTCCTGCGAAGCAGAATAATAGAAAACATCGATAGAAATACAAGATTACTTTTGTATAGAAAGGACCATGTTCTTGATTTCGTTTTCAACAGTTCTGGGCGACGGTCCCGTGTATTCCGTATTCTCGACGTGTTTCGTCCGAACGAACGGACAAATACGAATCCATCCGCCTTCCCTTATGCAGGAAGCCCTCCAGTCTCTGCCGTTGTCCCAAATCGGTGGCGAGGCATGATTCTCGATCGTATTTCCCTTATATCGACGTATGTATTTGTCCATTAACAGAGGGTTATAACGGGGCCACGTAGTCGGGCCAACTTCCGGTGTTGATTGTCTCAGCTGAAAGAAAATTACAATATAAGCAGCATACGTTTTTTTTTTTCGAATATACGCTTGCAAAATTGCATTAATTTTTCTTGATATTAGTACTAATGTGTTACTCAATCTATAATATTTCGAGATTAATTTCTTCTGTTTTTCTATAGTTGAAGATATTACTTTTGATATGTTATCGGTATTTTCGACTACAAAAGGCAGAAGCTTTCGCTCGCGATTACCGTAGCTCGGGTCTCCGAGGAAAGATTTAGAAAAGTTTCGGCTTCTCGCCCGAGTTTCGATCTCTTTTTCACGGAGCGGCCGAACTTGGAAGACACTTCGCCGTCCTCCTCGATGCGATCGAGGGAGGACCAGATTGTGAATAGAGAGAGCCCGGTGTTACATACTGGAAGACCCAATAAATCAAACAGATCATGCAACAGGGGCTTTTTCACTTCTGAATCGACTTCGCAGTCGTTACTCAAAGCCGGACTTAAATTCACCTGTAATTTATGTAAATTTATTATATTTTTTTATTATTTGATTTAATTATTTTATTTTATTCTTTCGAATCACGCTCTGCTTACCTCTAAGAGCCACGGCTTTAAATTCTCGTCAATTAGTACGTCGAAGCCGAAGAATTCGAAGCAGTTCGAGGATCTAGGAATGCCTGCTGCTTGACTTAGAATCGTTAAAGTGACTAGACACGAGATTCTCTGCCAAAGAATCCAATCGAAGTATCCTGACTGTTCGAAAAATCTTCGCAATTGTCTAAATGTCCATTTGCATCCTATTAAAAAATAAAAAAAATTACTTTTAAATCTTTTTCTTAAATTTTCGCGTCTATTATAGTTACAGAAGCATTAATAAAAAAGGTAGTATATAGTATATAATGTATCAAAATACCGGCACCGATGCGTTCTTTCTTTTCTGAATAGCCTGGTCCTAATTTGTTGAGAGAAAAATTTGTGAGATGTCGAAAGGGATCATCCAATCGCTCCAAGGAAAATTTTTCGGTGGCGAAACGAGCTAGACCTTCCTTGTACATGTAAATCGTTAACGGGCGATACGACGGCACGCACACATACAGGCGAAGATCAAATTTGTATCCGCCGATCAGCAAAGGGTTCTCGATATATCTTTGCACAACCGCGGCATTATCGTACGATAGATCGCTTAATTTCTGGAAAAACACATCATATGTTATCTAATTTTGCGATATTTTTGTATTTTGTTTTGCACTTTAAAGAGAAGCCTCACGCGAAATAGAAAGATTCCTCTCCCTTGACTTTGGCCGACCGGCTTGCAAATCCAAACTTTGTCATCCTTTTCGCAACGGCTACACTCTTCGGCCAATTTTGTATATTCGGAAGGCAAGTTGTATCCTACGGGACTGATACGATAAATGAATATACCTCCACCGATAAAAAATAATCCTACATTTAATTGTACAATTTATTATTATATCTTAAATTGGATGAGGAATAACAATTTTTAAACATTTAACTTTAATACACATTTTAATTAACTAAATATTTGAAACAATTTAATAAATGAGGATAATGTGTTTTACGAGAAAAACTTTTGCGTTAATGCAGACAAATGCAATTAAAAATTTATGTACCTGAAGTCATATATCGAACCGTGGACTTTTTTCATGCGCTTCAAGTGACGGATAAGCTTATCCTTTCGGCAGATGGAATTTCCCTTTGGTATCCGATTGACAAACTGTTCGAAAAATAATCCAAGTTAAATAATTTCCTGAATTGAGCTAACAGGTAGTTAGAGAAAAATTAAAATAAATATATAGTTACTTCGACATTAGATTCAAATAAATAATTAATTAAGAAGTTATTTAATTAAAACGAAATTAATTAAGTCTAATAAAAATAAATAGAGCGTCGTTGTTAAAAATATTAGTTAAAGTTAACTGAGTTTTAATCGATCTCTTTAGGAGATAAAATTGGCGAGCATTAACGAATTGAAAAATAAAAATTTATTTATTATAATGTAAAATAACAAGCAAATTTGAAGAAAACGTTATCTTTGCTTTTTCTTTGTTTGTTATTTACGTTCCGGATAGAGAAACTCAAAAATTTTGCTAAGTTGCTCGAATAAGTTCAAAATGCTGCTAGATATTGCGTTATTACCTGCCAGGGGAATAACGGCCTGTAATGCGACATGGGGAAACCGCCGAACCGCCACCATAAATTCCATCGATCTTTGAATACATTACTTTCGCCGGTGTACTCCCGCCATCCCCGTTCCGTGCAAACCTACAGAAGAAAACATTTGCGATAGGGAAAGGGTGGTTGATATTTACCTCGACATTTATTCCGAAGGCTTGGTACTATTTATAATCCTTCTCAAATGTCGATACGCGTGAATGTTCGAGCATTATTCCCCGTCAAACAGCAACGAAAAAGGCAACGAATATTTTCCGCGTTATTCATCGCAGCAACATAAAATGCTATAAACATCACGACGAAACGCAATCATTATTCTCGCGAAGGTGATGTGAGCACAACTTGGAAAATTTGGCATCGATCGATATCACTTATCATACTACGTTAATTTACATTCTCGTATCTCATTGACAGATTTATAGATATAATAATTTAAAATGGAATCGCGTAATTTTAAAGTAAGCCGCTTACGAATACATTGGATGAAAATAGTAGTTTTATCGATGCATTCGAGATTCCGGTGGATATAAATATTTTTACAAATAACATTCGTGGAGAGCACTCGACTTATTTCAGTATCTTACTAAATATGCATTTTAGCATCTTGCTTATACCAGGGGTTACAACCGAAATACCATAATCGATATCTATTTACTCCACACGCTGTGCACGGACGTGTTGCATCGATCTCTCCAATTGGCCAAATTGATAGACCGGAACCACTTTCAGTTCGGCAACCGAAAGTGCATTCCTTATTTCCAGCTACCTACGCATTCCGAAGTTTCGAAACTTTCGAGAGTGAGTGCACGAAAATAGCGACGACCGCCCTTGATTTATTGTCGTGTTATTAGAACATTAGGACTGACTGCTCGTTGTATCAAAAACGAGCCAAGGCCTCTGATTACAATTAAATCGGCGTGCACGACACACACATCGCTTTATAATTTAAGAGTTTATTTTCGGATCGTCTTAAATTCATATTTTTCAAACCAAGAACTTATACGCTTATAAAGTTAAAGGATTATAAGCTTATCATAATTTTTTACTCTAAAGTGGTTTAGAAATTACTTCTAATTATACGAATACAAATAATTGAGAAAAGATTTACGAAACACTTGAGTAACTCGAGAATGATTATATTTGTCTTTGTATTTTAAGCTTCAGATATATTTGTTTATTATAATTTAATCGTTGTCTTTTTGTTTTTGAATTAGAAAGATAATTTCTTAAACACAGTATTTATGCAGATTTTCCTACATCATGCAAAGAGTATTCTGAAACTCTATGTATAGTATTCGACAATGTCATTATTTAATTTTGATTAATCCCATGTTGTGTGAGATACGATTGAGCTACTTTCATAACTTCGGAGTAGCTTATTTTAGATACAGTTATGCAAGACCACTGAATAATTCGAAAATTACACGTCCACCGTTATTATTGGCAAGCTTCCATTTTTTAAGTCTTTCTCTCACGGATAACCCAATTTTTTTTGTTTCTATTTTATCCGACTGTTGCAGTTAACGATCGAAAGTAAACAAGTAATTGATTTAATAAATGAAGATGGGCATATGAAACTGAATGAAAAAGATTTTATTAGGACAATTATTAAACATATTTATTAGGACAACACACGCGAATTATTGAATGAGTAGCTACTCGAAATCAAAGTAAACGCGAGGACTAATTATACGCTAGCGAATCCACTTTACAGAAAATTATTTCCACTGATATGGAATTTAGATTATAAACTCATTATTAATTACAAATCTATTATAATTACTATCATATATTTAAAAAGAAATATTATTATCATTATCAACTGAAAAGAAAAACGTATCTTTTCTAAATTTTACGCGTGAACGCGCGATTTCTTTCAATAATAATTTAATGTTTACACAGGATGTACTTCGAGCTTTGATATAAATTTTAGACAAAAAGATTTATTTTTTAAATTGAAATATTAAGGAAATAATTGTCACATCATAAGCGATTGAAAAAAAAATGTTTAATTGCATTAAATAGTATTAATTAGCAAAATTATATTATTCATATAAATTCAACTTTTTCTTCTCAATAATTTCCAATTTAATATTAAAAATCAATGCCAGTTTACAATAGTAAAATTTACAATAGTATGTTTATATAATAATCGTCTCTCTTATAAAATTTTATTCAAATTATTATTTCAAAAAGGATATATGTTCCAAATGAAAGAATCTACCATTAAAAATCAATTGCAAAACAGCCTATACTTATTGTTAGTACTCAGGTTTGCTAATCATTTTTTATAATAAGAGGTACAACAGAAGTACACTAACTGTAGAGTATGAAACAGCGCGGAAGTCACAAATCTCGCGCTGGAAATTTTCGCGAACTTGTTAGTCCTGTTTTCTACTTTCGTTTTTTACCATTGCATGTCGCACTTACCTAATCGTCGCGTCTAAAAACGGCAAGTGCACGCAGAGGCGCGTTGCAGGTATGTATCGCGTACCTTGAAAAGTATTTGGTTCAAGGGCGCTAAGTTTGTAATTGTACCTGTACGAACAAATTCCAACGGGCATAAAAACCGAGTTAGAGAGGGACCTATCTCCGACGCGTCCACCGGGTGTATAACGTTTTCCGTCGAAGCCGACGACCTTTCGCGTCGAATCGTATCGATTATCCGCGATGCATCGCGCGGCAACGCGTGCGGCCGTTTCGGCACTCTCGTACGTCAATGAATGACATGCAAATTTACGATTGGAGATTATTAGTCTATGATTTCGGATGTGCTTTATCGAGAACTTCATCGACGATCGTTAGTCTCTGGGATTGTGGAAAGTGCAATTTCATCTGAATTAACTATACCTGTACAAGCAGATGCGGTCCGGTACCATTGTCATTTAGTCTGAACACAAAAGGCCCTTCCATGCATTTTATTGCCATGCCGAAGCATCATACTCTTTTTGATATTTAAGAGATATAGCGAACCTCTGGTTTAGTTACGTCGATATTGCATTATATTCCAGAAGCGCATTACGGCATGTCATCTAAAAGAAATTATTAAATTAATCAAATGTATCTTTGTGCTAGCAAACGCATCAATAAGTTATTTAATTACACTAATTTTGTATTGTCTCGAAATGGCACTATCAACTCTTTTGCACACAAAATTGTTGCTTTCTCTAAAAAAAATAGAAGAATTTAATTATATATTTTCTTCACTGCAGAGCATGAATTTAAAAAAATGCAAGTATCGGTGAAATTGGGTAATAACTTCTCTTTCATCGAGAAGAATTTAATAAATACAATCTCGTACTTTTTAATAAATAACGCAAAGTAAATAAATGTCATTATTTTCTCAATAAAAATTAAAATCTGTAATAAAAATAGTAATAAATGTGTGGATTATTTTTTGAAAATAACGGAGACGGATTAAAAAATCAAGCGTAGAATAATTTATCGACATTAATCACAAATTAATGGCAAAAACGCGTAGGTATCAATACATTAGCAAGACCTGTGTATATCGTGTGGTATTACCAAGTATTCTTCAATGTCAAGGATATTTTGAAGTATAAAGCGCATATAGATCGCGGACGACGCCACGTGTGTCGTGTCCTATAGCTTCGACTCTCATAATCAGTACAAGCAAAATAGAAAGCAATATACAGGAAGAACTTTACCTTTGCAGATGATATACATTTTATCAATAATCTCAATCCTCACACACAGAAAGTTATCTGGAAAAATGAATATTATATTACATTATTTACAAATTTGTAGGAATCAATCACTTCATATGATAAATTTACTCGAGATCACAATTTGTTGAATATCTAAACGTTAATATAATTATGTAAGATACATAATGTTAGTAAAAATTATACTTAATTATGATTAATACCGCTATTTTCTACGAATTGTAATTTTATTTGTTAATACTTATGAGAGACTTACACAGTAATTAACGGAAATGAATTCGCTGCCAATTCTGCTACCATTTCGACTCGATGAATCGAGAATCGTCCGTGATTTCGATACATCGAAGCCTTTTTCTTCGCGAAGTTCCTCGCTGAGATAGCTAGTGCAGAGTTGTAGACAAGGCGGGATCTCGGTCCTCACTGGTGCGCGGCCACGTTCCGGTCTACGCAATCGCTTTCGGCTGCTTCGCAGGTGCGCAGGCTACTGCTGTGAGTCGCTTGCAGCTTTTATGCGCTTTCCACCGCGATTGCCGCAAGGGACGGCAAGGACGTCGGATGAGAATGCCGGTAGTAAGATAGTTAGGCGGTCAGAAGCAGCTCGTTATGGAAGGATTGGAGAGAATTTAGATAATTCGAATTTATGGAAGGTTATTAGAAGCACGCGACGCGCGCTATCGTTCCTTTCCGTCAAGGCACAGGGATGGTTGCACGTGGCAACTAATAAAATTCTAGACTTTGAACTGAAAAATATCGTACATTGATATCGTAATATTTGTGTAATTATATTGAATATTTTCTTACAGTCAACAAAACTATTCGACTTTTGATTCTTGATTCTGAAATTTAATAAAGCACTAATATATCTAATGATAGTATCAATTAATATTAATAAAATATTATTATAGAATGATATAATAAAATTACAATTTTAAAAAGTAATATTTTCAGATTTTTAGAATTTTCAGAAATATTGTCGACTTTTCCAGATTAGATGTTATATAAAATTTTAATAATTAACATTTATAATTAACGTTTTTTAAATTAACGTGCAGTGTGTCTGAGAGATTTATAAAATTATTAATCCAACCCTGCCTTCAAGTGTACTTTATTGTATGTTAGCGTTAATTATTCTGCGACAGTTTCAAGCTCAAATGAGAGATTGAACTTTCCTCCAGCATTCCTGCGTGCTTTTAATGTCTCTTTTAATGGTCGACGCATTTTTAATGGGAGATAATTATAATTGGTATCTATTTGCGAAGATTCTGACAGAAATAAAAGGACATTCTTTAGATGTCACGCGACAATAAATGTAGAAATGAGAGTTCGTGAAAAATTATTTTAGTTTCAGCAATTACATTTAATTAGGACATTATCCGATTACCTGAATTTCGTGAAAAAGTTTTTATCACCGCGGAACGATGTGCGACATCGTTATATTGATCGTGCTTGACGATCGATTAGGACTCACTGACGACCAACGTGCAATGTGCAATGTGCGAAGGACACAATTGCAAATTAGGCGCAAAGATGAAGACTCTACGTATATTTCGGGTGTAGGAAAATCGACGAAAGTTCGAAAGGGTGAGCGTAATTGACGTCGCAACGACTTGACGTCAAATGTCAAATGTCTCGCGTTAAATTAAATTCCTCATCGCATACTTTTTTTGCCGCATTCATCCGTGCACAGGAGTAGTTAGGCACTGAAATATTTGATATTATATTTAGAATCGAAGCAGATGAGAAAAAATGACAAGATTTTAGTTAGCACAACGAAAAAGTGAATAAAATTGTAAGGATTTGTATATGGTTTAAAGATCATTCGAAATTAAAGTTTTGAATTTTGTATATCGTGTTAAAGATCACTCGAAAGCTTCAAATAAGAAAGTTTCAATATTTACGAATGTAAAAATATTTTCTCTTAAAACTCACTATCATTTTTCACGACTCTAGCCACTCATCACTTTATTTATTTTCGCTTTAGTGGATTTATAGTTTTTTTCTATTATCGATAGTTTTCTTATTGAAGCATATAGTTATTCAAAGTCTTCTTTTTAAAGGTCTTTCAACAAATTTTCAATATCTAGTCTGGCTCATTATTTGATAATTTTATTTATAAAATATTCTGAAATATTCTGTTTTGAAAGAAGCAGAAGACTATCTTTCGTATCTGTCTTCTTTGAAGACAAACAGGTATCGCGAAGGCGCGCTAATGATAAATCGATGAAACATTGCAAAGAATACTTCGGTTAGAAGTTCGAATTAGTTTAATTGGTCTCATCGAATATCTTATTCCAATCATGCATCAATCTCTCTTGAGACTGTCGATAAATAAAAATGACGGTTATGGCATTTTTATTGCAGGCTCGTTCATTCATCCGCTTCAAAATTCGATTCATAATACATTCAATATTCCCATTCATTGAAGTACGGAGTGCTAGTTACAAATAACACTCGTAAATTATAGATAGCTTTACTGCATTTTTATTATACACCTCGTTACAAGCGAATCTGCCGTAATGCTAATTGCTTCTGCACCTAATAAGGGAATCTTGAGAGTTCTTTTCACACATCGTTTCAATGAAGTAACTAGTTTCAATGAAGTCAAATAAAATAACAAGTGCATTTATACGTATACTATTACGAATTCAGATAATTAAAACTATTCTTTGAAATAAGCTCAATACATCGGATGATCTAGACGTCTCTTAAATTTTAGCATTGCTTTGCTCGCCGAATGTCTCATTATATTACAAAGTTGTATAGCGCGGAAGAGTTTATTAAACATAAATATATCAAGAGAAACACGGCAGTGTCTCGCACCAAGTGTACGCGTTCATAATACAATAAAAGTAAAACGGAAGAAATATGAAAAAAGTAACACCAAGTTTAAAGATTTCGATATTATAAAAATTTCTCTAAAATTCGTCTTTTTAACAGGTAAATTTATAATAACTAGTTGATTTTCAAACACTTCGATGCCGGGGAAGGTGAAGGGTAAGAAATCTGAAATTCTCGAGTAAATATTTTCTTTTATTTTTATAAGCAACACGTAACACGCATACAGAGGCTTGTGCGATGCTCAGCTGATAGTCAGCCAAGCAAAAGTTGAGATTTCATGGTCCGCGCCGTTAAACGATTGTCGATGATCGAGCGGCGGTGGTCGATCGATCGTTCGTCGTCGAAGATTACTCGCGATCGTGCAGGTAAAGTCAAGTTCTCTTCGCACACACTATTCCTTTCTTTTTTTCGAAATCATCGCGAACGCAACTTAAAACACTTACATACTATATAATTACAGGATTACACTATATATTACCTTTCACAAATAAACGAGTTCTGTCGAAGTCTCTCGCATGTATACCCTTTTTTCCTTTTTCTCTTGCTCGCTCTCATTCACAAAAGAAAAAAAATAATTACGCCATAACAGAAACTCACAGATGGCACAGAAAATCGGTAACATATTAGAAATAACGTAAAGATATGACAATAATATCTATCATGTTAGAGTCTCTTATTTCGTAAAACAGAGCAACAATTAAAACCCAACAATAAGAAATTGACACGTTTCATCCCGGCGCATCCTCATATCCTGGAATAGATCTCGAACGTCTCTTTCGTCGATTTCAGATTATATCTGGTGTGGTGAGAGATCATAAATTTAAATATAGTAGTCCCAAAAAGACAAGAAAATTTGAAAGTTTAAAAACTTTTAGCTACGAAATCTGATTATTGTATCATTTAATTAGAAATAATACATATGTTTTCAAAGATTTGTTTTACATATGTTTTCAAAGACGTGAATTTATTATGAAAAGTTTTAATGATAATTTTAGGGGGAGAATTCTTCTCAATAAAAGACTGAGAAAGTAAAGTAGTTCAGAGTTTAAATTTAAGAGTTAAGAATTGTCAGCAGGTCGTTCCTACCGAATTTTAGCCTTTCGTTTTTCCAACTTGCGAATCGATCGGCTGATAAAATGAAAGCCCGGATGCATGCTGAACCTGTTATCAGTCTCGGCTTTAATCGGCTGATTCCAGAGTACGGCGGACTTGCGGATGACTTATAGTGAAGTTTGCGTGCACTAAGAATATATATTTGCTCGTCGATTTAGTAAAGCTATTAAATATCTTCGGCAAATACTGCCTAACGGCCACAAAATATGTCGGGACTCCTCTCTCTTCTCTTCCTTTCTCACTCTCTCATAAATTAATAAATATTACACGCTACTTCTTTCGCGTACATTTCTTTCATCTATAAATCAAGAACAATTTGTTACTATTACGTGAAACATGTTCATGATTTTAAGAACGGACTTTTGAGCATTTGACTAGCATATTTCCGAGTATAATTTTTTAGTTTGTAGTTTTTAAACGTTATGATATTTCTTATCGATTAATAATGATTTTGGAACCAGAATTAATCCTTTGTTATCAATGTTAAATAATATTGTTTAATAAATTATAAATGATATTATTTAATATAATTTGACTACAAAAAAACTTGCGCTTGTTTTGTCTTAAAATATGTTTACAACAGAATTTTTTGTTGTAAACATATGATTGTTGAACTGTTTTGAGAATATAACAAATTTCGATAGTAGAAAGACTAAATCTCATAAAAGATATAACAGCGCGAGTGAAGTAAAATTGTTTGAATTCGTTTTATTATCATCATTAATTGTCCGTGTCTAAAATCTAATGCGTTTGCAATGCATGCAATTTTGATTGTTGAGAAACTATGTGAGCATTTTCTCTCTTTATGTGATAAACACATTTACTCATCATTCATACTTTCAATCTGACTTCCACAATCATTCATCTATTTTCTCTCGACCGCGCTCTCTTTCTCTCTTTCTCTCTTTCTTCCTCTCGTCACGATGCACAGTCGTTGTCGATTGTTAAGGGATTGTAAAGGAATTCTCACCGTTCGCCACCCGAGACATTTGCTGCATCCCGATGCGCCTTGGAAATACGAAATTATGCCCACGTAATACTAATTGTTCGGATGACCTTTGCGTGATTTGTGATCGAGACGACTCCGCCGGCGGCTCGTTCGTTATGTGTTGTATCATCCCAGTGTTTCCTGCCGCGAACGATTTTACGAGGTATTCCGCTAACTCCGTTGATCGCGATTAGGCCTCCCGTTATTAACCGGGAGCCACAAAGTGCAAGGATACGTCGTTAAATGTCCCCGACATAATTAATTGCGCCACTTGTTCGCGGTCGACGTCGATGTCGCGACACACGGTTGATACGACGATAACCGAATATTCGTACGGATATAAACGGAATTATCGAAATATCAAAAACAAGAGGCTGCATTTTGATAGACGCAAGATTATTTAATTCTAAAGAGCTAAGCTGACAATGAGACTTTTAGCGCAAGCTATGCGACATATATAAAATCATGACGAACGCTCTTTTTAAGGAATATTTAATTAAAAAGAAACTATATATCTATATAGTTTTTTTTTACTATGTAGTATGTTTTAGTGCTTATAAGTAAATGATTAATAAATTATTAAATTTCATAGATTGGAAACTGAGACTTGTATTTCTATTGAATTTTTTAGGGTTATGATGTGGTCGATAGCCTCCTGCGCCATTCTTAATTAAGCTAGATAATAAATATTATTTAATAAATCTCTCTCGTAGCCGGACAACGCGCGACATTACTAGTATCTCGTGAAAATGTGCATTGCGTAAGATTAATCAGGGTGATTGGTGATACTGGAAAAAATATAATATTATGCCATTTAATATTATTAATAGTCACTTTTTACAATTTTATTTTTAATATTTCTATATATATCTTATTTTTATATTATTTTATGATATATCTATTCTATAAATAACCACCGTTCTCTCTTTCACCGATATTACGATTCATTATCAGACTCAAATAATAAAGATATTTTTTTTTTTTGTTAAAATCACCCTAATTGATCCTGTACTTTTATAGCTATACGAAGGATCGCTCGCGGATTTGACAAAGGGTTAGTCAAGTGATCTTGGTCGAAGACACAGAAAAAAGAAAGTAATCACGATAAAGTAATTGGTGCATTAACATTGTGTACGCTTCTCTCTTCGTTGAACTTTCCTTCCGTTTCTTTGTTCTTCCTATTTTTTCATTTTTTTCCTTCCTGTCATCCCATCGATCTTATGCCATCGATGACGAAAACGGTTTTAACGCGCGTGATTTTTGCAAAAGGGACGACCGCCTTTCGCGTAGAAGCTTTGGCCCTCGAGATTCTTCTTGCACATCTAATACGTCAACAAAAAAAATAAATGCTCGATATTAATCTTTAAATAATTCCACATCAGGGGCCGTATTCTCGAGCCTGCCCTAATGATTTTCGTATGCGACTTTCTATTTGAAAAGCATTGAATTTCGCATGCGAGTTTCATGAAAACGATTCGAAAATAGGGCTCCTGCTCACAAAGCAGATTTCGATATACACTATGAAAATCATGAAGTTTTAAAAAATCTAGAGATGAATGAAAATAATACAAAATAAAAAGTAGCGTCCTGATGGATAAGTAAATCTTCCCTAAAAAGTTTTAACTGCACTCACCGTGCAGTTGAAGCACTGGCTGTGATAGTTGTTGTTCAGGGCTTCCACCCAACGGTCGCCAGCCTCGACAGGGAATCCACACGCGAAGCATTTTGTAGTAAATAGTTCGTTCCAATCTATTTTGAAGAAAAGATTGCCGTTTAATCATATTTAATTGAATAATGAAGTAAATATGACTTACACGAATTATTTTATATTTAGAACATGTTTTTGTTTTATTTAATATCACGGAAATACCAACCAGCTTCGCAGTATGGCAATCCTTCTTCTAGGAAGAACGGGCTATTACCGAAGAGCTTGCCACAATAAGCGCAGTTGAAGCATTCAGGGTGGAAGTGCTTTCCAATCGCGTTCAAGCAATCCTGTAGACCCATTAAGAGGGAAATAATCATTAATGAGAATCTAATCATCGTGATTGTCATTGACAATGTAGCTAAGCCGCTGATATACTCACGCCCTTGATCTTGTTGTTGCATTTGTTACACGTAGGCGCAATGAATTTTTCGAAACAGTACTCGCAATAGAGTTGTCCTTTTTCCTCGACAAAGCCGATGTCTTGAAGTGGACGACGGCATTGGGCATTAACGCAGACGAAATGATCGGGGCACCAGATTTGGCCCAAAGCGGTGATGAAAGGCCCTCTATAATTATATTGTAATTAATTTGGTGATTATCGTAATATATATTATTTTTCAAAACGCACAGGTGTTAATGGACATTTATTTGCGAAGTGGCGTTTTATACAAACCTTAGGCACTCCTTGCCGTCTTTACAGCACACTGGTTTTAGGATGAAGCCGTTCGACTTGTGATTAGTATTTTTTTCATTAGCTGTCAACACAACGTGCAACGGAAATCATGTTAATCAGTTAGACAATTACAACAAATACAAACAAATACAGTGAACTCTCGTGTATCATTTTGATAAGCGAAAACATAAATTCCCCTGCATAAATATAACAAAACATTATTTAATACAAACTTATATGTTCATGTATAAATCATATCGATTAATATTTAATATTAAAATCACTAAAAATCAGAAAATTATTTTATAATTATTACGGTGAATTATAACATAGAATGCAAATAGTTTGCAAAACTATTTTATATAATAACTTATATAAAATGTTTTAATTACAAATTATATCTAGTGACATATTTTTAGTTATATCATCTAAAATAGTACATAATTATACAGTTGCACTTTGAAATTTATATAAATCTGAGAAGTTGATTTGAACACGCTGACGACACAGTGCGAAAATATATGAGTGCTTTAATTTTCCTAAAAATTCTTCGAATAATTCAAAATCGGAGTAACAAAAATCCCTTAAAGACAGTAAAAACAGCACCTGAAGAACAAAAATAGATTTACATGCACACACACACGCACACACACATACATATATATACATACAAACATATACATATATGTCAATATAAAAATGGAGAAAGAAAAAAAACATTTGTCAAAAGTAAAACAGATACGTCCAGGATGAGATACGAAAAGCAACAACGAAAATAACAGGCATCATCATCATCATATCATCGAGCCGGACAATCGTAATCCCGAGTACCTGACGTATGAATTGCAGTGAGCGCATAGGGGTATACGTGATCCCGCTCCGACAGCCTGATTCAGGATACCTCGTCCACGTTTGGGCGCGCTGCTACCGGCGAACGATCCACTCTTGGAACCTGCGCCGCCGAGGCCACCGATTCCGGTACCTAGATCCGGGTGGGACGACAAATTTGGTGGGTCTACTAAATTCTGGGTTTTACTAAGGGTATCACAATGGATTTGGTCTTGGCAGCGGTTCTGAGTGTTCTGGCAATGATTGCCGGACTCGCAGTGGGTTTCGCGGTAACTTTGAGTGTGGTAATAAGTGTTCTCGGTGTAATTCTGGGTCTGAGAGGTCTGAGGGGTCTGAGCCTGAGTCTGAGTCGGCTTGTAAAGCTGTACCACGGGCACATTTGACTGACCGTTCTTGGCGGTCAGTCGCGCAAGCTGACCGCTCAGATTAGTGCGAGGTTTGAAGCTGGGAGCTGAACATTGGGGAGCCGGTGGGGAAGTCTCTTCGTAGGGAAGTGGGATTTGAGGAAAGGGAAGATTTGCCTTGGATTGATTCGGGCCGGGTTTCTTGCAAGGTGCCACGCAGACGGAACCGTCGGCACATGGAGCTATGCAGATGTCAGAATCCGGACAGTTGGAGATGTTGAAGTCGCAGCTGGACTCGCGACCGCATGTACCTGACGGTTGACCGCAGACACCGGATCGCATACCGAACGAAGGCGACACGCACACGCCCGATCGGTCTTTCGTGGCTGTCACGCAGATTCCGGATCTAGGACAGCTAGTCTGGGAACCATCGCAGGGCACCACGACGACGCCGGCTTTAAATCCCTGATCGGAATGCGCTTTGCAAGGTAGAACGGTCACGCCTGTTTCCGAACAAGGCTTCGGTGAAGGAGTCTCATATCGCACGTGACGTACTTCGGTGGAACTGCTGTAGGTCGGCTGCCTCACTGGCGCAGATGATGTCATGGGACAATGCAAAGTGGGCTTCGTATGGCTCGTCTTACTGATGGCACAGATGCTTGGTTTCGGATTCTGCGACGGTAATGCCGGTAATATTTCTTTTTGCTCGCATTTCTCATAATCTTCTACTACTTGAAGCGATTTCTTCACCTGGGTCGCAGTATTCGCCTGCTCGCTAGTCTCTTCGCTCGTCATACACCGTGTTTCCTGGAACTGGGCATAAAGTGCGTCCGTCGGACCCGCGTCGAGACTGCTGGTCTCCTTCTCGTCGTAGTTAACGGACCTCGAAGCGGAATATTCCTGCTTTCTGTGACCGCTGTCGGTATCCTCCTCCACATGGTAAGAGATGGTCTTGCGTGAAGGGAAATGTACTGATCCACCGCGTTTCGATGGTGGTGGATCTTCTCGAACTCTTGCGGCTTGAGCCTTCACGTAACAAACCGGCGGCTCGGGCGGTCCTTGAGCAGGTGACTTGGATCTGCCAGGCGTTGGAGTTGGTGTTCTACTGGGAACGAACGGCTGACTCTCTACAGGTCCCCTTTTCATCGCCACCAAGTTCTTCTGATAGGCCGGTATGGCGTCTGGTTTTTTTAGACAAGCCGTGAGAGATTTGGATGATTTTGGCGTTTCTGGTCGAGGTCTCGCGGCAGGTGATGCCGAGGAATCTCTCAGACGGTGATCAGGCGGTGGAGTGGGCAAAGGTCGCGGTCTTGATTCCTTGATTTCTTTCTTGAAACACATCTGCTCACGCGCATAAGATTCTCTCGTCGTACCCTCTTTACCGTATAGAATATTTAACGGCGGGCAATAGTCGCTATTCTGAGCCTGAAGACTCGGAGTCTGCGATCTATTGGCAATCTGTTGATCTTCCGGCCCAATTTCGCGACTCAAAGGAGTATAGGATCGTTCAGGCGCTATCGTCAGTGCTTGCTGGAAAGGCGAGATCGGTCGGATTTCCTCTTTGGGCGGCGGTGGCTTAGGTCGACACCTGTGGTCCAGATAGATGGTCTCCTCGGTGTAGAGTTCCTTCACACTAGACGTAGCGTTTAGCGGTGTGTACGGCCGATCAGATGCGGTCGTCAAGGCGTTTACCATCTCGGATTTCCACTCCTTGGGCGTGGAATTTTTTACAGGCGTATCTGGCAGGGGTTTTGGACCGGTCTCCGTCTCCTTCAGGAACTGCACCTTCTTCTTGCACGTCTCCATGGTCTCCTGGTGCTGCTGTCCATACCTTGCAACAACATTTTTTCTCTCCGGCGCCTGTTGGTCCCGGAGACTCTGATGGACCTCTACTTGTTCGCGCAAGCTCTTTCTACGCTCGTCTTCTACGGCTCCTCTTCTTTTCACACGTTCTTGGACCAGCACTTCTTCGGTGATTTCTTCATATGTCTCCTTTGTAATTTTGCAGCGTCCCGGAGTGGACCCGTCCGATTCCGTGATGCGTTCTTCTCGCACGACAGTCCTGCCCAATGGCTGCTCTAGTACTTCTTCGACTTCTTCATCCTCTTCATTAAAGGTCACATGTTTCTTAGTTTTCTCCTCCTCTTCTCGCTTCCTCTTTTCTTCTTCCTCCTGACGTCTTCGTTCCTCTTCCTCGCGTTTCCTTCTTTCTTCTTCTTCTTTTCTTCGCTCTTCCTCTTCTTCTTCTCTCTTTCTCTCCTCTTCCTCTTGCTTTGCTTTCTCGCACATCTGCTGGGCATCGATAGCCGACGTAACCGTTTCAGCGGATTCCTCCACAGTTCGTTCCACTGTGTCCTCCACTTCTCGGTTGACGTGTCTCTCGGTTCTTCTCGCGAAACACTGAGACTCCGTTTTGTTTTCCGCCTCCTCTATCATCGGCGCGCTAAATCTCTCTATCGGTGATGACACTCTCTCTACGGTTTTCTCAAAAGTTGCCGATTGCTTCGTCCGCATACCGTCCACCGTTTCTTCAGCCGTCTCGGTGATGAGATCATGTTCGCCTTGAATTCCTTTCGAGGTGTCCACTTCATCCGTATCATCACCCCTCAGATCAGTTACTTCCGTGTCGATTTCTTTGACCGTCTCTGCTGGCTCCTGCTTAGGTGTGGGCAAGGGCGGTTTCGGGCAAATTGTTTGCTCCCTTCGACAAATCTCTGCTCTGTAAGCTCGTTGTTCCTCCCGATGTTCTTTGCCGCCCGATATACGTTCTCGGTGACAAACCTCCCGCTGCATGAACTTCTTGCAAATCTGTCCTGCAGGCTGTTCCTGCTGTGCCGGCACTGCATAACTCTGCTGATAAAGATTGGTACCGCCGCTGCTGACGGTTGCGGTCCAAGGTTTTGGAATCGGTTGAACGATTCTGGTGGGCGTCAGCGACCTTCGGACGCTGTCGGTTGAACTTGGCCTTGAGGTCGTGACGTCCGATCGAGAAGTTCTACTGCTGGTGTCTACCAGCTCTACACGCCGGTATGCCGGTTGCCCGGGACAACTTATCCGATCCATCGCGTCAATTTCGTGCCGACGACTATTCTCCTTCAATACCCTTTCGACCTCTCGATCGATGCTTTCACTCCGATGCCTCTCGGTTCTGTGGCTCAAAGCTCGCTCGCAAGCCTCAATGCTGGCGCGTTTCTCTTTGATCTGTTGGCACCTTTTGTCGAGAATAGGATTTGGATTGATGTATAGGGGACTGGCAGTGGGATATGTGATATCTTCGATAGGTTTCGGAGGTGGCCAAACGAGGCTCCGGCGGGACTTTACGGAGCCGGGACGGGAGGTCTGATCCTTCGTGCTTTTTACGAACTCGTAATAGCAGGATCTTTCGTAAGTCTCGCTGTTGGAGGTTTCTGGGATGACAAATGGGGGATGGCGAGATGAGCGATAAAGATAGTTCGCCGGAATTGCAGGGAAGAGCAAAACACGACACACGAAAACGTGTATAATGCACGCGTTCGGGAGGGTGAGTGATCGATTAGATTCGTCAGGGTACGTTAGAAAGAACAGACAAAAGAAACAGAGAAATTTGCAGTGAGTAAGAAGCACGATGAACCGCGCGCGCCCGTGGTCTCTTTCCGAATCTATAAAAGTATACATTTTAAATGCAAGCGGAATAAATAGTTTAAGCTTGCCAAATAAGGAACTGGCGAGTTTGTCATAATTTTATATATTATATAATAATTGTAAAAAAAGAATGTAGACGAAATAATTATTAAATATTAAAAAATATATATGTATATGTTATAATGATATTCATTGTAATCTATCAAAATTTTATTTTATATGTATTTTTAAAATTAATTATATCTTTTATTACGTTTATGCAAATGTGTATTAAAAGATATTTGCCTATTTTCTTTATTATAAATTTATAAAATTATGTCATGTAATTAACTTTTTATTTGTAAGATATTTTGCTAGAATTTTTAATATCTAAAGAATGGCAAAGAAGAATAAAGTTATATTTTAGTTTAATAAATAATTCTATTTAATCTGGTGATTTTTTTTCGACGGAAGAGAACCACGAGCACAGCCCGGTACGCAAAATTAAGAAAAAGAAGCAAAAATCATAAGGCATTTAATTAAAGATTTAGTCTTCGTGAAAAGATCTTCTTTAATCATTATTATCTAAATCGGCAAATGTGCATTCTTGATAATCACTCAACTCGACACTTCAAATAGAGCAGCGTGAAAGCTGCGTGCCTTCTTGTGTTAAACGTCGCTTTCATGAACGGTCGACAGTAGCAAAAAGATTCTACAATAACAATGCGTATTAGCATTGATACATCCCAAATATTTGAAATTATCGATGCGAAGCGAAGAAAAATGCTGTAAATGTCAATTCATGGGCGAGTATTGAAGAAATGATCTGACGCAGTAAAAAAAACCACAGTAGACGTGCGTTCGTTGTTCGTTCAATGAAGAACTTATGCTTTATTTCGCATCTGCATTTATTTATTCAACACCTTGATAAACTGTCATCAAGTAATACTTTAGAAGTATTGTTAAGTCAGTGTGCTATCTCACGATTTCTTTTTTTCGGAAGAGATTAAACAGAAACCATTCCGAACATTATTGGAATATAATATAATAAGCGTTGCAATATTATTGATCAACTGATAAATATATATTAAAATAATTATGGATTTTTCTCATCCATAATATCTAATTATCGAGAAATGTTAAAAACTTTCTAAAAAAAACTCGAAAGAAAAATCGTGAGTAGTAAAATAAGTGTTTATAGTCTGGCGCTTTTATCATCTTGATCGTGTTTGCATTTCGGTTGCCAGCATGAAGACGACGACGGCGCCATTGAGAGCTATTGATTCATGCGAATGTGAGGGAGAAGGGTCTGGGTTTCGGGTTGAAAGACGGACCGGCTGAAAAAAGATAAAAGAAAGATTATGCGCGGAAAGAGAGGCACGATAACACACGGTCAAATTTCACGAACAGACATGGGAATTGATTCTTATTTTCAAGAAAAAGTTGTTGCTAGATGTTCTTATATAGAAATATAATATTTCTATGTTGAAATTAGTAACATAAAATTTCTTTGAAAATAACACTATAAGTCTTTTTTAATCTAAAAAAATATTGTATAAATTTTCTAGAAAAGAAATTATTAAAGAGAAAAAAGATTACAAAACAAAATATTTATTTTCTCAATGTGCAGCTGACAAGTATTATCATAGTATTAAATATTAAATTTCTGATTTTATTACAAACGATTCCTAATTTAAACTTTTTCTCTCATGGTATAACAAACATACTTAAGATACTAACTTTTGAATAATTTTTCGAGTGCATCGTGCAAGTTTATAAAGTATGAAAGTTAAAAGGGATGAAAATGCATATTGGAAGGTCGCTACAAACTGTCATAGCTCTCAGAGTTCGCCGTCGTCGTCGAGATAACGACGAATGATAAGGAGCCAAGAATGAGACGATCGAAACTGAGAGAGGACCTCTCCTCCTCTCTCTCTATCGCTATTTAAAGAAACCATTACGATATACAGACGACCAATACTGCGAGGACCAATGATCGATCGATTGTTCGATATAATGATACGATACGTGTGTATATACGAGCTGCGTGCAAGGGAGAAAGAGCGATATAAAATGTGAGAACGTAAGCCAAAGGAGGCGTATCAGCCAAAGCTCGAAACTCGGTCAACCGGCGGCTCTAATCTATTCGTCGTACCTCTGAAAGGCGAACTTTTTGGCTTTGGCAGGGTAGAGTACCGACCTATTTGCAAGAATCGAAGGCAGAGTTAGGCCACGGACGCACAAGACGAGATCACAATTATCTTAAATCGATTACGAGATCGCTCCTTCGAACTTCTCGAAGATAACTGCGTAAAATCAACGCAGGTTCCCCGAATAAAAAAAAAAGATGAAGAAAAGAGGCGACAAAATTATCTGTTATTTATTCGTTGTCGTGAATAAATGTTTCGGCGGATCGAATATTTCGACTTATCACAAAAAATATAGATTTTGGTACATCTTTAAAAATTTTTAAATTAACATCACCACACATTACCTTCATTCGTCTTCTTGTATTTACGATAATTTTTGTAATGCGATATTATGTAATCTGAATTACATACAAAATATACAGATAAAGATAAACGAGTTTTCGTCACTCTTGTGCTGTCGCAATTTTTTAAGTTTACACATCGAACCTGTTCACATTAATAATAAGATTGACTTACCTGTCACAGTCTGGCTTTGAGGGCGTGGCAAGGTACTGCTTCCGGAATTCAATGTCGGAGTCGGAGACAGACTCGATGAAAAGCCACTCGATCCACCGAAGGGCTTAGGACCAATGAGACTGTTGCTCGTTGGTGCCTATAAATTCACAAATTTTTCTCTTTAATTGCTATTATCGTAATACAGATTTTCATGCAATTTTTATATGATGAGAAATAAGATGTTTTATAATATTTTAATATAATAGTTTATTTGATATCAGTTATTATTTTCTTGTTTTGGATATTGATAATTCTTGAGTCAAGTAAATAAAATAAAATGAAATCTGTCGTCAAGAGAGATGAGGCGTAAAGTAAAATCACAACCACAGAATTAACAGATTGCAAAAGGTTGTCAGTGCCAAATATAGCCGAACATGCGAGATTTCGCTGCCTTGATAACGCCTGTTAATGCAAAAGTACGATAGGTTAATCAGTGACCCATATCGCGCGAAGTCTCAAGGAACATTGTACTCCTCCCGTGCTTAAAACCGTTATTTCAGTTATGGAGGTCATGCAAACAATTGCATACAATTTGATTATCAGCATATGAAATTTTTGGGGATAATTAATTGCTGCACGTGCCCGTGTGTATACATGATCAAAAATATTTCCATGATACTTCATCATGATATGAAGATAATTACTCATTTTTAAATTTTACTTTTAATTTATTTAAAATCATAAAATTATATTTAAAAATATATTTAAAAATCATTAGTTTTAGAAATTATTATTCTTCTGCAAATAGAACAATTTTAGTCAACTTTTAAGTAAATTAAAGCAAGCATATCTTTACATTGACTAATTGCTCTAAAATGCCATTACGTTTTACATTATGCCAATTTTGAATTTAGATTTCAATCAATTGAAAATTTAATATATACATAACAAAGAGAAAAACAGTTTAGCAGTTTAAAACTTAATTTTTCATATCTTTCATACATTATGTAAAGGCTCCAAGATCAACGATTTTCAATCGCACTGGTAAAACATCACTTTACTTTATGTTATCTTGATATAGTCTCTATGACAAAAATTCCATTTAATTTTCGCGGCGTTGAGTCGAAGCAACGTTTCACACGCTGTCCATTTTTATGAAATAAATTATATACTAACGATGAAGAGCGATTGAGATAAACGAGAGCGTTACGAATCGTGCTGGGACTTTACCTGGACTGATCGTAAGCTGGGTGAATCGACGGGCGGGATGCCAAGGCGGGTGGTGGGCTGCAATGCACAAAACGACACAACGATGTCATGTAGGACGAACGATTAAAAACGAGATGTGTGTGTGTGTGTGTGTGCGTGCGTGTGTGTGTGTGTGTGTGTGTGTGTGTGTGTGTGTGTGTGAGAGAGAGAGAGAGGACGGGAGAGCGAGAGGGAGAAAAGACGAATCAGTAGAAACGGTCCCGCTTACGACAGGCTAATTAGTCACGAGTTCGAAATAGTCGGTCGCGAAGATGATGATTAATTTAACTAGGCAGTCAACTGATTCAAGGACACTTTGGGTGAATAACAAACCAGTGATTAATTAATCGGTTTCGTAATAATATTTGATTCAGTATAGATGACTCTTCGATGATCGTTAGTGTATTGGTCATTAACAAAAATTTTCAAATCGATACGTTTCTCGTTCTGCGTATCAGTTAATAGATATGAAAAGTAATCAATTATGTCTGTATTTCGTATCCGTATCATTTCTCTAAATTTTATGCTATAAATTTTATGCTACAATATTACGTCATAATATAATTTAAGACAAAATCAAACAAAGGGCTTGCGAACCAGCAGGTTGTTTATTGCTTATGTCATTATTTTGTTCGAAATATACATGATAGCATAAACAACCTGCTGGTTCGCAAGCCCTTTGTTTGATTTTGTTATTCCAAGCGAACACTACATACTAATTGTTTATAATTTAAGACATTGATGCCTCTAACATTTAATTTACTATATACACATCACAATGCAATATTTTATGATATATTATACATAATATGTAACATATCACGAAATACTACATTTATAATATTTCATCTCGATTACGTCAGTTTGGTTTAGTGATGATTTGATGATCATTTACATAAGGAAATCACGATGAAAAGTACGTTAGCGTGAGCGAATGCAGAGATCGAGTTTTCGAGCACGTTGCCAACCTCTGTGCCACCTGTTTGGATGGTGATCGTGCTCGTGAACGTTTTCGACTCGCCGTTGCACTCGCCGTTCCTGATGCATCCGTTCGTATTCGAAGCCGATCGCCACGTACGCTGGGATCCGGAATCGGGGCTCGTACGATTGCACGCCTGGAAAAGCGATTAGTGCCAAGCAAGGACCACACTTGTTAAACTCTGAAGATAAGCGCGCGTCCCGCTCGCCGGGAACAGATCTTTCGCGGCACACGGCGCGATCATCGTGAATTTATAATAATCAAGTATCTTATTATTTATCATAAAGAAAGTTTTTTAAACTTTGTAAGAATGTAAAAGAGGTAAATGCGATTGTCTCGGTGTTCAAAATACATCGCGGAGACATTTTCGATTATTCGATACACGATATGTATTCTTTCGAGCTCTCTTACTATTTAATCGCTAAAATTATTATCAAATTTAAATCTTTTAAACGAGAGGTTGTACGGCTATTGTTTCCGCCGCGTGTTTCGAGAGAGAAATCGTTAATGCCCGAGAAATTTCGCCGCGACCTTCGCGCGACTCGCGATCGTAAGAAATTCCGTGAAATCAGACGCGAGTGCAGCAAAGCCACACAGCTCAATGCAAAATACTCGCTTCCATAAGCCATGCCAAAACAGGCACAACAAGAAAATGCGTGCGCGAAAAAGTCCGTCCGTGACCATGCCTCGTAAAGAGAATCAAATTATGATGAAGCAACTCACGGAGAATGGTTGAGGCGACGATCCGTGATTGCTGAGGGGTGGCGATAAAGGTGCATTCGCCAATGCCGCGCTAATGGTACTAGCTGGTGCTTTGCCACCTCTGTCGAATTGCAAAGGATACATCTTGTCAATTATCTGCATTTCAATATCATCCCAACTTACTCGTTTACCTACACACTTATCCCTATTTTATTTTTATTTCTGTTTTATATATTTATTATATCCTTATTTTTGTCTTTATTTTTATAAAATTCTATATTAAGCTTTTCAAGCGTATAACGTGTAAGGTAAGTACTATATATCGTATAACTTACGGTGGTATAGTGATGGGTACAAGACCAGCCGGAGCATTTTGCCTGGCGACGAGTTTCGCGTGGATATCGCAGTACAATTTATTGTTGATATTATAGTAACCGACATTCTTCAAGGACGTGCCGCAGGTCGAGCACTTGAAGCACTCCACGTGGAGGTTCTTGTCCTTGATCCTGACGAAGACACCTCTGCGGGAGAATAAGTAAATTAATAACGTTTATTTTACATCCCAATGTAGTAATTAATCTTCCTTAATGTAACGATAAATAACAATAAACGGCGAGATTACGGCGCATCGGATGTGCCACGAGTTTTTAACTTTATTGCTATTCACTCGAGTTCAAAAAGAGAGGAAGGAAACATAAGAAACTCGATACCTCGACGAAGGAGGGAATAACTATTATTTATATTGTGATCTCCGTGAGAATTATATTCGAATGAGAGCGATGAAACGAATAAAGCTACAAAGAACGTGTTTAGAATTGATTTCTGTAACGGAGTAAATATCTTGAAAAAAATATTACGCTGTAAAAAATAACTGATATTCAAAACTAGGTAGATCATAATATGTATGAATGTTTGAAAGTGTAGTGTAATGTTGTGTATTGTTCGTAATAATGTGTATTTCCTTATATAATCAAGATTACGACCTATTTTTTAGGGGAAAAAATGGATATATTTTAATATAACTTTTATAATGTTTGCAAAAAATAATAAAAGATAAAGTTTTAAATGTTTTTGTCGTAAAATATCGTCTGTACATTTCTTCGCGTAAAAAAATTATTTTTTACTGATTATCGAGCACAGAAAAAAACAGAGAAAAAAATATTGCAAAAATATTTTGGTTAAAAAAAATACGACAAAAATAAAAATCCACAGAAATGTTTACAACATCGAAAGCAGTTTTTTTTTGTATACGTTACTATCAGTCATTCAGTGTGCTATAAATGCGCGAAAGGTGCTATTAAGAGTGCAAAGAGTGAAAGAGAAGACATTTAGATAGGGCTGCGTTCAAGCTGCGAGCGAATAAGAAACTTTCGTTTCGCCCAGATACGACTTCCAGTAGGTTACAAGCTGTAAGCTGGAATGATTATATACTTATATGACCACCGAAAATTCGTCCAGCGAGAGATAACAGTGATAATAAAAATGCGCAACCATCGAAGTATTCGCTCTTTCTGAAGAAGCGATATTGACGAAAAGAGGTGGCAGAGAAAGGCGTGCTTCGAATTCATCAAGAAGACAAATGTGCACTTCTCTTATCGCGTAAATTAATTTCTACAAATTATACAATTTCTACGCAAATTTATACCACTCATTTATAGTTTAATTTAATTTTTATTTCGCATTTATTATCGGGCTGTGTTACTGTTACCCGATAACTCTACTTTTTATAATTTTATATATAAATTAAATGCAATAGAAATAAAGAGACGTGCACGCGTTTTCTTCGAATCGGAATCTTCATGATGATACTAGCATACGACAATCGAGCAATTCAGAACGGCATCGTTTTCGGGAATTTTTGACGATCATGCGAGGCGCATAAATCGCCAGCTGAGAACGACAAGATTATGAGAATTATATCTATTAAATTATAAATTATTTTTTACTATGCACGCATATTACTGATATTCTACATGGACTAATATTATTAAAATATGCTAACCGAGAAAAATATCTCATTAACCCCTTAAGATTTTTATCAATATATTAGCCATTTTAATTGAAGTTTAATTCATCAAAACTCGATAAATTTATTAATACTTTGTTGATTAAATAATTTTTACAGATTTAGTAATTAACAAAGAGCTTTATAATTAAAAAAACAAGCGATTTTGATGAACGCATTTAACCTTTAAATGCGATTGATAAACTAGGAGAATCTGGATCATTATACACACGGAAAGAACGGTGAAAATAATTTTGTTGCACCATCAAAATAATTATGTAGAACACTCAAACTGATTGCTAAAATGTCAAAATCTTTTTACAGCATTATCATCATTCAGCGACCTACTATAATTATTCCAGATCTGTATCTAGCTAAATTAGATACTTCAGCAAAACCGTTCTTTCCGTGCAGTTAATAATTTCTAGAAATTTTGTCGCATCGCGATCGTATCGTTCTCAGTATGCGAATGCGAACATCTCGAAAACGCCAAAACGAAACCCGCCGTGGGCCGTCTCGTGCACAAGGGTGGCAAGAGTCTCGCTCGTAAATAGTTACACGATCACTCGGTCGCAGTTGCTACAAACGACCCCGCCCGGCGTCGACGAGCCCGACCCGGCGGAAGATTCCTGCTTTTGCGGTTGCGGTTCTCGATTCCTTCCGTACGATTCGTCCATCCATACAAAGTGCCTGCTATCAGCAGGTGCGCTACCATCACCGCCCATAGCATGAAACAGAGGCGTAGGTGACCTCGGTGAAGTGGCCCTCCCGCCAACCGCGTGGCTCACCGAGGAGTAATACTCTGTCCTTGAAGGAACTACGACATGGAAGTAGAGAAAAAGCGCCATGACAACCGGGCAGCATCGGGAAAGTGTCGAATAGGAGAATGAGAACTGCTCTTTCGACGAAGCTCCTCGGCGATCGCGTTCGCCAATCCGTGCGAGTTTCTGCATTCCCAGATTAAAACACGATTATTAAATAATTCAAAGGAGATTTTTGCAGACGTTACTTAATATAGAATTAGAAATCTAAAAATTAATTAACTAATATATGTAGATATTAAATAGACCGATATAAATCTAACAAATCTACATTATCATGAGATAAGTACTTTAATCTGAGAATCGGAAATCCGTACGACATTCAGCACGTCTCGCACGCACGCAAGTGAGAAAGTGGTTGTCGTCGTGGAATGCAATCGTAATTGTCGGCACTACCTCCTCTCGCCGGTGTGTCTAGCCTCTGAAAATAAAATAGACGCGACCAAAACGCGTCACGTAAACTTACACGATGAGCCTTTCGCACTCGGCACAAATGTTCTGTCCTGGTGGTAAGCTCGTTTGCGGCGTCGACGGCGTCTGCGGCTTCGTTTCCGGCGCCTGGACGGGCCTCAGTCCTGCCAGGGCGGGCGAGGATGGCGTTATCACGCCGCTCACGGCACTTGGCTCCGCTATTTCGCAAACAAGTTATCGTATCGGCATGCAACAGGTTGGCTGGAACCGATTCTGGCCCAGCCGTCAATCGCCGAAGAACGCATCGATTTCTCAAATACATAAATGTGGATAAGTTTCAGATAGAATAGTCGCAAATAGATTACTCTCTATTCTTATTTTTACGTAAATTTGCAGAATATCTTATATATGCTGAATGCATTGCAAATCGTGAGATTGTAGTTACAGTAACATATAATTAACAGGATAAATAATAAATTATTTGACTTGCAAACATCTCACCATAAAAATTTGATATTGTAAAATTTTGAAGTTATTCAATATTTCAAAGAATAGGAAAAGTTGTTTGAATTACATCGTCGTAGACTAACTAGATTTCAACAAGTGATATTAAAGATACACGGATGAGCATATATTTCGTGCAATATACGTTCTTTAGCGATCTCGTGTAACATTCATGTATATGTAAATGGTATAATAGAAATAATTTATATATATTAGTATTAATAAATTTTAATGTTCAATTTCTTCAGAAATTGTAATGTCCAATGTTACTAACCAGGTTCTGGGGTTTTTGGCTCCTTGTCCGCTTCTTGGACCATTTTGAAAACCTCGCTGTTCTCAGCATTGTAATTCTTCTCGTTCTTTTTGAAATTTACCCTGCAATATTCGTATTTATAAATTAATATATTTCACGCTCATAAAAACAGCCAGCAAAATTAACTGATCATTTGTTAACTAACATTTGTTGATGGGACCAGCTGATAAATTAGACGATTTCTAATACCATAAAATTCTTCATAGACTCTTTCAGTAGTATTTAATTAATATTCGCAGAAATATTTTTTCATTATAAATTGAATGATTATAAATATAATCTTAATAGTGTAATTTCAATCTAAAAATGATTTTAAAAAAGCAAATATTTTAATCCCGTCACTGACTATTCCCCTCTTCCCTATATCCGGTTTCGCGATTTTACCCAAGGACACCTCCGGCAAGGACCTCCGCTTGAGCGGACAGTGTCTCCGCGATTGTCTCCTCGCTGTAGATCCCCACGGGGCTGTTGTACTGTTTGTTCACGATGGACTTAATTGGACCGTCGCCGGTGCCGTTCAGCTGAAAATTATTAAGTTCCGGTGTAGAAAAATAAGTAACTAACTGCCTTTCGTGTTTTTGTTGCAGGATCGGCGCAACGGACGCAGACACGCGGATTAACGGTCGATACTAACGAATGGCTTGGGGCTGAAGTTGTGTCCGGTGCCGATTAGGGGTCCGTCCTGTTTTTTCGCTGCCAAAGAGGTCTTTGTGACTGGCGCGATGTTACCCGCGGGCGCGGTGTGCATCGGAGACGGCAGGCTTGCGGTTGCGGGCGTCACATGCGGTTTCCAGGTACTACCGCCTCTGTAATGATAATTTATCGCCCGTTAAAAGACGGCGGTGAGTTTCGAATTATACATCAGTCGCAGTTTTTTTTTTTTTTTTTAATAAAACCATTCTTATCTCTAGTATAACGTACAGAACACGAAGAATTAAACGGTTATTGCGAAAGAGGAGATTGATTTTATATATAAATTGAGAGTTATCTCTTCTTAGCTTAGAATCTTTAATTTTGTAATAATCAATAATGACGCGATATTTTTATTGATGACTGATTAACGCGGTAAAGCCAATTAAAAACATTGAGATGCTTGACGTAAATTTCTGAGATCATTGAAGTGGTAATATTTTTAAATACCAAATCATTCGTTTGTCGCGCTTTGTTGTGTTTAGCGTCTCACCTTTGCACAGTTATTTCGAAATTATTTCCGGCCTTGACTATGACATCCTGCGCATCCTTGTGCCTCAAATTATACATGTCGGTGGTATTGACTTTGATAACCGCATCGCCAGCTTTAAGACCGGCAGCTTCCGCCGGAGAGCCGCTATTAACCTGCAACCAAAGCAGATTGACTTTACATTTACGCCGAAAAAAAAAAAAATCTGGATTAACAAACTATCATCGTTACTGTCATTGTTTCTGATTACAAATATCATTTTTATATTTGCTAAGTGCATAACGTTGATCCGAAGATCAACTTGTTATTCTTATATATTTCTTAATGAAAGAAGAATTTGATCAGTTGCAACTTTTGAAATCTTCTCGTCTCGAATCTCGGGTCTATTTTTACGAGACGCGTCGCCGAGTCAGAGCCTCTCCTCTCCTCTCCAAGACTCCAGACTCCAGAGCCACTATATTTAAGTGCACGCGTGTCATTACGCCTCGAATGTCGGACACTGTGCATCCATTCACGTTAGAGACGATGTCGTCGTCAGGGGGCGGGGAGACGGTTGACGAAAAGGAGGATGGGGTGAAGAACGTTGAGGGAAAACAGAAGTACCCAAATTAAAAAATCAAGCGGTCCTTTTTGTAAGCGATCTTTCGTCGGCGTTCTTATCGAGCGTGCTAATTACGAACTCGACTCGATTCACTCGATGATGATGAAGGCAAAATTAACAAAGACCTTCTGTGTGTCGAAATATAATCAGGATTTAAAAACCTAGCGAGGAACTTATCTAAACTAACTGAATATTATTGATGTAAAAAAATATATAATATTATCTAATTCAAACTTTATTCAAATAGTTTATCGGGTGCTTTATCGGTACAAGTGATATAATTTTGATACTTTATGTGTAGAAAATAAAAATAAATAATTTTATGTTGTTGAATATAGAAAAAGATTGAATATATATATGTTATATATTTTAGGAATACGAAAATAATTTGAGACGACGATCGAATTTAATTATCACAAAGAATTAAAATGTATCGTCATATTTTCTCGTACTGATTTCGTAGCATCATGTTCAACAAAGTAATTTAAAGAATTAATCACCGAACGAAACAGACACATTACGTGATGTACGACATATACAATGATCGAGCAACCAGAGAAGACGCGCACGCGAGCGGTTCGTTATCGAGTCGGCCGTAATTCTTCAATATTCTGGCAGAGCATATCGGAAATAATTAATGGGCTTCGACCCAATTGTAGACGATCGCGCGAGGGTGGGCACGAGTCCTCTTTCTATAAATATGTCTCATAATATATCGCCGTTATTTTCATTGCGAGTCGCGCGACAGGAGCAGCCGTCTTCCCGTAAAACATCCAGATGGAATAGATTTTATTTCATTCGTCTCCTTCTCGAAAAGTGGGTTACTTCGTAGGCGGTTGAATTGGAAATATGACACGATATACATATATTTTGCATTTTATCGCAAATATGTGACGACCGCTTTTACAAACGAAGGGAATTACGTCAGCGAATTTTCATGATTGCTTATTCGCAATTTGCGTATTAAGACTTCCAAAGTCGTTGCTTTGGCGAACAGTTTAATAATAAATACTTAGAAGGGCCGTGATTATAAAAGTATACGTAATTTATCGGAGGCGTTATACAGTATGTGTTTCCTTAAACCTCAAGATCAAGATCAAGATGAAGAATACATATGTCAAGAATACATGTGATTACTTATACTTTTTTAAAATTATAATAAAAAAGTAAAAACGATTAATTAGTAATAGCATCGGTTGTAACATGTTGTGTCATCTCGCAAATGTGTAGACAATATTAAAAAGCAATATATTCTGTGAAATGAATATGTTTGAATACGTTCATTATTTTTACTTAAATTAGTCGCATTCTAATGTACACAGAAAGTGTTGCTTTAATCTTCGCCGCGCGAGTTTCGAAAGTTATTAAGAAAGTTTTTACGTTCTCTCACTTAGTGAGAACTAAGTCTCTCTGTCGAATGGAAGGAAATGGAAGGGCCTATAACCATAAAAATGCCACTTTCAAGAATATACGAGCTTCTATATACATGCTATACGCTTGAAAATCTCGCGTCTGTTACTTTCCCAGTTTTTCATTAATCTTCCTCATTAAAGTTACGATTTCTCTGAGATCTCCTTGATATCAAATTCTCTTTATGTTAAGATTCGCTGTTTAATCTCGTGATTTTTGCTCCTTTCGACACACTCGCGCGGAACGTCACACCAGCAACGCTCGAAATCAGAACATGAGCTTGAAAGAGCAGTTTGATCTACGCGTGTAGTGTTGCCGCAAATAGAAGCTCGCAAGCTTGCGTCATCGCTCTGTGTGATCGTAATACCTAGTTTTACTGTTCAACCTCGTCTTCGATTCGATAAACTCCGGCGATCTAGAGCACCATGACTTCGGAATGATCTTCACGGTTAGATCTTTACGATCACGACGATCATACCCGTATTGTAGTACGTGCACTTTCCAAAACATCATCGTTCTTCGTCATTGACAAGTGTCCAATAGAGAGAGAGAGAGAGAGAGAGAGAGAGAGAGAGAGAGAAGTAAAGCGACATAAGATTGAAGAAAGTACAATTTTACGTCGTTAAAAAGTCTGATGTGAATAAGCAAGTATTAATCTCGCCTTTGGTACGTGTTATCGTTAATGTATGAATCATCATTTATAACAACCGCGCGATAATAAACTTGCACGCTTCAACGGCGACGGGTTAAATGTTAAAAATCCAGATGAGCGCGGCCAGAAAGTATGCCGCGCGTTTCGCGCGTTGCTCATTTCCTGGCGACCGTGTCTTTCGGCTGATGCCGCTTAATGGTCCACCGATCTTCGCGGTGTCCCTGCGGTGTCCACGAAGACATAGGGACGTAAGTCAGGGTTAAGCTGCCGGTGGGCAGACCGCTTCTAAAAATAGTCCTGGACCGGTCTAAAAATAGGCCTCCCCGAACACGTTACGGTCGTTACGTACACTCGCAATCGCGAGTCGCAGCGGCCGCGGCGGCCGAGAGGTAGAATGCATCAAGGTGCATCAAAAGCTCGTTCCGATGCACGCGACACGCCGCACCGCGCCGTCGTCCCGCGGCCGCGATCGTTTCCATTCAGCAAATAATTGCGGCGAGAGCCGATGAATGAACGCGCGAAGGAATGCCTCCGGAGGTGCTGTACGATCGTTTCCGCGAAACGTAGATCGTAAAGTATCGAGAAATTACTCATGCCTCCCCCTTCCTGTATTCTGAGGTTTAACGAATTAAAGGGAATTAAAAGAAATCGTTTTACAAGTACACCTTGAACTTGTAACTTGACTCATGATTCGAACTTGAATAGGTAATTGTAATTTTTGAATACGGTTTTTATTAATTTCTTCATATTTATTCTTCGAAGGGAGGTAAATTGCAATGAATCTTTATTTTTACACTTCTCTCTGTTTAAATGTAATATGTAACGGATCGAATTCGCTTTCATATAGATTTTCACGTTTGCAATGCATTCTGCCTGTTCTACATATACTATAATCGGGAAATCACAACAATTGAATAATTAAATTAGATCGTAATCAATGCCACCATAAATCCGATCTCGCGATTTACGCGACGAATAAGTTCCCGGATGTCAGTTATTGCGTCCGGAATACTACCACATGTCCGCCTGTTAGAATTGCTCTAAAAATAACTGCCGAATATGCGCGAAGTGTGTATCTGTGCCTGTGTGTGCTTGTGCGGGTAGGTAGATGCACTCGTGTGTACAGTGAAACTGAGAGGGAGAATACACCAAGGTGTACGAGGTACGCATTCCAATGGGCGGATTATCAGAGACGGATCCATCCCACCTTCCCATGTTGGAATGCATCTGTTCTTTTTTCTCCCCGTCTCTCTCTTTCTCTCCTTCACTTTCTCCGTCTCACCTTAGGACACGAGAGGACTCTTAAGGCTCGTTCATACGTGCAATATCCTCAAAAACGTCGCGCCGTCGAGGAACGCATTCGTGCGAACCAGTTGCATTTTATGCCGGCAAAACGTCCGGCAGAAACGCGAGACGCGTTTCACATTTTTCTGCACGCAGTGGTTTCCTTTGTCGATGCGTCGAGAGAAACGCTGAAACCTGCACATAAATTTCCGTAGGCCACTTCCAAGTCGCAATTAATACGAAAACGTTTAATTTTGAAATTTAATTGGATGTATATTAATGTCTAATTATTATTGCGTGTTTTACGGATTTATTTTAACGATCTGTTATTTTGCAAAATTTGGTGTACTGTTATGCATTGATGTAATAATATTACATAGTGTAATATAATAATAGACCATAATAATAATAGACAGTGTGTAAAATATTTAAAAGTAATAATAAAGCATTAAATTTTTTCTGATATACACGCATAAAAATGTATTTAAAACAATAGATCAAATAGAACAAAAGTGAGCTTTTAAGTCACAAATATTCCACATGGAATTAGGTAAAAAGTGATTTTGTTGAAATATTGTATGTTAACCGATATCTTTATATTATGAAGATATATAAAAAATACGGAAAAGACGCAATAAGTTTTTGTTATTGCTTGAGTCATTGCTTCGCCAAGTCAGATGTATCGATGCGTCGATGACGAAATGAATATCGAGAAACTAAGCTAAATGCCTTCGCCGACTTTCGTGGTAGGAGAAACAGACAGTAACGTCAGACCGAAATTATCGGCGCACGGTCGACCGCATACGCACACAGCGCTTATCTCTTCAAACAAACTGCTCGTTGTTATTGCCGCAAGGTATAACAATATAACAATAGACGTATATGCATACGCGTGTACAATGTGCGAAAAAAAATACATGCTTTCATCCGCAAAGTGCTAAATATCGATGACGTCAATCTATATGTGGTAGATATTTGAAACATTACTACAAAAGATTTTTTTAGATTACTCCGATTTTTATTCGATTTAATTCTCGTATAGGAATGCATATCGGAAAGATCTGAAATTATAGTGAGAATAATCTCAGAATCGCGATTCTGATCGTACACGGTATACCAGGTGTCAGGAGACGAAAACGAGAAAACGGAGGTCAACGAGAGCGTGAAAGTAGAATCAATTCTCAAAGGTGCGTATGAGTCGGCATGACGGAGGAGACAGTTGAAAGAAATCACAAAGGATCGCAAAGGAGTATACCGTCAGAGTGCATTCGGGATCAGTGGCACAAACGCGTGTGAGATATACTTGAGAAAGCTTCAGAAATCGATATTGATCGAAGTACACATACACTGTTGGAAAATTTGTGTTAAATATAACATAAATCACATGTCCCAAACAGTCCACTCAAATTTTTGTGTTAATTTAACATAATATGGATGTGTTAAATAGTAACACCGATATTATGTTGAAATATTTCAATAGAAAGGAAATGTAAGTTTGATCGTAATTTGAGGTTAATTATGTGTACAATTAACATAACTTTTATGTTGAAGTTAAGATTGTAAGATAAAATCAATACTCTTTTTCTGTAAATTTTTATTCCCACTTCTGTTATAGAGTAAAATCAACATTCTTTTTCTGTAAATTTTAACACATTTAATAAATACGTTCAAATTGTGTTACTTTAACATATTTTTTAAGTTATTTTAATAATTTTACATTTTAAATTTGTTAAGTACAATTAACATAGCAGGCATATGTTAAATCTACACATGTATGTGTTGATTATTTTACACAAAAATTTTAACAAGTACCTTTTTTGACAAAACTACAAAAATTTTCCAACAGTGTAGAATTAATTTAATCTCTTCAATTTAACTTCTCTCTTGATTTAATTGAAATAATTTCTTTCTTTCATACCATCATTATAAGCAATCACGAGTTTCCGAATTTCCTGAGAAATTTCTTTTAGGAAAATATCTTATCGGTCGTTGAAAATAGTTGTGGGATATGTCGCAACTCTCTGGAGAGACGGAAATGTTTCCGTCGCAATCAGCTAACTGCTAAACGAATCCGTTTGCGGTTATTTCGCGAAGCAGGGCGCGATCAGTTTTCGCAAACACGGCGCGAGTGTTTGTTTGCGCTTAAGCGCGGGTGAGTTACTCGACAACGATGCGAAAAAAAAATACTGAAAGCGCTTTCAGTCACTCCCTTGATTCATCGGACCGTCGGGATTTTTCGAGGCATTTAAGCTAATATTTGTATACGCGTCGCCGACCGCGGCGAAAGGAAGAGTATGGTGGAGGGTGCATTTCGGCGCTCGGGTGAATCATTTCTGATGAATGAATCCTGATAACTTCAGGAATTCCGGCAGATGATGAGCTCATGTCAAAAACCGTCGGTAAAAAAGTGACGAATGGTGTGTGACGCTTGTCACGCGCAGTTAACATAAACTCAACTCAGCAGAAACGCGACGATGATTTCATCCCGGATTGCATCGTCGAATGCATTTAGATGTGAATTCTTCTGCTCTTTATTCATTTAGTTGAATCATTGACAGGATGAAATTATGTGCACAAAGAGCCTCAATTTTCCATATAATTTTTATGGGACTTTTTTTTATTATTGTAACTTTGATTAAGCTTTTCTATTGAAAGCGTGAAAGCAATTTTATTGTAATT
Organism: Temnothorax rugatulus; assembly: GCA_035220575.1. Taxonomy (NCBI): domain Eukaryota; kingdom Metazoa; phylum Arthropoda; class Insecta; order Hymenoptera; family Formicidae; genus Temnothorax; species Temnothorax rugatulus. The sequence continues at coordinate 112,030 of JASTWL010000196.1, read as the reverse complement.
TTTCAAGGAGAGATTTTACACTGAATAAAATATTCCGTCGACTCAATGTTGTAAGTATCAGATATTTAGAATTAAAAAAAGATAAAAATTTTATAAATACACACAAATATAAAAATATCTGACATAATCAGCTTTCGAATTTGATTTTATTGTGTGACAGAAGTTTAGTTTGAGAAAGCTCAGACACTGCCTTCGCATTCTTGTAATAGTAATACGTATTGGTAAAATCGAACGAATGTTTACGCGCGCGACGAAGATATACGGCGCCCGATACCACCGCACCGGTCCGCACTCTGCTTTTCTACGACGCGGATTCGCGAATGTATATATAGTTGAGCGCACGCGGAGTTCGACTATCCGCCGTCGTAATCGTGACACAACCGCCGCGATACGATGGGGGTGTCGCGTTACCAATGGATTCACGTGGTGGTATGGCCACGACAAACAAACGGGAGAATACTGATTTCTGCCCCGACTTTTGGCAAGCTTCCCACGACCGCCTCCCACTATCTTCTCCTCATTCTCGAAATCGAATCGACATTTACGACACAACGGCGCACCGAAATCTCCGGCCTCGTCATCGAGATACAATTTCACTCGCCAAATTTTTCGCTGATTTGCCAGTCGCGTTTACCAAAGGTTAAATCAGCTTTTTGTTATCTCATTCGACTTATTGTTTAGACGATTTAATAATTAATTAATTTAATATTTATCGTTAATCTCTTAATATTATCTTTTATTTATTTCTAAGACAATATTGTTCGATAGTTTTAATGAAAGATCTCTCAGTTTGATTTCTATTGACACACGCACAATCGCTAGCAATCACCGTTCTTAAATGTATCGTCACGATATCATGATAGTAGTTCCACTCATATCTTACAAATATCTATTGACAATGACCTCTTTCTTAAATTATGATTGAAGATTTTTTTCGGGCAAACCTCGTTCCTCCCGCGGCCAATCGTACATCTCGCCGCTGCTGCTCGTGCAAAGAGAGTTCGCTACGAACGCCTGAGAGGAAGCTCGGTCCGTGGATATTAATAGAGGCTGAGGCCCGGTGGCGGACGCGCGCCACCGAGCTTACTCCCGTGGATATAAAAATATCGCTTTTATTTCTCACCATGGCGTCTCGTCGAGTCGCCGAGACCTTTTTTTCCCTTCTCTCCTCTCTTTCGCTACCGTTCGCCGCACGCATGACTCGATCCTTCGCAAAGTATCCACGTTATCCTCATTACGCGCGCATCATTCCGATATCATTTGTCACGAACCCTGGCCACAAGTGATATTAAAATTGTTCGTTGATGCATCAGTTTTTCAAAAATGTGTCGAGACGCTTTCATTTTAGATGTAAATTAATGTGAAACGTGACCTTCGGACAATTGTTTAATCATATCAGTTTGCACTTGCAAAGTTGCGAAAAATTGGAAGATATCCATAAACTAATAAATATCCGATATTTAATAAAATTTTAACAAATTTATCTGTAGCAATTACAATTATGAACTAATTACAATTACAGTTAAAAGAACGCACCGATATATCTTTTGCGCAATCGAAGTTCTGTTTCGCATTCGGAATGTCGTTGTATCGCTCGCAATGTCGTCCTCTCGCTCGAATCTCCAGAAGAGTTAAGCCAAAACACCCACGCAACGCAAATCTCTCGTCGCTGCTTCCTTCGCTGCGCCTGCCTCTCTCTCTCTCTCTCTCTCTCTCTCTCTCTCTCTCTCTCTCTCTCTCCTCTCTCTCTCTCTCTCTCTCTCTCTCTCCGTTCTCTTTTTTTTGTTGGTACACCACTCTCCCGAATATCACCTGGTCCACTAGAGCGGCCAGAAATCTCGACGAATTTTTATTTCACAGGAATTCGGATTCGTGCCACATTTACGCGCGGAAAATATGCGTAACTCTTGCCAAAACAATGTAAATTGATCACCGTTCTCCGTTCACCTTTCCTGAGAACTTTAACCACACGTGTTAAACACAGGGATTTAATTTACCATGACTAATCAACTTTAATTACCTGATGTTAGAAGCGATTAATTTTAATTGGTATATACGCAATATAAGTAATTAATTATCTTATTCTTTCATGTTACGCATTAATGTTAAATATAAAATCATTAGCATTTACATTACAATTCACTTAACTCGATTTATTTTGGCTTGTAACGTATTACTCTTATATTATTTTGATATTATTTATACTATGTAGAAACTGCCGGGAAACTGTACTGTTTTCCATGATATAAACAGGAGAAAGCAAATTGGCTTGCAAGTGAGTCTGTCACTCTCGGATCGTTGGCCGAGGATTCGCGGACGATTTTCTCGGTTTTCGTCCTCATTTAACGCGACAAATCGCACGCGAATGCACTTCGCGGAAATCCAGATTGGATGCTCGTCTTCCGCCCTCATCGACGCCGATTTCGGCCGAATCACGACGAACGGTCCGGTCCATTCGATGCACCACGACAACCGTGAACATCCCGCGCGCGAAATCCAATTCACTCTCGTCTTGCGTTCGCAAACAAATCGCGCCGCGATTTCCCGGTCGCATCGTGCGCAACAGTGCGGATGCAGCAGCGTAAACAGAACTCGCGATTGCCGGCAGTACAGCCGCAGTCAGTCGAAGGGATAATTTTAGATAGTCGATGTAAAAAGCTAAATATTTACCCCGATAGAAACCGAAACGCGCTTCCTGCTTGATAAGGAAGATAAGATTTTATTGTGTATTATATAAATGTTATTTTAGCTGAAGCTCTTTTCACATGTTTCTTGCCGTTTTAAATCACGTCATTTGACAGGATTGAACATAGTCACTTTTAATTTAATACAATTAAACGTGTAGACGTAATTTAACACATAAAGAGACATGTAAAAAGAGTTTCAGTCTAATGCGTTATTTTTAGGTGTTTATGTAAAAATAACACACTTGGATTTGCAGCGTGGTATATACCTATCTAAGAATTCATGCTTTGGCGACACTATCATCATTAGTAGTGATGTATGTGTACACGTGTATGTGTTGTCACTAGATAACCTAATCGCTTAAAAATGAAGGTTAGTTAGCTATTTTATCCTAAAATGTTAGTTAGCTATTTTATCATATATGTTGCGTCTCTTGTACTTGTTAACAACTTCGTAATTATTTTAATTATCATGATTAATTATTATATACATATATTAATAATTAATTTTAATCATCAAAGAGAATTTAAGAAGATAATATTTAATTTTAATATAACTTTCTGTTCAAATAGCTCTATAATAAGAAAACACGATTAGACCGTTTTTGTGCAATGTATCTAATTAAGAAAAATAATCGATTTTGTGAACCATATGTCGACGCTGGTCTCAAATTTCGCCAACGGGGAAAATTATTGCGCAGATTTGTATCGCAGTTGAATGCAATGTTCCAGAAAGCGATCGTTCTTATAAGAAACGACAGGCTTTCATATTTAATGAGCTACTTTATTGCTCGTTAGATGAGCACGTTATTAAAGACTTTCTTTTCATCTGGAATTTATTCGCGTTGAACCACCCACATCTGTGGCAAATCGTCAAATATTGCCACACATCGTATATTCACCTCAGAAAGATTTTATTTGTGGATTGTGAATCAATCAAAGCCAATTTTATTCAAAGGACTTGTGAACAAAAAGTGTCACGTATAAAACTGTCAATTGACATTTATAGGTTCAATTGTAACTAATCTTATTTTCAGCTCAAAATTTCTATGCATTTTTTAAAAAACGTATATTAAAACTTTAGTATATGTTAACGAGTTTATCTCATTATTAATTTATTCCTTCTTTCAGTAGGTTGCTTGCAGTAAAATATCAAAGTTCTTTTGCGCACTGTAGCCAACAAATAGCACACCTATACATATAACATTAATCGCAAAACGCTTTCTTGCGTGGCCTCGTTAAAATTCCATTTTATATATACAACGCATGAGGAAGTCCAGTTTAATTAGCAGAACGACACGCTATTATTAGGTCAACGCCACGCGCGTGACGTTAGTAAACGCCGAAAAGAATTCCTTTGAAATATTTTTCTCGTGTCACACCTTTCACCTGCGGCGGTCTCCTCGCACCTGGAAAAGTCCTTATCAACGGTGCGTGACGTCGTAATCGGCTAACGACATTCGCAACTCACGTCGAGTCCTTCCACGGCGCGATAACGCGACACGCGTGCGTGCTCGCCGTTTTCTAGCAAAATATCGCGTAACGCGAACGCCCACGCTTCGATGCACCGGTGCACTGGTGCACTCGCCATGGAATCACGGGAAGCGTAAGCAGATACGATCTCTCTCTTTTGCAAGGGGAATAATCTACGGATAAAAACCTGCCGCACGGCAAATCTTGCGCGTGATCTTCGAAAAGTTGTATGTTGCATTAAAATTTAACGCGCGTAATTAAGAGCGATAAGAAGATCCGATGACGCACGCGAGAAATATAGTACTGAAGTACAATTTAAACGAATTAAAACGCATTACTACTTAACCGACGCATATTCAATTAAATTAAAATCAGAATAGATTTCTCCCATGTCACTGAATATCAACAATTATTTCCGCTCTTTTTATGCTGAAATTATATTGCTGCTATTTCGTTATATTCGTTGAAGAATATTTGTAGAAGGTACTTAAGGGAAATCGGAGACCGATCGAGTCACGCGCGCGTGCAGTCCTCGTATCTGAGATTACACTGGGGAACTTTCGATATTTGTTTACCATTCCTATCTTCTAAGTAGGAGGAGAACGTATTTTTGTCGATTTACACAAGTTTGGTCGGTCCGATAGTGAAAATATTTATTGCTGCGATGATCGACAAGGCTCGCGTGCGTATTCACTCGTAAAATCACGATAAACGAGGCCCTAACATTTTTACGCAGCCTCCAAAAATGCGCGTCTGACTCTAAATATTTCCCTGTCCGCCTGTTGGCCGATAGAAATCGTTCGATTTCGTTTCGAACGGGACTGCAGACCGGATACTCGCGGCCGCGTTATTTGTTTCGGGAAGAAAACGTGGGTCTTCCCGCGAAGACGACGTCGAAATCGGCGCCCGCTGCCATCGTCGTTGCGAGCGAGGCCCGACCTGGCTCGCGCGGGTTTCGCAAAGGCACCTTCTAGAAATAGAACGCCCAAATAATTTGCCTCGGATTACCAGCGACGTACGCCGGTGGCTCTCCCCCTTCTTCTCTTCCTCATCGGAGCTAATCCTCGTGGGCGCATTTTTCCCAACTTTCAAAACGAGATCACGGAGTTATCGTGCGAAGTCTCCACGCGAACAAATAACAGAGAATTGAGAGAATAGGAAGTTAGGAATTCAGAAGTCACGTGTGATATATATAATCCCAAATGCCAGAATAATACATTAAATCCATTTATACGTCAATTTTTGTTTAAAATATTGAGAAAGAAAGAAAGAGGCCATTTTATTTAAAGTAACTTTAATTCTTGTCACTAAACTTTTCTACGCGTGAGAAATTCTGTAGGACTTATAGTAAAAACAAGTCGCAATGAAACGAAAAATTATATTCTCATCGAACGTCTGATCTTTATATGTATATTTGATATTTGATGTTGCAAAAATATTGTGTAAATATTGCATTTAAAAATCGCCAACGTTAGTATACAAATATCTCGCGCGTGTCCGCGTCTCGTGTTTCCTCATCCGCGCTCCGTCCGAAAATGCGTCCTTTAGCCGAGGAAAACGCGTACGATCAATTATTCGCGCGATTAAAGGGTTGGAAATTATCGAGGCTGCGCCAAATGGTTTTATTCGTAATCGGCGTTTCGAACTTGGCCTTCTTCGTACCACGTGGTTCGTTTATTTTACGAGGCCGCAAATACGGCGAGCGTCCGGCCGCCCCCTCCGGCTTTCTCGGAAAGGAGAGAAATATGAGTCCGACGGTGTCAAAGGCGTCTCGCACAGGTTCTCGCAGAGAGACGATTACCGATCCGATTTCTACCTCGCGATTCGGGGTACTTGAACTCGATCGCGCAATCGCGACGATGTCTCTCGCCAAAATGCGTTAAGATCCGCGAAAATGTCCGAGCGTGCGGCAGGAAATCCGAGGAATCTGCCGTCCTTGGGACTCGAATTACAACGATTTTCTGTCGAAATTATATTTCATGAAGAACGCGAAAATACATCTCTCTCTCTCCTCCTTTTAACAACGAATCGAATATGAAGTTTTGCACGAACTTTGTATGAGAATTGCATATGTCATTACAGGCGAGTTTCTTATTTTTCTTTTCAACGATAAAAAGGAGGATAATTTTTTAAAATAATCGTTACAGGGGCATTTTGTAAGAACTGCGTTCTCTAAATGTCAGAGCGGCCTTCAAAGCGGAATGACTCACACAATAACCCGAGCTTTTAAAACACGTCGAGTAGACGAAACAGCATAAACATACTCCCGTCAACAAAAAGTTCGCGCGAGGAGTTACGGATTACGGGAGCGCGCGAGAGAACGTTGAATCTCTGACAGCTCGCGCGTGAAAGCTGATGTCGCTAAATCCGCGATGGAGCAGCCGCGCCGCTCGACATTGGCACTTACGTGCCGTAACGTTTCTTAATAATAGCGCTTATGGCCGTATAACGCTGCTCGAACGCTCGGGAAAAATCGCGGGAAAGAATCCGCGGGGAATAGCGACCCGCGTCTCTACACGTTCGCCAAAAGCTTCTCGTGTTACAGCGCCAAGCATCGCCAAAACACGTCGGAGGCGGCGGTGGCGGCGACGAACGGCGGCGGCGGCGAGCCCGGCGTTTCTCACGTAGTTGGCAACGATTTCTGCCGATGCGCGTGAAATAATTTGGCGTTTGCCGTCGCGTTACGTAACGCGTATGTGTGTGACGCCCCTCTGGATCGTAATATCAAAACACACCAGATCTCACGGTCCCGAAGAACGAAAAGCTCGCGCAAGAAAGCTCGCGTTCCGGAGATCGGCTTTCCTCTCCCTCTTGAAATCTGTACGAGGATTTTGTTGATCGTAAAGTGTTAACGATATCGAGAGATTCGTAAAGCGAATAAAGAAGAATAATGATAATCGGTGTGATGCAAATGTCAAATCAATTGTTACAATTGTTAACAATTTTTTGAATTTTATTTCGAATCGAATAAAGAAGAATAAAGAAATCTGTTTTTTTAATTATATTTTCTATGAATTATTTGTACTTGAGACGTGTTTCGTCGCGTAAAATAAGAGAGCAACCGAAAGCGACTCCGATATCCTAATTTTCGTGGTAATTGATATTGGTATTTTAGATCGCGTACTAATTGTGAGAACGAGGGACCCGCGTTACGGAACATTAACACGTGCCGTCTGCCTGTCGAGTGTCAACTTCAGCCTTTGATACAGATTTCATTTCCGAGGACGAGACGCGAGGGATCCCGTTTGCGTTTCACTTTCGTCTCGCTCCTGCTCTCGGAGTTCATTATCGTTATTCGCTTCCGCGTACCAGAGATTCGTAAATGTTCATTCACACGCCGCGGAACGAATTTACATCATAAAATTAAAATATGACAAAAATTTCTAATAAAGTAAATACGGAAGGTATCGCATAATTGCATCGTGATCGAATCTGAGGAGACGGGATTATGTATATAATATGATATAAATTTATTCTAGTAGATTGTAAATTTATGTTAATTATAATAAAATCTAATAAATCTAATAAACTTGACCAATGGAAAATGCGTTGACATTTCAAGAGAGGCTTAATCATCGCATAATGGAAACGCTGCTACTCGCGATTGTCAGACTCCAATTGTCAGACGGGAACATTGATCGATATATCTTTGTGTTTAATGAAAATTCTATTCCGCCCGAGTTGTGGCAATTGATATCTCGCGAGCGACGAACAAAGGAAAGATGCAAGCGAAAAAGAACGTCGTGTAGAAGCGCTGTATGGTTTCTCTTCATTTTACAATCGGCAGGTTCGTGATTTCGAGGCCGATCCTCTCTACTGTCGAAATGTTTGACTATCGAGAAACGTTTAAGCGAACGACAAGGAACCGCAGATGAAAATAGCCATATAAAACATCGCTATATATAAACGGCTGCAAGAAATATTTTTACTACTGCTACTGCCTTGAGAGATCCAGCTCGAGTGGCTTCTTGAGCTACGCTCCTTCAAAAATCTCTTTAAAAAATCTCTCACGATATTTCTTTCAAGATATTCATAATGGATCAATAATATTCGAGAAACGTTATACGTAGTAAGCGCGCAATAATCAATATAATAATCAATATAAAAGATACAAACGTAAACAATGCCGCGGATAGTATGGAAAGCGTTATTCGTCAGCAGAGATTTGCGGAAAAGCGCATCTTTTAAATCTCGAACGCAACGTTGTGTATATTTTTGCGTCATCGCATCGCACAGTTATTTAACTCGAGTTACACCTATCGCAATATATAGATTATTTGTTAAAATTTATTTAAGTATAATATAATATAATATATATATATATATATATATATATATATATATATATATATGTGTGTGTGTGTATATATATATATATTTTTTTTTATATATTAATATAACGAACAAGCAATTTTAAATATTTCACAAACATCATAGCGCCTGTCAATACGTAACACGAGAAATAGGTATATTACGAAAGAGATTTATGAGGGAGAGACCTACGTTATCACTCCTATCATATCACAGTTGATAAAATTCTTAGAAATAAAAGTCATAGCTGACGTAAGGTCCCGACATCAAAGTAAAGGGTCAAGTGAACGATCCAGATTGACTCACCTTTTGCACGACGAGCGGCGTGCCGAAATCCTTGCCGCCTTGCAGACGGAAGCCCCAGGGGGACCCGTCGAACCTGGACAGCTTGACGCTGATCAGTTGTGCCATATCACTGTCTTGCCCGAACTGTCGATCCGTAGGTCGAAATTAAACGATCGTACGAACGAACGGTGAAATCGATCTCGAAAAACTGCGATGACGGCTGTCGGTGAACGAGCCCTTAGCTCGGCTCGGCTACCTTGGAGATATCGCGATGCACCACTGACAATTGGGGTCGACAACGTCCGTTTGTTGGCCGTTTGTGTATACGTGTACTCTATAAAAGGGGGGTATATGTATCGCGCTCTCTCGAGTGGAACGTGAAACGGGCACGTACGTTCCCTGAAGAACGCGCAGACCGGAGTAAAGGTATAAGAGGCGCCGAGGACGGTCAGTCGGGCAGCGGGGCCTCCTCGCCACGCGATTCGGAACGAAGAGGAGGAGTGCGAGAGCGCGGAAGGAAAGGGAAGGAATAGCAGGAGGGAGACAGCAGGAGGAAGGAGGGAAATGCGTGGTGGGTAGAAGGCAGCTGGATGGAAGGCGGGGATGGAGAGAGGAAAAGAGACAAATTTATTGTATTCTGGCAGGAATCTTTCTCGGACAGCGACGTACCGCGAAAATAAATGGCGAAATTTCAATCAAAAGTCTTTTAAGTCAATTTCAAAATCAGCACCCAACAGTCAAATAGTTTCAATTTTGTATCCTGAAACTATTCGGATTTTTCGGAAGAAAGATATTTGGATTTGATACGGTAAAATAAAAGCGATATTTTGCAGGAACAAAACAAAAGTCAATTATTCCTCTTTGCAATGCAAACTATTTTCGTTGGAATCTGTCTTAATGTCCGAAATAATGCAAATTCTTCGCGCGACGACCGCCTTTGTCGCAAAGTTACAAAGCGAAGACAATCGGATTCTGAAATAAGGTCGCGAAATAATAGTCTGCGACGGAATATGATCGAGCGCCGTCCTAAATAGAGACTAAGGAACCAAGGTAGCCGGCGGAAAAGTAAACGGAGCGTCCTCCGAATTAATTATTAAAATAATACATTATCTTTTATTATTACTCATTACAAAATTCCCAGAACGATATCCTCTCAAACGACTGAGCGGATGTCGATGCATCCGGTGCATCGTGCAAGGTGCTCCTCATACTATGGCGGTAGGAGACAAGGGGAGGAAGATGCAGGCAATAAGATATAACGCCAGGTCGGAAAGAGGAGGACCAGATCGAAGGAAAAGGACGAGGCAAGATCGGGAATGTCGAGTTGACCATCTCGATGACCATGACAAGAAGAGCGCGCACGCGTTTTGCGTCTCTTCCGTTCTTCTCCGCTACTACGCTAATTGCGCCACTCTGTCTGGCTTTGTTCGATGTGATCTAAATTACTTTAAATTGAGAGAAATATGATAATCATGAATGAAATTTCGGCAAACTGTTAACTAATTTCGAAAGAAGAATTTCTAAATATATTTTTTATCGCACAAAGAATTTTATTTTATTTTACTACTTATAGAGATTTAACAAATAAATAATTATGAATTAAAAATTTAAATTGTTTAGGTTATTTTAGAAGTTATTTAGGTAAAGTATAACGAAAAGAGTTATTTTTTCAATTATCTTCTCTTGGTTTCTCTTACTATTTTCTTTTTAGTTTTATCGTTGATGTGTATATTAAAATGCGTGTTAGCATGTAAGAAGAAATTGAATTTTTTAAATGTATGAGCATGTTTGGAATCTCCTTTATCTGAATCTCGAAGATTTTCTTCCGATGTATGAGAAGAGCGAGATAGACCTAAGTCATCGTCATCAATAGGTCGTGTAGAAGGTTACGAATGAAAACTCGATCGTTAAATAAATTTTAACGCGCTGTCACATACTTCCCATGTCATTAAATCTCTCAGTAATAAGATATGAATTTATCGAAATTGACGCGCGCTGTGGCGATGAAAACGCACATGAATTATTCTGGAGAAAAGAATTTTCTGTCCCCTTTATTTCCCCGTATACAAAAATTATATGAGAATTCCTTCGCATGAGGCACGCAATAAAATTATGTTACGAGCTTTTCGTCAAAAATATTTAACTGCTTTAAATTCACATTCTCATTAAAATTCAATAAATATTCATTTCTAGGATCTGACAGGATCTTTGATCTGACAATGACTATTCCAATTTTCCAGTTATGTATAATCAATGTAACTTTATTTTTTAAGATCACATCGAGACTAATTTATGCGTCACATTAAATATATATTTTGTCGTCAAAATCAGAATTGATAATGTTTCTCGCAAAAACTTATGTATAAAATATTAAATTATCAATAGTATCAAATCTACTCTGAAAGAGACAAAGGTTCAATCGACATTGTTTAATATATCAGTGCAATTTTTTTCCCAATATTAAAAAAATGTTATTAGTTTCAAATTCTATTAAAATGTTAGGTTCCAATTTTGCCAAAACTCCTAAGTATTTTTGTCAATACAATTAATACTTTTTAATTCCCCTTTTTTATCAGCTGAAACAAAACGCATCTTCTCAAAAATCGATATGTAACGTATCAATGGTATAACATGCGAGTTCGAAAAATCGCAGACAGGATACCTTGATGGACGCACCCGCGCTTGCGGCGACTGCATTCTGCGCCGGTGGCGGTCACGAGAGCGCGAACTAGTTCGTGAATCATGCCTAGAATGCTTTACATAAATTGCTCGGGGCCGACGTCACGATCGGGGACCCTAAACAAGCAAGAGTGAGAGGAGGACAGAGAGAAAGAGAAGGGGGAGGAGAGAGAGTGAAAAAGAGAGGGACAGAGTGAGTGATTGAGAGAGAGAGAGAGAGAGAGAGAGAGAGAGAGAGAGAGAGAAGGAGAAAACTAAAAAGAGGTTCATCGGCCAAGAAGGCAAACGTGACTCAGCTGGTCGTACGCATACGCGAGACGCAGATAACAGGGACCTCGGAAACCCCGGAAAGGAGAAAGTAAGCCTTGCGACTCATCCGCGCGGGACCAACCGCGCGGATTTCCGAACGAGCGGACAATTGCGGTCGTTTACTCGGAAACTTGCCTTTCTAGGTCGACTTCAATCATCGTGTGTTCCGGAGATCCGGCAATCGCCTCGGGTAATCCGCGTTGAGCGGAATGACGAACCCACGCGTACACGCCGTACCCCACGTGGGAATGATGGTCCCACGTGAGGTACAGCGGTACACAGAGTGTATCGCGATCGCTTCGAGAAGCTTACAGAAACTAACGGCGATACTATCGGCTCCCGGAATGCATAACAAGCAGGCGCGAGGCGTAGGCAAATGGATCCCTCAGCTTCCACTGATACCTTAATGTCCTTATTAGCGAGTGGACGCGGACGTAAGTGTCAATATAAAGTGAAAATGGACGCACGCTACTTTCACGTACATTCACTTTCTAAATCACTTTTCTCGAAAAATTAATTAATTACCAGACGCTACTACCTGTTAGTCACACCTGATTACTGAACAATCTGTATATAACGATGTAATTATAGGAATATGTATTGTTGGTAAAAGAATAATGCCATATATTTTGAGGAGTATAATGCGTGATTATTCCGGCAGGATGTAAGAGTCTTTGATTTTACAGTTTACAACTATAGAAAAATGTACAGTAACAAGGCATAGCTGCATTCGCGCAAATTAATTGAATTCACATACTTAATTCGCAAGTTAATTACATTTACCATGCTTTGGCGCATTTACATATTTGTTGAATTAATTGATCCGAACGCATGTGTAAAAATTTACAGAAAAAGGCTAATCTCTTTGATACGTGCAGTGTGCCGGCGGGGAAAATCTTTCTCGAGGCGATTTGAATACGAACATACGTACACACACACACGTGCTTAGAATTATTACAACCACATTGTATCTCGATGATAGTACGGTAACATTCTTCAAACGCGATCAACACGCCAGATAATTGCATTCCTAGTAATTTCTAACGGTTTCCTTGAATTTATCAGATATATGGATTTAATACATCCTTCAAACATGATTTCTAGATTTTTCGCGTATGAATTATATATTACATTCTGATCATCTATGAACGCTGCTGCATTAGTGGCTGACGCTTCGAGCGCTTCTGTCGTCTACAACACTCAACGCCGGTGATTTCTGAAAATATATTAAGAAATTAAATTTTCCTTGTTCTCCCTCGGTTAATAATAATATTAGAATAAAAGTAGTCTTGTTACCTTAATTCAATTAATTTAATAAATGTTAAACTACTTAATTTTAACTTGATTGAGTTACTTTGTTTGGAATTATTTACTCAGATTATATCATCTGTTTAATTTTAGTTAGTTTGAAATCAGATAAGATTTGATATTTATGGGATCTATTATAATAACACACAATTATATTGGGATGACAATGATTAATTGGCAGTATCTGCTACCAGCAGCTTCATTAAAATATTTCCGTAAACACATTTAAAGTCGCTTAAGAAATATTTCGGTTGTCACGACTTCACAATTAATTATCATCACCTCCATTCTGTCTAAGCGATTTATATTGACAGCCGTGAAAAATTACAAAGAGACGCTTACAACTCTTTCGATTATATCTTCCGCCGCATTGACTTTAGGGGGTCTGGCGGGGATGCCCCTTTTCGGTTCTCGCTCCATTCTATGAATCATCTTATAAACACTCGAATTCATCAGGTAATCATAATTTGGTAAGCTCGTCTTCTCAAACTTCTTGAAGTTTACTCTGTACAATCGATCGATTTAAAACCTTTTTACTTGAGATCAGAGAACAATCGTGAATACCTATTCTCGGGATTCTTTCCATCTTGTAGTACAATTTTAACTCGTTTCAAAAATTTTTTATCAGGGTCATAAAATTATTCTTACCCCATCGCTTTACCGCGAATGACTTCCGCTTGGGAGGACAACACTTCCGCTATCATCTCGTCGTTGAAGAAGTCGTTCGGGCATCTCCATCTGCGACCTTGCGTAAGTTCGAGTTGCTTAGCCTGGGGCCACAGCTCCTGCGAGGGTTTCTTGCCTTTCTTGTGCACCCTTTGCTGAAAGTTAGAATTTGACAGGTTAACGACTTTGTTCAGATTCGAAAACGTTCACCATGCATCGGTCGCGTAAAAGAAAACAAAATTACGAAATTCGGATTCACGACACATATGTACCCTTTCGATATCAATACAAAAATCGATTTATAGCAAAAAGGGGTGATGTAGGAACGATAAATTCACAAAATAGGAATATCAGTCGTAAAAAAAATACATATAATTCGATTCATCGTGCATTTACGTAATTATTATCTCGAAACAGGGTGGACTTTCATTAACATTTGACAAGTCTGTAATTTTTTAGCACGATCAATAAAAAGGGAGAACAGTACGATCATCATTTCAACCTAGGTAGAACACGAATCATTCCATTTATCGGGGGTACCTGCAATTCCTGTATAACTTGGTCTTTTGGTGACAGTTTAGGATCTGGTTCGAAACTTCCTATAATGTAGCATTGTTGTATTTGACAACGTTATCTCATATCTATCTCAAGTATAATAAACGAAAAATCTTTTAATATCGCGGAACTTTGCGTTATTATGAAGTAACATTTCATCGTTCAATTATAATGTTTTCGCAAAATTCAATATAGTTAATGCATGATAAAATGAAAAAAATATTCACCATGCGATGGTGCCGGACTGGGCGATTTCAGAAGCTTAGTTTCATAGGAGACGATGAATTTCTTCACTCTACTTCCTTCCTCGTCCTCGCTCTTCACGGAAATCATACCGTCCAATTCCTTCGTCTCCGCTTCCTCTTCTTCCATTTCCCCCTCGTCATCGCTAGGCTCGATCACTTGCGGCGTTGACCTCGATGACGTCTTGCGCTCCAAACACGCAATCTCCTCGATGTAATCGTAAGTCTCCGTAAATTCCTCGTCCTCCTCGTCAGTATCCTGTTCCTCCTGTTCCTTCAGCTCTTCCTCATCCTTCCACCGGGGCGCGACATTCTCCTCTGAATGACAATAAGTCAAAATTAAAGCGCGCTATCAAAAAGGAAAAGTTTCAAATTTCTATGTAAAAATTTTAAAAATTCTACATCTAATCGAGGCTACATTTTTATACATTCAAATTAATCTGAATATGAATATAAACAAGTTAAAAATTTTCTTTACAAAGTAAGTTGTGAAAGAAATCTTTTTGTTGGGGGAAATGAAGTTATTTAATTTCGATAGAACGCGAATCTCGTTTTTTAATGTAATGACGGACGCGAGAACTGGCACCCACTCAGAATTGAATCGTCGCATAGCGACGAAACTCGAAAATATGCCTAGAGAATAATCGTCAAGGTCCGCTCTGGCTATTTTGAACGCGATTACGAATCTCGGTCACCTGACGACCCGCGGCGGCCACCGTTTCCGTTGCCAACGGACCGCTGCACGCCGCTGAGCTCCATGATCTTGTGCAGTTGCTCGGACACGATCCTCAGGTGATTCTCGATCTCGCTCGGTAGCTGCTTCAAAGCGAGCAACTGTCGCTGCACGTTCTCCAATTGTTGCTCGAGGCCGATCTCCGTGGATACCAGTTGCTTGATCTTCTCGTTATTGGCTTTTGCCGCAGCTGGATCTGTCGTGGAGACGCTCGAGTCCTCCTCGGTCGCTACTTGCTCGTCCTGCGTTGATCTTGCCTCGCAAGATTCGGGACGATGATCCTCCTCCTTGAACTCTGGTCTCTCTTCCGCTTTGATCTCGTCGACCTCGTCGCCTTTCTTTTCTCCTTCTGTCTTTGATACGGGACGTGAATCAGATTTCTTCTCTTGCTCTGCCCTGCATGCGAGCTCCGGTGTCGCAGCTGGAGTCGTTGTCTAAATCGTGAGAAAGATTGAGATTGTAGAAATATATTGGACAAGCATGTAAAGAATTTCGTCTTTAGATGACGGAAGTTTCTCAGTTTTCCAAATATTTGCAAAATTCTTTCTGACACATTATTTAAAACTTTAGAATATTATTTAAATTTTTAAAACATCTATAGAAGAATCTATCTAATCTTTCATAAGATTTTTAAATGTTTTAAAATTTTTATCTGAATAACGAGAAATGATTGTTTACAGCAAAACGAAACATAGACACATATATGTCAAAAACTATCTTACAAATTGTAGTAATTTTTAGCTGGTAGAAAATAAAGAGAAAAAGAGAGAGCATATTTTAAAAACTCGTAAATCTAAAAGATCGACGATAACAAAAAAATTAATCTTACTTTCATCTGGGAAATGTTATCTACATCTCAATGTCATGCAATTGTTAAAAAATATTATTTTTGAAAATAACAAAACAATATATTTTCGACATTATTTTAAAAAATAAATAGCTTTAACTGACGAACTTAATATCTTTGTTAACAAAATTGTATGTAAGATATTCAAGAATTGTGACCATTTTTTGATGATAATTGACAAATATTATAAATTTTTATGTAAAAAACCATTAAAAAAATACAATATCGTATACGTACTTACCTTTTTAAATAACCAAATTGTAAGTCTGGTATTTAGAGTATACTGTATCAAATTGGCACTTATGTAGAATTTAAATAGATATAGTATTTTATAATAAGGAACACACGTATAGGTAATGAACATCAAATCAATAATAAATACTAAATAATTAGGATAGCAATAAAAAATAAATAAACTGTAATACGAGTTAAAGAACATATATCGCACTCCTAGAAGAACACTGTTATAACTCAAAAATTCACAATTTTTAGGAGAGGAAAAACAAATTTAATTCAATTGTGACTATGATAAATATATAAATTACAATTACGATATTCTGATATAATGAAATGTATACTCTTTCTTGAAGAAGTTTACTGTGATTCACTTATCAATTCACTTATGACACATTCATTCGGGAAACCGCAACATAACCGGTTTAAAAGATTAACGACACTTCTGCAGCGGACTTCGCATAGATTTGTAATACTATTATAGCACGTAGGTAACATTTTAGGCATACTTTTTGTAAACTTAACTCAAAATAGATTTTTTTAGTTGTGACAGTATTTTAATCTTCTGGGGGTGCGATACGTATAATAAAACGTCAAATTTCGATTTTTTTTTTGCTCTTTCTTTGTTATGTAAAAAGGTTGATCGATAAAGAAATTTATAAGGAAGTCTAAATATAAATAACTCATTTCAACATTTAATCATTTCAATATTTAATCATATTAACATATTTCACACATTTGAGGAATCACATAAGGAAAACGTTAATCACTTTTTCGCTTGTGTATTTTGAATTGGTCACATTAATTACCTTTGCATTCCAATTATTCTACAGTGAATTCACTCTGGCAACATTTATTTTATAACAAAAAACCAAACATACGGTTACGGTAAAATTCAAGGACACATTTACGAGACATTTTATACGAATGTCAGTGATCCACGATGACCTAGTATCTGTGAGAGTTTCTAGAACAAATATAGAGATGTATAACAATAATCTGAGGTTAGTTAGAATCATTTCGGGACAAGTGATATCTATAATTAAATCTAAATATAATCACGGGATAGGCGTATTCGTATTGATTCGTATTGAAATTAACCCTTAAATGACACACCTTTCCAGAATCTCATAAATGACATAAGGGGTCTAAATGACCCCAGCATGAAAAATGTCTCGTAACTAATTGATTTTTTGATCTTTAGTTATGCCAATTTTTTTCAATGTTGTTCAAGGTCTAGACAAGAGAATAAAATGATGATATTGTTAAAATTTCAATTTCAACATAGTATAAAATTTTAAGATCGCCAAGAGTTAAAATCGTGGCTCCAAAATCAAAAAAATTAAAAATAATAAATAAATAAATATGAGCTCCATTTTTGGCGGGAACATTTGAAAATATTTCATTCTGAAGGGTCTGGGGTCCGCTGGACCCCGGGTGGCATTTAAGGGTTAACAAACTGACGTGATATTGAATTCTTAAATGAATTCAGAACTGAGTTTTGGATCGATTCTAATTACATCTGCAGTTTAATTATATCAGCAGCATCAAAAGAAACAAGATATAAACGTCATCAGATGATCGTTATGGCAATGACTACTTATACATGTACAGAAGGATGATCGAAGTACAAGGTACGAACGCATAAACCGCCAGCTTCGTGAAATCAATGCCGATCCGGTTCGTGATACCCTGATAGAGAATCGTCGGTACGAACGATAATCTGCGATTGTCGCGCTCGATTTCGGGATTGATCTTCTCCTCGCACTCGCCGCTGCTCTTCTCGGTCATCCTGAATGAGAACCAAGGCAGATTGAAGTGCATGCTCTTCAAACCGCCCCACGAAGCGGGAGTCACGAGGGAAACGGATTCCCTCCTGGACGACCTTGACAACCTTCTGCTTCCGCGATGAAACACCTCGCTGGATACGTAATCGCCGGTCGAGCGGAGAACACTTGACAGAACATTCTCTTCTCCCTGCTCTTCTCGCTTGATCGATCTCGAGAGTCGCCTACTACCACGATGGAAGACCTCGGCGGAAACGTAATCCTCGGCCGACTGTAGGAATTTCGACAATGCCTTATCGTCCTCTTTGGCGGTGATATCGACGGATTTACGCGACTTTGAGAGTCGTCTGCTACCACGATGGAAGACCTCGGTGGAAACGTAATCCTCGGCCGACTGTAGGAATTTCGATAGTGCCTTATCGTCCTCTTTGGAGGTGATATCGATGGATTTACGCGACTTTGAGAGTCGTCTGCTACCACGATGGAAGACCTCGGTGGAAGCGTAATCCTCGGCCGACTGTAGGAATTTCGATAGTGCCTTATCGTCCTCTTTGGCGGTGATATCGACGGATTTACACGACTTTGAGAGTCGTCTGCTACCACGATGGAAGACCTCGGTGGAAACGTAATCCTCGGCCGACTGTAGGAATTTCGATAGTGCCTTATCGTCCTCTTTGGAGGTGATATCGACGGATTTACGCGACTTTGAGAGTCGTCTGCTACCACGATGGAAGACCTCGGTGGAAACGTAATCCTCAGCGGATTGCAAGAACTTCGAAAGAGTATCTTCCTCTTCTGTGACCACGTTCGTGGGCTTGGCCGAGTCGGGACATTCATCAGCTTCTTCAAACGAGACCAGATTGCTTGCGAGAATATTGCATCCATTTTCAGCAATTTCTTCTTCATTCGGATCTAGATTGTCGGAAGTGTTAACGATAAGGGTCGATTCCTTTTGCAACGGGCAGGACGGACCATCTTCGTGCCACTCGCAGATCTTTAAGATGCCTTTATCAGTTTGCTGCTCGTTTGGAATTGCATCGTCGGCAATGGAATTGGAAGTACTGATGGTAACGACGGAAAATTCATTTCGCGGTGTGCACAACAAACCTTCCTCGACCCATTCGGAGATTCTGGAACGAACGTATTCCACGAACAGTTCGAAGATCTCGAGATTTCTGCGAACCAGCCGCTCGAAGTATCGACCTCTCATCGTGCGTCTCATTTTCGATGATGTAGTGGTGATGACGAAGAGATTATCGAGACTGTTCTTCACGTGATTAAGAACGTTCATCAACGCGGATCTTAGGCGCAGATTCTGCCGATGGAGACACTTTTCCACGTAACGTCCCTTCGTTCTTGTAGATTTCGGCCCGTTCTGTTTCTTTATTTCGATCATCTTCGGTTGATCATCGATGAAACACGTCTCCTTGACGTGTTCGAGAATAGGAGCGACATTCTTTTGAAGAACGTGTTCAAGGTAGCGACCCTTGAAACTCGAACGTCGCTCGTGAATCTTTGACAAGTTCGACGATTCGGAGACGCCTGGTCTCTGCAACAAAAACTGGAACAGTGTCGTAATCAGGGACATCAGCCGGATGCTTTCGTGTCTCAGATATGTCGCCAGATACCTTCCCTTCATTCTGGAGGCGCGGACGCGAGTCGTCTTTGGCTTTGAACGAAAGTGTCTAGCGACAGCGCTGACATTTCGAAGCAGAATCCTCTCGGCGTAGTGCGCTCGCGCGCACCTGCTCGTCCTCTTTCTGGTCTCGCTCGACGAAAGGCCATCGAGGCCAATATTTTTTAACAAATCACATTTTCTGAAGTGTACGCTTCCCGATCTCGTCTTCGCTAACTCGTCGACTTGTCGATCGCGAAGAATGCAGGAACGAGCGTAACCGCGAAGGACGTTCTCCAGATAGCGACCTTTGAAAAGCGATCTCGCTCCGATTTCGTCGTATCTGCCGGGGGAACTGTATCTTCGAGACTGATTCGGCTTGACGTGAAGGAGCTTCGATTTGCATTTGTATGTCGCATGACACGCCAGGTGATCCTCAGAGGTGAGAAATTCATTCGAATCGGATTCCGGAGGACGTGGGGGCGACAATGAATTATCAGTGTTATCGAGAGAGCAGGTTGAACACGAGGAACTTGAATCGGACAGGGCAGGGGGACGATTTTCTTCGAGTTTTTCCGTTTCATGCATCTTTACCTCGGACGGTTCCGGTGGTTCCGGTGTCCTGGTCGCCTCCGATCCTGGCGGCAACAGACCCTTCTCCACGAGACGCGCGATTACCGTCTTCTTGTCCTGCTTCTTGATCACGACCTTGTAAGTCTCTCCCTCGTCCTCTTCAACCTTCGGCTCGTTCCTTGACTTCGGCACCGGTCGCTGGGGCTTCTGGAGGAAGGTGGAGGCGCGCTTCAACTCTTGCACCCTCTCAGGCTCGGCTATCGCGATGTGCTGCAGCTCCTCCAGAACCTTCGAATCTTTCAGGATCGAGGCTCGCGGTCTTAATTTCTTGAAGTTTACTCTGTTAACCGCGTCAAAGACGCGTAGAAAGTTATCGTTATTATTATTGAAAAGAATTATCTGTATTTTATTTAACATTAATTTATAAACTAATAAAAAGTAATTTATAAAATTCGTAGAGAATATATGTATACACGTTCTACATATTCTCGAAATTAATTTTAATTATTACTTTCAAACTGAGAATTCTGCAACGAATAAACAAAGTGTCCGACTTTAATAATTAATATAAATATATCCAGCCTCTTTTTTAGAACTACTGCTTAATATTCTTATATGTTTCAAATGTTTTTGATTAATTACTGAAAAAATTTTTTGCTTGAACTCTTTAAGTGAAAAGATGATAAGGGGATGAATAAATCTTTAATCGCGCGGTGTTATCATCAGTTGACTCGACAATCGTGGAAATGTACCCCAATAATCCTTTATCAGACAAGAGTTCCTCCTCCTCGAGGATCAGCTGAGCGATCTCGTCATCCGTGAGATTTTTATTGGGCACGATCTCGCTGTTGGCGTCCAACGGTTTCTCCTCCGCGAGCTTATTCTCCTCTTGCCTGATCTCGTCTTCGGCGGACAACGGCTCGACGACGTCAACGGTATTCTCCTCTTCGTACCGCTCGATCACTGTCTCCTCCTTTAAGATCTGTTCTGGGAATACCGGCGGTAAGTCTGCAAGCTAATAAGCAAACTCGACGTCATCGTCTCGTCGCCACTTTCTCTGGTACACCATATCTCTCTTTAAATGTCAAGCGGATTCGAGATCAAAGATTTTCCCCGATGAAAGCCGAGGTTTAACTTCCGGTGAAAAATATCGCGATTTTTTTCAATCGTAGGTGGGAAACAAATAGGAATCGTGCTGTTGCGAGCAGAGCATTCAAGAGAGTTAGTATACTTAATTTATTATAATGAATCAGATCTTTTACGAATCGTGATATAACAAATTTTTGTTGCATAATAAAATTTTTTTTTAAATTCTATAAGAATATTTTTCACATCAATTTTAAACATTTCTTATCTATTAGGGAAAATGGGAGAAAAAGGCCGATTCTTTTAACTCTTACTTGGCGACGTGAACACTTATTTTTTTTTTCTCATATAGTTTTTAAATCCACGAGGAGAAAGTCTCTCTCTTCAGAAATTCACGTAAAAGATTTTCAAGTTTCGTGGACGTGAGAAAGTACGCGGGAAAGAAACCAGATGTGCTCCGCGGGGAAAAAGATGGAAATGAATGGTCGAAGAGTCCTTGTCGCCAGTTAAGAGTGCAACAAGGATGCTGTTTACCTTTCATCTCACGGATATACTCACAGCGATCTTATATGGAACGATGTTCTCTTCCGATATCGCCTCGGCTGCCTTTCGTGCCTCCTCCTCTCTGCGCAAGCAACAAACACAGCGACCAAGAAAATAGACTTTCTCCCGCTCGCGGTGCGCGATTATGCGCGCGGATACCGGGATTATATGCCGAATGCACCGCGCGCGCGGATTCCGGGTGTCGGTCTCGCGCTCTGGCTCTCTCGCTCTCCGCGCGGATATAGCGGATCTCGCGAATGCGACAAACGGCGAGAGAACGGGGCGCGACCGGCGACCGGGGACCAGCAATAAAATCGCCGACCAATGATAAACAGATCTCTCATTCTGGGTCACCTATTTATAGGTGACGCAATACATTGCCACACACGTAGCTCATACGCCGGGATATTCTTGCCGCGCGTCGCCGAAGTTATTACCGAGAGTATGCCGGCGATGAATGACGCGCGCCGCCCGGTACGGCTCTCCGTTAGGCACGAGAGATCCTTGAGGACTCATTAAATTCGTTACAGCCTTCGGCCATCGCGATCCGAAATTAAATCCGATCTTGGTAACGACGTAAGACGATCGAAAGAATTCGCAGCCTTGGCCAGTTCTTCCGCACTTTCGGATGCCTCTATGTCTATATGCTATATTGGTTTAGTCAGAAGTTGCATAATATTTAAAGATTGATTACGTATTTTAAATATTTTATTCATCTTCCTCTTATATATATTTTATCTTGTATTTTTTAAATTATATATATATATATATATATATATATATATATATATATATACACAATGTACTTTATTAGATTTAATTATGTATTTGTATGCAGCAGCAAGAAAAAATAGATAATCGGGATTCTGTAGCAAATTGCGCATTTATCAAAAGTATTTTGCTCGCCGTTTCGACACATGGCGCAACTTTAATATCAATAATCTCGGGAACTAATATTGGTTAAGAGCGATTTCTCCCGGGAGAGACCGTATGGGACAAGAACCTAATTTATGCGAGCCGCGGTCGACATTGCTGTTGCATTTATGTACCCGCTTACTCGTCTTGGCCGCGGTGCAACCGCGATCGCGATCGGGCATTTATCTCCATTTCCTGTTTTGTCAGCATAACAATGTAAACATTATGTGCGTGTACGCATGAATCTAATTAACTTATATTCTCGAATAGTCCAACGGGGTAAAATGGTTTTTTTATCAAGTAATTTCTAACAGACGAAACGAGAGAAAAACATTTAAACGGTTGGAGGAACATTATCCATCGCAATATTTCAAATGATGTAATCCAAGAAATTAAAAACATCTCAATTTTTATAGCTTCTTTCTCTTATGTTACAAGTGTACACGTTCTTATGTGAACGTGTGTATTTACAATTGTGTGTAAAATACGTTTTAAAAGGATCCCTGATGAAAAAATTTCTCATATTTTCTCTGTAAGAATTAAGACTTATGAAAAATTCTGAAAAAAAAATATATATATACTCAGATACTTTCAAAAATAATTGGGAGGATTTTCGGAATATTTCAGTATCCGTATGTGAAAATTTCTGATAAATTGCACAGATTTTCTCACATTTATTCAGATTTTTGCAAAGATGTCGGCGAGAAAAATCTGAAATGTTTTATTATTATAATATTTTGTCAAAGTTTTTCTGAAAAACGTTCCAATTCGTGTAAAAAAATCTGAAAAATTCTGAGCATTCTAAGAAAATCTGAAAATTTTTATAGAAATTCCGATTAATAATATGAAAAATTCTGAGACATTTTTCCACCAGGCAAGACTGCATAAAAGATGCAATATATATATATGCTACTGAATCTTCCCTGTCTCATAATCGATCATCGTCGCAAGAGACTTACCTTTGCACGGCTAAAACGAAATTGTTGCCAGCGTGTACTAATGCTTCATGCGCTTGTCCGTGAGTCAAGTTGCTAATCGATTGATCGTTCAATCTTACTACGACATCGCCGACCTTTAAACCCATACATTCGGCCAGGCTTCCCTCCATGACCTGTAGATCACGTTTCACATTTTACGTCTTGCTCCTTTTCAAAAATTCAACGTGATACCTATCCCGCTCGATTCTCTCAATCCTCATTTTATTCTACTCTTTTAGCTTTTGGATTCAATCGCAGAGAGAATGATAAAAACAATATAATATTTATAATAATTAAATTGTTAAATTGATTCAAAGAAGAATTACCATGTTCGATTTTGTATTCGTGTTCGGAATATAAAAATAGCTAATATTATTTGAATTATAATCTCGTGATTTTAATATCCTCATTAGCATCAATAATCGCTAGATAAGAGAAATAGAAAACTCACTCTGATAACGGTAAGCGGCTGCGGAAAATCGCTGCCACCAGCTAGTCGAAAGCCCCATGGTGTGTTGTCAAATTTTGTAAATTTTATGCTGATTGCCATGACGCTCTACATCTGAAATTATATCTGACAGGCTTATTTTTACAATAAGGCGATAAAGTATCGATAAAAATGTATCCTGATCATGGTAAACAAAATTTTTTTTACAGGATCTTGGGCATTACAACCGATTTCATAATCGGGCTGTTAATCGGCTGTTAACTAACAAAGTGAGCAAAAAGCTGTAATATATTATTTATTTAGGAAACTCTTACGTTCAAATAGATATTCTAAATTGGAATTATATGCGATCGCGAAGGAAAGAGCGATTATATCAATCGATTATATCACAAGTATTCCTCAAATTCTGTATTGTCCTTTTATAATTAAATTAATTAATTGCTATTTTTTTAACATTACATGCATTGCTCTAAATCTCTAATATATTCTTCTTATCTTTCATAAATCTTTAATCGGCAATATTTATATACTTCGAGTTTGGTCGGTTTATTACGTAAGATTCGAATATAAAATTTGTTTTTGCCAAAAACAGGATTTTGGCAAGGCGTAGGTATAAGTGATATGACAACGCAAATGTCGAATATAGGATTTTTGCAATTTCCAGTACTATTTTAACGTTGTTTACGAATGCAACCGAGGAGGTAAATAATACTATATATCCTGATGAAAAATCTGCGTCACTTAGAGAGGGGTCAACGATTCCGGTTACGCGAAGTCGCGAAGTGCCAAGGTAAGGTATGTCTAAAAATATAATCATAAATCTTAAATAGAACTTAAACCGGCAAATAAACTTTAACTGACAAACGAGCAACGTGTGAGGAAATCAAACGTCGTCATCAAGTGATTGATGATATCTTCATATTAATTCTAGTCATAATTGCTGTAAATCAATATTGCTGAAATAAACACAGCTTAATTTGCACAACGCATCTTTCTTTCTTTACAAAATATAAAAACATCGTCAAGTGAAAGCGAGAATATATACATTCGCGAATGCCGGAGTTTTACGCAAGAATCGAAACCGTCGTGATCTCGATGGATTCAGATTCCCGATGCTGTGGAATCACGACATATACGCGACTCGCCGGAAATATTCGACTTAGACGATTCAACTTTCATATAGCGAATCGTCCAATATCATCCGAAGTCCAATATATACAGTCCAAAGTCTTTCTCGCAAATTCATAAGTAGCGTATAATCCCGACGCGATCTCTCCCTTAAATTCCGCTTTACTCCCGAGCCGAGTCTCGCCGAGCCGCGCGAATCCGCGCTATGCCGACCCGGAAGCGGCGGGCATCCGAATATAGAGTGTATGACGAGGTGGTCCCGAGTGTATGCCGACGGGCACGGTATATCCTGCTCGGTGGTGTTGTGTATATTACTTGCCGAGAGCGCGTCGGGCCGAGCTTATAGCTAGTGCGGGGGTACGGAGCTTTTCCCAGGAGGCGAGTCGGGGGGGTTGGCTGGTGGTCGATCGGATATGCGACGCCGCGTGGCGCGTAGCGTGGACGGGGGTGCACGCGCGAGATGCGAGATCGCTGCACGTGCGGGGGACTCACCGCATTCGCTGGGTGCGTGACACACGGCCGAAACGCCGCGGAACGGCCGCTGGAGCCGGCGGCGAGCCGTGCGAGAATACTAGCGCGGCGGAATAAAGTGCCGAACGGGTGACGGAAGGACGGGCCGGGCCCCCGGCCGTTGCCCGGCGCAATGCGGCCGAAACGGTGTCACGACAGGCTTTGCCAGAGGGCAAGACGCAGCGGAGCTTGCAAGCTGCAAATACTACGAGCGAGGGGCACGAGCAGCCGATGACGCGCGGCTCTCGCGCCGCCGGCTCGAGATCTATTTACTGATCGATCTATATTGGATTTGAGCCTCGATTTCCGGTGGCGAAGTACGCCCGCCTCCGCGGATCCCCGACGGATCCGCATGTTTGAATGGGCCCTTCCCTTTCGGGAATAATGCTCCCGAAAGGAGAGCCCAAACTTGCGTAATTAAAATAAGACTTGCATATTCAATTCTCGACTGTATTGCAGAAAAAAACACGCTGAAGAATGAACTTTATATCTTGACGCGATAAGAAAAATACGTACAAATAACAGTAAAGACTTTTTTAATCGACCCTACTATCATTTTTTAATCGTCATAACAATACGACCAATGGTTTTGGTCGATTAATCGTCAAAACGTTTCGACCATGGGTTTTGGTCCTTCTAAATTGAATTTATTAATTTATTGATCAATTTAGAAGGACCAAAACCCATGGTCGAAACGTCTTGACGATTAATTGACCAAAATATTTCAGATTTTTTCCCGCCAAATTATCTTTGTAAAAGTCTGAATAAATATGAGAAAATCTGTGCAATTTGTCAGAAATTTTCTTACATACGGATACTGAAATATTCCGAAAATTCTCATCCAAATATTTCTGAAAGTATCTCAGAAATTTTATACATTTTTTCAGAATGTTTCATAAGTCTCAATTCTTACAAAGTTTCTGAAGAAAATATGAGAAATTTTTTCACCAGGGATGCAAGAAGAACTGAATATATTGATCGCATTTACCCAGCTAATAACGTTCTTAAAATGTCTTTGAGATGGTTGTTAAGCCCCTTGCACAATGCCAGGCAACAGGCAATAGGAACAGGGAATAGAAATCAGAAATCATGTATAAATGCAGAATAAACAGTGACACAGGCAATAGACACAGAGTTTCCGTCACGTTGGAAATTCTGTGCCTATTGCCTGTTGCCAACTAATCATAGGCTGGTATTCACAGTCTTCAAGACCGTCTTAAGTAATGTCTTAAGACGCTAATACGGCTCTGTGATTGGTTCATGACATCTTAAGATTGAACTTAAGACGGTCTTAAATAACTATGAATACCGGCCATAGCATTCGAATTTTTTAGGTTGTAATTAACGATTTTTTGGTTATTTCCTGTTCCTATTGCCTGTTGCCTGGCATTGTGCAAGGGGCTTTAAATACGCTTGTTATCTGGGAACAGCCGTTGATTCTTGTGCAAATTTCCGACACGTGCAAATACGCTTTCGATTTCATGAAACTCGATTACGGAACGTTTAGATAAAGAAATTAGATCCACTACGCTGTAATCTGTTTTTTTAATGCGTTTTCTCCGCGAAATTAGATTACAGTTATACCGCATATCGATACATTTTAATAAATAAAATTTTTCTTATAGCGACATCGCATTAATATCCGATCAGATCCCAAAATTCTCCAAAATTTAAGCGCTGATTATTTGCAATTTTTACATCTTGGTTGCGTCACGTTAATTACAGTGGAATAGAGATGATTTTAATAAGATACTTGCGTATTTACGTGTCCGCAACGACATTATGTGTACCAAGTATGTCAATTATGTAGAATCTATTTACTGATCGATATATTTAGACGCATGGGCGTCGCGATATCGCCCGCTCTGACGTATTTTGCACTACTTGTATTTTCGCGAAGTAGTACGAGAGATGAGATTTCTTGATCATAGTAAAAAAGGCGACAGTCGACATTCATTCATTTTGATGTAAAAACTTTGATGGATATAATTGTCTATAATATATTTTTTTATTTATATATTTGTCTGTAATAATATAGTATATAATAGTCTATCTATAATATCTATAATATACAATATATAACATATAATAATTTATAATATGTAATATATTATATGTACAATTGTTTATAATATATTTTCTTTTTTTATATCTTTGTCTATATGTATATTATTATTCAAATTATATCCAACAATATTTTAGTATTACTAATAATACTTTATTTTGCTGCTTGAATTGATTTAGTCTTTTTTTTTTAATTGTTTGTGTTAATCATACGTTATCTTTTTTTTTTTTTTCGAGGAGAGAGAGAGAGAGAGAGAGAGAGAGAGAGAGAGAGAGAGAGAGAGAGAGAGAGAGAAAGCGCATCAGGAACGATTACATTGTGAGAAATTTTATAAAGATATTTTCGCATTGTTTAACGAAAATAATTTTAACAATACTAACTACAAATTTAATTGTAAAAGTTTTTAATTTAACTCTCTTTACATATTATCAGGTTTCATATAATCAAGCATCGATCTATGGATCTTGGAATAATTAGATCGGGTGTATCTGTTTTGCAACAGTGTATGTATGTATGTACAATCAACAAGCACAATGACGTAACGGCCTGATTGGCTACACCATATTGTTGACACATTTCAGTGTCGATTGAAACGTGATTAGTTACTTATCTAGTGACTTATTAATTGGCTTATTATTAGACGAGATAGCGAGTCTAATTGGTTACGCCATATTGTTGATACAATATTTGACCAAACCATGATGTGATCATGATTTGTCCAGTAACTTACTAGCTTGCAAGCATTATATAAAATTATAAAAATACATATCGTGGCCATAATTAACATTTTTTCTTGCAATCGTTATCTAACCTCGGTCTAACCTAGCACGATTTACAGTCGATTCGTTGTTAAAAAACTGGAGCAACCAGTTGAAAACTTGGTGATAAAACTATCCCTAAAAAAAAAAAGTCGATTCGTATGAGAGATTTTTCCCGATTATCTTCCAAGAAAGTAATTAATTGTGTACAAATCTCTACAATCTCACTATAACTTATAAAGTTGGACTAAAATTGAAATTAATTTTAGCTTAGGGTGAATTTTTAAATCAATTAACTCTTACAGCATCTTGAAATAAAATTTATTTAAATTTATCAAAACAAAAACAGACTATTCTTAAAATTGCGAGTATATAGAAACGGTACAAAAATATATTATCATTGTTTCCACCAGATTTAAATATCTGAAAGTCCTCATTTCTTTTTTCTTTCATCTTTTTTTTCTTCACTTTTAGATACCTTTTCTTCACTGACATCTACGGATTGAGCTTTACTGTTGTCATACGTTTTAACAATTTCAGTACAAATGTCTCGCAATAAGCTGGATGCACCAATCCTAAAACGATCACGTGTCAACCAATCTTTTCCCAATTCTTCCTTAACCAAGACCATCCATTGTAGAGCCTCTTGCGCAGTCTTAATGCCTCCGGCAGGTTTAAAGCCCATCTGAAAATAAAAGAAACCGTTATAGGTGATCTCGATTATCACAAAGATCGGTAAACCAGCCGTACCTTTTTTGCGGTCAGTCTTTCGAACTCTTTTATCGCTCTGCACATAACAATGCCCATTGGCAATGTCGCATTAACTGCATCTTTCCCTGTAGATGTCTTGATGAAATCAGCGCCAGCAAACAGAGCTACCATCGACGCTTTGTACACATCTCTCAAATTAAATAATTCCCCTGATGATATTATAACCTTCAAACGTATTTGTTCTTTCGGTTCTTTCTTCTTATTTTCATCAGAAGCTTTATCGGAAGCTTTATCGTAATCTTCATTACAAGCTGTACGAATAGCATCCAGCTCATGATACAGCTGTAGCCATTCATGATTTATAACTAGCGATCGGTCGATCACAACATCTATTTCCTGCGCTCCGTATTCTATGGCACAGCGCACTTCCTGCAGTCGAGTCTCCAATGGATATTGTCCAGAAGGAAATCCTGCTGCCACTGATACAAAAATTATATTAAATAATATTGTTATATTCACATTAGGTGAGTATAACAATACAGAAGAACACAGAAGAAACGTTTTGTTTCCTACCGCTAGCAATCTTAACTGCATCTTCCTTATTCTTCAATTTTTTTAAGGCAGATACTGCATCTTTTACTTTGGATGGATAAACACAAATAGCAGCTGTGTGAAGCGGATTATTCCATGCAAATGGTAGCTTTTCTATGGGTTTTACAGCCTGTAATATTAATTAATCAATCAGTTATTCACATTAAAGGATAATTTCATGTCCTAACTTACATTTTTGCACAATAGTTCAACAGTGCTGCTCGTATCGTCATGACTCAAAGTAGTTAAATCAATAAAACTTATTGCCTTTAATAACCAAGCTACTTTATTGTCTCCGGTTATCGTTTCTGCCAAATAAGTTATTTGTCGCACACTTTTGTGTACTGCTGGCTCATTAATGTACACTTCCAAGAATTTTAGCCAGGCTAGAGTAAAAAAAATTCAAATATAATAATATATAAATACTATATATTAATATATATTATTGACAACTTTATTTATATATACATAATTCTTATTACTTATACGTAAAGGTATTATAAATATATGTATAAAAGTAAATATATGATATGTGTATTACACATAAAGCGTCGTCTACAATACACGGAGTAAGCGTGGAGTAAGGAGTAAGAGTAGGCGTAAGAGGGCTATTTTCGGTTTAAGAGCTGGCGTAAGGGCGTAAGCGAAATAAATTAATTTTATTTCTTACTCCTATTCTTACTCTTACACTTACGCTCGGCCAATCAGGACACAACAGGCTATAATGCTTACTCCTGCCTACTCTCTTACTCCTTACTCCACGCTTACTCCGTGTATTGTAGACGACGCTTAAAAGTAATAAGAATACCAAACAGATAAAATGATGTTAAAATCTTGAAATGATATAGGATCAAAATTATTATATTAATTACCTTGGATCGTCTCGGTCACATGAAAGACTACCGGACGGTTATCCATGATTTCGAGTGAAAAACTTGGGCAAGTTTATACTAAGCTACCGCAACCTCTGCTAGGACACGTGATTATCGTAGCCCTCCAAGAATGTTCTATGATCTGCGTTAATCTCTGTTCGAAATAAAACAGTTATGCCCAGTTATCTTATCTACGGCTACAAGTGATAAGGATGATAGGCACGAAATACAGAACGATACAGCGAACTGAGCGAACTATACTTGTAATACATGATACACCAATATTTCGCACGTCACGCATCCAAGATTAGGGATAATAATCGCTTCAAAGGTCAACGATTTCTTGTATCTATCGACTTTCGGGAAAAAAAAGCGTGTTTATTTTGTGTTTTTATCGCAGGTCAGTAACTGTTCGCGCGCGAAGAGTCGGAAGACTCTGAAGAGATATATACCGTGTACCGTCTGTCCTTTTTCGAAGAACTTCCTGAACTGGTGCACACTGGTGTAACAAGTTAGAGTGAAATGAAATATATTTGTCTCACTCCAACTTATTGGACTAATGTGCACCAGTTCAGCAAGTTCTTCGAAAAAGAACAAACGGACAGATTTCTCATGTGTATGTGATGTGGATAGGCCTCGCTGGATACATGGATCAAAACCTAATCAAAACACTGATATGACCGATCGTCGATGACTAAATATAGAACATCCCGAGCAGAAATTCGGTCAGGCATACCTGATGCACGATCAGGACCTTACCATGTGAAGGTAAGGCATGCCTGAAAGGGTTTTCCTGAAATCACCCTTATCTGGACCTGAATAGATACTAATAGGGCGCCCCTGATAAAAATTGCGTGATGTCATCCTAATCAGGACCTGAACAAACAGTAATAGGGTGCGCCAGATAAGGATTACATAATAACATCCTTATCTGGACCTGAATAGGTACTAATAGGTCGCTCCTGATAAAAATTACCTGATGTCATCCTAATCAGGACCTGAACAAACAGTAATAGGATGCGCCTGATAAGGATTATCTGATATCTTCCTGTAAAGATTACCTAATATGATCCTTATTAATGCCTGCCCGCTAAATTTTTTATGTAAGAATAATGTATAAATATATATATATATAACAATATACATATAATTATCTATATATAAACTATGTTTATATATTTTTTCTTGTGTATAATTTTTGTTCATATATATATCAGGAAAAATAATAATAAGAAGAAATAAAAAATAATTAAAAGGATATAATTTTCGCATTGTTTCTTTTATAAAAAGTAAAGTTTGAAGAAATTGGAAAAAATTGCTCATATACACTATCATTCATTTTGGAAATGCTTGTAATTTTTGTCGTCTCTCGCGAAGGGTTAAGTATAAAAGTTAAGTTTAAAAATTTTTGAAAAAATTTACACGGATCAAACACATTCTAATAAACATTTTTCTCCTTTACGTTTTTTTTTGTAAATTCTTTAGTTTCGAAGTTAAAAAACATTATATAAACATGAGTTTTGACACAAGAAATTCGATCATTGCGAAAAATCATCGTATTAATTAAAAAAAAATAAATATTTGAAATGTTTATTAGAATATGCTTGATTCGCATAAATTATTTCTAAATTTTTTAAACTTAACTTTTATACTTAACTCTTCGTGAGAGACGAGAAAATTACAAGCGTTTCCAAACTTATGAAGGGTAGTGTATGTATATTGTATAATCATATTCAGCCGTTATTGAGATCTGATAATCTTGGGTACTCGCAACTGGCCGACTCGCGTAAATATACACGGGGCGGTCTCGCGCTGCGCGTGCACTTGGCGCGAGACACTACCGTGTCTCTTGTTTTTTCATAAATATATTTACGAACACAAAATTTCATAATGAGCCGGCACTGGTTTCTGACATTCACCCGACATTAAGAAATATTATATCATATATCCAATTCAAAATTTTATTACTCTTTTTAAACTGAATTTGTTTCTTAAGATGATTTTTGAAAAATTATATATTTGCGCTGGTTACGACATATGTAGACTATATATAACACTTACATCAAATTAAGAAGTAGTCTACCACGTAAGGCAGTTGGCTCACGATCCAGAGGTCCCGAGTTCGAATCCCACCAAGGTAAGTGTGTTTTTCAAATACGAGAAAATATTTATAATCATAGATTTCATCTTAAGAAACAAATTTAGTTATAAAATAGTAATAAAATTTCGAAAAAAATAAATTTTTTTATAAAATTCCCTATAAGGAACTTGAAAGGCAGCCTGACAGTTATAGCACACTTTAAAGCTGTACAAGATCAGCGATCTTTAACTATGGCAAAGTGAATAACACATGAATCATGAGTGCAAAATTTCATGTAATTGAAACTTTTACATATATACACACAGTTACAAACATACGTATTTGTATTACGGCTCGGCAATCGGCACGTATGATTTTATGCTCATAAATAATCATATAAATAATATCAGAGGTAACCCGAGGAGCTTTTGTCCTCAAGAAAATAATTTACGAGATAAAATACTGAGAAAGCGCGAAAGTTACGCCGTGAGCGAAACGCGCGCACCGGACGAAAGTTTAAGTAACTGCCCGCGCGAGAGATCGTTCTGTAAAAATTACAATCGTCAATACTGACAACTTCGTTAGCCTTAAATAGACGAATTAATACAGATCTATACAAATCTATTTGCGCTAGTTAAAAAACTATCATTATCTGTGGTGCTCCCATTGCTCCCAATACTGTGAGGTCTGCATCTCGGCCAGTCGCGACACGGTACGGTCGAACGCGAAGATTTCCTCTTCGCCAGTAAAGATGTTTGCCTTGTGGTCCTCCTGAGAACGAAATTAACATAATGTAATTAGTTCCATACGCGAGAGAATCGCATCTTTATAAAATCGGCTTTATAAAATACCGAGCCATGCGAAATCTTCAAATCGTCCATCAGCATTCTTTTCTCATCGGTGTATTCGGAGTATTCGGACTCGCTTTCTGATAAAAATAATTGCGTGTGTGGTACAGCTGCCGACATAACTACCCGTACCTACAATTTAATAAACTTTCGTTATTTATATACAACTTTACATTAACTTATTTATAGCCAAAGTTCCGTATCTTCTATTTTATCAAAATTTTCTGTATAATTGATTTTTTAAATCAATTATAATCGGTATAATTTTTTTTAAATCAATTATATAATACAAAGATTGATGAGTTAATGTCTCAAAATGCAAATGTTATAGTATAGTTTATAATTTAATAGATTCTTACCCTATTGTCGTACAATGTATCAATAAGAGTAATAAATCGCCTGGCTTGAGACTTAAGTCGTAGGTTCAACTGAGGCACGTCCCTTATTATGACAGTATGAAACACTTGACTCAATTGCAAATAGTCGCTCGCTCCGAGAGGCTGTATGGAGATCAATAGTTGCATTATATATTAATTTTAATCAATATAGTGTACATATACTTCACAAGGTGGAAGACATCTCACCCTGTCGCATAATTCCTCGAATGTGGAATCCAACACCTGCCCGCAGGTTTTCCGAAAAGTGACATTGCGTCCCCTTATGGAGATCGTACGCGGTCGTACCACATCGTTCTCCATGGAGCACAGGTACTTGAAGACCTTATCCACGTCGTTCGTGGCATCCTTGCCTTTTCTTTGTGTAATTTACACGATTTGTTAAACGGTGACGATATAGACAATTGTCGCAAATTGTACGCATCACATTTCTACATACGTGAAGTATATCTTCTTATTTCCGGATCCCGATTTCAATCTGTAATCTATCCCAGAGTCCAAGTTGCTGACCAAGCAATGATCTTTCAGCACTTTTATAAACGGTACGAAATTTCCTCTCTGCAGCCCGTTCTTGTACAAATCGTCTGGCGATCTGTTACTAGTCGCTATCACTATCACACCGTTGTCGAACAGCTCCGTGAACAGTCGCTTCAGTATCATCGCGTCCGCGATGTCCGTCACCTGCAATGCATCTGTTTTCATTGATCTTTTATTTATAGTTGAGCCTTAGTCCCGGTCTACAATGGGTGTTTTAAGCTCTAAGCTCTAAGAAACTGACCGATCACAGTCAATTATTCTCCTCAAATTCAACTGTGATTGAACAATTTCTTAAGGCTTAGGGTTTAAAACACCTATTGCA
The DNA here is from genome assembly GCA_035220575.1 of Temnothorax rugatulus. Taxonomy (NCBI): domain Eukaryota; kingdom Metazoa; phylum Arthropoda; class Insecta; order Hymenoptera; family Formicidae; genus Temnothorax; species Temnothorax rugatulus. The sequence goes on along the minus strand of JASTWL010000196.1, from coordinate 76,943 downwards.
GACCGGGACATACAAGCGGTGTTTCCTCTCTTGAAAATAATATGAATCTCAACCTGAAATTCATCGAAGCACAGCAGCCAAGTCTCCTCTGCAATGCCGGAGGCTACCGGAGGTATCGGGTCAAAAGGTTGTAGCTTGGTGCTAGTGACATCTCGTACAATGGTCTTCTTCACCTTGTGCACCCTACTATGCACGTCCAACATGAAGGAATGAAAATGGACCCTTTTTTTATTTTCAATCTGAAACATTTTCATTTCAAAGTACATTATATCATGCCATGGGAAAATTTCATTTTTGTTCTGTACCACACATGGAAAGCTATATAATTTATCTCAATCCAGTTTATTCCAGCTTATTTATTCTAAACAATTTACTTTTATTCCATTGCTTAACTTATTTGTTTCAATTTTAAAACTCTTCCCTGCGATATCTGTTACTCATTTATCTGTTACTTCAACAACCGTTCAACAAGTCACGTAAATTACGCAAAAACTGTTATATCTCTGTCATATTATCTTCAGGTTGTATGAAAAACAAACATGTGTTATCGTGTCAAAAGGATTGAGATATATAAATCTAGCTTTTCACGCACGGTGCTTACGCAAACAGCAACCAGAGAGATACCTGGCAACAATTGTAAAATAGGTCCATCAACATTGTTTTACCTCCACCCACCGCTCCGTGAATGTACAACCCTTTCGGCGCGTCCCTCCGCTTGCTGCCGAACCATTTTTCCAACAGATTCAACTGCTGCGGCTTGTAGTCGTGTACCTCTTGGTAAATTCTCTGCAGGGACTGCGCTACTTTTATCTGGTGCGCATCACTCGCCAACTCGCCCCTCGCTATTTTCTGCTTCAGAACGCTGACCGGTCCGCCGCTCAAGTTCATGTCTATATCGTGAGCGTAGCTGTATCTCTGAATGCAAATCATAGGTCGTACACGCGTCAACGCGTGGCAGAGATTATTCGCGCTAGCGCACTTCTTCGCGAGGTGATAAGACATAATTGCGGGTATATTACCTGGAAAGTGGAAAAAAGCCGACTGTTACGAACCATGATTCACCGGGTTGCTCGAGCGTCACGCCTACGATCCGGACGTGTAGGACAACTTTGACTAAACTCCGATTAATTTAATCGACGACTAATTCAACCGACAGAATCGCCTAAAATCTCCAGCTGTATAATTCGTCGCCCCTAATTTCTTTTTATATATTAAACAACAAAAATTAATAATACTATCCACGTTATTAAAATAATGATACTGCTTAATGAGTTAATCATCGATTAAATTAATCAGGATTTGATCGGGGTCATCTATAGTCGGAAAAATCTGGCAGGAATAATTTTCCCGCGAATACACGCGTCGACGCTATCTACCTATTATGTCGGTATCTATTAATGGTGCGGGCGCGATAACCTTGACGAAAAAAATGGCAGGCAAACGCACGGGCACACGTGCCTGCCGAATTAAAGCACTCACACACGTGAATAGGTGCACGTCAGTCTCACGTTCGGAGCGCGAGGAGGTCCTAAGGAGGAGGCGCGTGGTCCACGGGGCTACACAGTTAATACAGCGCCCAGGAGGAAAGGCCCGCTTTCCCCCGCTACGCGACTGCCCGTTTAAACCATACGTGCGGATAATGTCCCGCGCACCTGTCACGCGCCTCTGCCCGCCCGCATTCGAGAAGACGTGCCTTTTGAAAAGCTCCGGTTCGCCGCGCGCCGTCACGCGAGAGCGGGCTCGCGAGGAAAATTACCACGAAATAACTATATCGACCAATCCGCGTCATCATTCGGCACCCTAGAACCACCTAGAACCGCTATTATTTCAATCTCGAAATAATAGATAGATAATAATAGATGGATAACAGTAGATAGGAAAGAGTATATAGATCTTTCATTACATCGATTTATAACAAAGATATGTGGTATATTTTTGCACATAATTAATAATTATATGAATAATTATATTTGCATAACATAATAACACTTAATATAGATTACATATTACGTTATGTTATAATATAAAATAAGTATTGTATACAATGCGATGTCTTTACAATATAGATATATGGAAAATATCGAGTGCCTAATATATTTTTATCTATGTTACATTCACAGTTGTCCCTCTCTTTTGAGCATATCTGATCAAGACACTTCCATAGGAAGATTAGGAATGTGGATAAGAAATGCGAGATTGATAGCCTTGCAATACTTAATCCGCGCAATCCTAAAACGCTTTCGTAACAAGAATGATTGTGTAACGCGAAATAAGATCCTCCTCGAGATCTCTCAGCATTACTCTTGGCATACTCGTACTCTTGGCGTATTCAGTCGTTATGATAAAACTTTGGATAAAGCGAGGAAGTGTGCAGTGGCGGCCTTCGCTTGTCAGGGCTGAGCGCTTCTCTGGAAGAATAGTAGCGTCTTTCGATAACCTTGTCGAAGAATCTGCTGAGCTTCACGGACGAACTGGAGCCTGCCGCTAAGGATCTTATCTGACGGCAATCCTGTTGAGATAAAGCATGTCAAGCGTGTTGGGCGAGTCTGTCAGGTGAGCGATATTTACCAAAAATATTTCGTCGGCACCACATTCCTCCGCGATGGTCGCAGAACGTCTGTGTATGTTGGATTTTACGAAATTGGACCCCGAGATCAGATCGAGCTTCGTGCCAATGACTAAAATTGGAATCTAGAAATAAGCGTTATTTGTTTATGCTCATATTGTTCGATATTAGCGTATCGCAATAGCTCGAAAAATTTCTGTCACCTGAGTCGAGCCCACAAACTTCTCAGGATCAAAGTCCTCGAACGACTTGGACCTTGAGGAAGTTCCGTCTTTACTTAAAACCTCCTCCAGCCATTTCTGCAGATTCTGCTGTGATTTACGATTTGTTAAATCGTGGACTAATATTATGCCTAGTTGTGAATGACATACATTTGCAATCACTGTCACATTCTGTCACAATTACGCGTCCATACATCGAACTAATAATAGGCATATTACCTTTAACCATTATAAAAAATTGTATATACCGTTTGTAGGATTGTAAAACACAGATCTTGTGTTTTTGTGACTTTGGCTGCCACCGACGTCCCATAGCTCGACGAAGCATCTCCTCTGATTTGGCGTGCCTTCCTTATACTCGTGCAGCTTGACTTCCACCGAGCAACCTATCGTCCAGGAAGGATTGCCGATAGGTTGCTGTTGGCATATTAAGTGTGTCAGCGATGTTTTACCGACGCCTACGATAATGAAGCTAGTTATTATCATTATATAGATCATAAATTCTCTCATAAAAATAATATCTCTCTTTTACAATGACAGTTCACAATATGGGTTACCATACATACATAATTATACATAACCTAAATATCTGAAAATTACGAATATCTCCGAGGTATTAATAGACACATTAATGAGAAGTATAATTATCGTAATAATTATCCCATTCTGCTTGACTTCATTCAAGCAAAATATTATATTTACAAGGTGTCATCAGTAATATTTTATTTAAAAAAAAAAAAACAGAAAAGTACTGTATTTGAAAATAATTAAGTATTTCTCTCGTGCTTACCTGAGTCGCCTACTACAATAATTTTAACTTTATCGATCGCCGCCATTGATAAATCTTGTCAAATATTCTTTATTTGTGATATTCTTTATTTTGACATTTGACAAGCAGTCGTTTGATAATTTGTGTCATGTTGGTGGCAGTGCCACGCAGCCCTCGCGCAATTTTCTACGCATGCGCGTCGAGCATGGTTCCATGGTTTCCGATGACCAATAGGAAAGACTCTAGCAGAATCTCTAGAAAAAGAAAATTCTCCTATTGGACATCGGACGCAATGTGAATCCACCATTATGAAAAAAATTAGCCGCTCTAGGGATTTACATTTCGCAGCTTTCGAAAATTGGGGACAAAGTTGGCGCATGCGCGCGCGGTCACGCGGCCGTTGGCAAACGCGCTCGGCTTCAGCCGCGTTCGTATTCCGCCGTGCGCGCTCGCGGCGGCTCGCGAAAACGTCGGGCATCATGCGGCGCAATACCGTGGCGTACTGCGGGATTTTCCCAATCCTAACCTAGATCCAGCCGCGATCGTAGATCCATCGCGCGCTGACGGGTATAGGATTGTGTTTTCGTGATTTCTCAAAAATTTCTGAAGCGTAGGGCGATGTGTCCCAGCTCAGGACAAGTATAACGATAATCGACGGAGGAAGGAGAAGAACAGAAGGGAGAGAAAATTCTGAACATTGCAAGAATTCGTGGTGTAATATTTGCATTCGTGAAGCTGCCCTTTTCCAACGTATCCGTCAATATTTTACTGTGAAGTATCTTCTTTTTTAACGCGTCGATCTGATTTGTAGGAGAAAGATGAAGATACGCTTACAATTCTACACATGTAGCAACCGTATCGCATGGAGAATGTAGTGCGTGTAATTATGGTAAAGGTAAAGTGCATTTGGCATGAAACTAAACGGATAGTAACATTGTAATAATAGCAATAATAGTACTGCGGATAAAATTATTGTTATTCGGCAACGATATCGATCGTCAAAAAGCTAATTTCGATCGCTTAAAATATGAGCGCCGAGGAAAGACTTGTCACCGAGGTGCCTAGTAGTTTGAAGAAACTGGCACGTCTCGTCGTACGTGGATTTTACACGATAGAAGATGCATTAATTGTGGATATGTTGGTTAGGAATCCATGTAAGTAATTACATACTGATCTAGAAAATCTTTCGCAATTGAAATAATATTTTGTTAATACAAAAAAAAATATGCCAGGTATGAAAGAAGATGACATTTGTGAATTGCTCAAGTTTGAACGTAAGATGTTAAGAGCCAGGATATCAACGTTGCGAAATGACAAGTTCATTCAAGTGAGATTGAAGATGGAGACAGGGTCAGATGGCAAAGCGCAGAAAGTCAACTATTACTTTATTAACTATAAGGTGCATAAAATGATTGCAGGTTTCTTTAAATTGACAGAAAGTACTAATAACAAATGGAACAATGATTTATAAAGCTTTATATCTTTGTTTTAGACATTTGTAAATGTGGTGAAGTATAAGCTTGATTTAATGAGAAAGAGAATGGAAACAGAGGAAAGAGATGCAACCAGTAGAGCTAGCTTTAAGTGTCCGAGTTGTTTAAAGACATTTACTGATCTCGAAGTAAGTATAGCAATATGGTATAAATGATAAAGTTTTAAGAATTGAATTAATTAAGAAAAAAATAAATTTTACTTTTGTCTTGTTTTATTATATTCTTATATTAAATGATATATAAGTGATAAGTGATAAATAATATAATAATTGAAATAGTACAGTAGTGTAATACAATATTACATTGTAATATTAATTCGAAGTTGGTGTGGTACAGACAAAATTTTATTAAATTCCTGTATAGGCGGATCAACTTTTTGACATGAGAACCGGCGAGTTTAGATGTACATATTGTCGGGAAATAGTGGAAGAAGATCAGTCTGCTCTTCCAAAGAAAGATTCCAGATTATTATTAGCAAAGTTCAATGAACAGTTGGAGCCGCTCTATATACTATTAAGGGAAGTAGAAGGAATCAAATTGGCACCTGAAATACTAGAACCGGAACCCATTGATATTAACACTATTCGAGGGTACGTGTTTTTATATGTATGTTCATATATTAAAAATGTTTATTTTATTAAAATTAATTATTTTCAATAGTATTGACATGAGAAAACCGAGCAGTCTTAGAGGACCTAACGAACAGTGGTCGGGTGAAGCGACTAGAATGTCAGGCTTCATGGTAGAGGACACCAGAGTGGACGTTACCATCGGAGACGAGTCTCCCGATGACAGTGCGTCGAATCACAGAAAGGAAAGACCTATATGGATGATGGAAAGCACAGTTATCAATTCCGACGGTTCACAGGTATTTTTGTTGTTCTGTCGTGTCGTTTCCTTACGGTTCTTATTCTTAATTCGCGAATGTCTTACAGCCTGACGGCGTGAATACGCAAGATAGCATCTTGGACAAAGCTGCAGCCACTGCCACAAATACGACGAATAATAAGCAAGGCGAGGACATTATGTCGGTGTTGCTGGCTCATGAGAAGAAGGGCGGCACCAATTCCACGGCTATCAAAGCAGTGCTTCCACAGGAATCCAGCGACAGCAGCGATAACGAGGAGGACGCGGAAATGCAGGCAGTTGATACCGGTAAGAAAAAATTTATCAAGAGATTCCGACATTAAGACGTTTAATCATTTAAAAGTCAAGAGAATAATAAGATAAAAAACTCTCAAAACTGAAAAAATGATGAAAAGGAAATTCGCAAAGCATTCAGATGATTGCTAATTAATTTGTATTTTCTTAAATATTACTATTGCCGAACTAATTTATAGGCGAAGTAGAGGCGATGGATTCCGAGGACGATGAATTAGTACCAACCGTGAGTGTCGGTGGCAAGACAGTCGCGATCACCGACGTTAACGACACCTTGATTGCGGAAATGACGCCCATAGAGAAGGAGGCTTATATCCAGACGTATCAGGAATATTACTCGCATATGTACGACTAAACGAAGAACAACGAGAGTCGTCTTCACAATGCTCTGCATAAGACTGATATTGATTTGGTATCGTTCCCTGTAATATTTTGTATAGCCACAAAATATATATATAATTTTTTATAATGATGCGACGATCTTTCATAGCGACATAGCAATCCTGACAGGATCATCCTGTACGTGTTTCTCTATCGATAAATGTAAGACAGATGCATGTATTCACTATAGCATTTGAAGGATTAATCGGTTTGAAAAGAGAAAAGATAAAAGATGCGTTTTTACAGTTTCATATGTATTTTCTAATGTAATTGCAGCTGAACAATACCGTCAATCAACAGTTTTTTTACTAATAAATAAACAATTGAATGTGTGGAGTTTCGTAAAACCATAAGAAATTAAGTGGGACGAATAATATACCATGTCACTTCTGGTAAAACGGGAAATTCTTAAACTTAACCAAACGAATTATTAGCTTTACTTGACATTTTTTTTTGTTCGTCTCGCAACGAATTTCTGTCCAACCACCACCATTGCACAGAAATTCCGAGACGATTTTTTTATATTTAATTATCTTTTCGCTTTTTTTGTATTCTTTTCGTTTTTTTTTCTTTAGTAACAGTTTCATAATGTTATAATACAGTTAATTTTAATAGTGTTCTTTTCTTGACCTACATTCACTGAATATAGCTCGTTCACTGAAAATCACGTCAAAAGAATCCAAAAAGACGCAAATTTTAAATGAATTACTTATAATATTTTAAAGTTTTTAATCGTGTATAATAATTCACTTTAGATTTAATGTTAATATCTAAAAGGTAAAGTTGGTTTTAAGGCGAAAAATAATCCATCGTGAGCAAAAAGCTCAGGATTCTTTTGAAATGATCGATCGCAAGGTAAAAAGCGCTAATCTTTCGCTCTTTCTCTCTCTTTAATTTACTCTGGTTCGTTTAAGCGCAAACGAGCAAAGTCTTCAAATATGATATTATCATCGTCATCGTTGGCGTAGCAAGAGTTCTCGTACCGTGCCCTGTCGATGCTCTTGCTTTTTTTTAATATGGCATTTTCTCTTTCAATGGCACCTGTAAATGGAAAAAAGAACCGCTTAAATCAATCCGAATTGAAAATTTGAAACGTTTGATTTAAATTCTGAATTGAATCTTTTGTCCAAAAATAAAAGTAAAATATTTTATCTAATTAAGATATAAGAATATTCTAAGCGACATACCAGGGGTCGGATGCATCAGTTTGAATGGAACATCGGTGACCAGCTCGCCACCCAGAGTACCGCAATTCAACTTTACTCGGATCGAATAAGAAATCACGATACCCAAGGCTTCAGCCGGGCACTTGCCCTCCATTACCAGAGTTGAGGATGCCAAATTTACGTCGTCATCCTAAATGGAATAATCAAAATGGATTTTTCCACATTATTATTGGTTTATATATTGGTACATTATTAGTAATATTAATGTTTTATATATTAATATCTATATTATATTAAAATATTAATCTTTACATAATAATATCTTTAAATATATATACTAAATATGATATCAGTAAAGTGTTATATAATCTTTTATATATTTTAGCAGCATAACATACATTGCCATGAAAGAAAGAGTCATGGATTAATAAAATAATTAGATTTGATCATTTCAAACTTGTTCAAGCGCTTGTTACGCACTTTGAGATGCCCGTCGAGAGCGATGCCACGCCGATCCTTGTTGCTGCTGGCCAAAGGCACAAGATAGAATTGCTTCGTGAAGGATGCACCCGGTGTGATCGGGCAACCCTCGCGAGTTTCCAAGCTAGCCACGTGTCGCGAAAATTGGGCATTTACCATGGTCACCTCGCAATGTTGTACCACGTACAACTGCGAAGAAGAAATAGCGCGATGGCAGCAAAATGCGACAAGCAGAAATTTGTTTCAAAAATTTTATTTTTATCTTAGAATATACCTTGATGTTCTTCACCGCCTTTCGTGAATTGTTCGTAACTGTGATGTTCGCCGCAACTTTCTCGCCATGATAGTAGATCTCTCTGTCCAATGTGACTTCCAGATTCAGTTTGCCCTGGGAGAAGGTGAATCCCTTAGAAATCAAAGAGCTGGGAAGTCGGCGGCCTCGCGTCGGTGGAGCGTACTGTAGCTTCTTGATGGCTAATGATACAGAGGACCTTTTGTGTCCCTGACAAAGTAAAAAGCAGGTTATTGCAGACTCTGCTTTAAAATTTTAGATACGCGTTACTTTATCAATTTGTTTTTATATTGTGCATTAACTTCTTTCATTATATATCTTCTTATCTCCTATTTCGATACCTTGTCTTCTTCGTTGTCTGCAACGAATACTTTCACGGTATATTCGACTCCTAGGGGTTTCCCTTGATCATCGTCGCCGGGTTGCAGAGTGACCGAGCAAGGAGCCGTCTGTGGAAAATGGAACGTGAATGGATATGCATTTGAACCCAAACGCTTCAGCAAGCGCTCCTGGATCGTTGTAGTCTCCTGCTTCTCCTTCTTCTGCGGTACTATCTGATCTTGACACAATACTAGCTCTTTGCTGAACTTGACTCCCATAACTTCATCCTCCTCTCGGCCATATCGGTAGGTTGTCGAGACCTAAGCATAATATAATATTACATACTAATAGGAAATGTGCTGAACCTCTTTCAGGAATCATACAAGAATATTTTTGCAAGAACGCGCTGAATGTCTTTTACGTTTTACCAACCTGACCAAAGACCTTACGCCCCTGAAGGTAATCATTCTCTACGACGATAACACCGTCGATGGGATCAGTATGATCTAGATGGTCGATAAAGTCTCTCTTGCCCAGATATACCGTAATTTTGCCTGAGCAAGATATTTTGATATAATGATTATTAAGCGCGGCTTATTAAGGAAGACAAGGTAGCTTGAAGTAGAGTCGAGCGTACTCACCATTAGGAGTGGTCTTCTTGAATACCTTAACGGCCACAACAAAGACCAAAAACAATATAGGGAACATCTGGCTCTGTTATTTTTTTTCTAAACGAACAAGTGATTTGGCAGAGAAATTTGTTTCCCGCCCAGAAGTGACACGTCCCCGGCACCCGGTCCGGATCCTCATATAGTCTTGCCGGGGCTTCCCTCGCCTCGAAGCCATACTGCTAATAATACTGTTAATAGAATTACTTCGTTATAAAACTAATTTAAGAGGATTGCAAGTTATGTGTGACATATAAAGAGAAGCGTCGTGTACATTTTCGATCATTGCGCTTAATAGATTATAAATGTACAACAACACGCGATAACACTGCGAGTATTGACATTTACGTACGCAATATACTTAATCGCGATATTCTTGTACAAACCATAAGGTAAATCGTTTACAATAATTGCCTATTGAACGAAAAGATGGTATCAATTTCATTGGGAGGGAGATGAGTAAAGAATCTCACGCGTCTTCAGTCTTAAGTTTATTTCGATAATGAATGTTTACACAATATAATACGGAGGTATTTTCTGCAGTTTAAACGAAATCCCCTGAATTTTTCAAACGGTCGCTCGTGCGCATTTCCACAGATTTTCTTCAGTGGTAAACGATACCTATCGCGAGCCTCAAGTAAATATTATTTAGCGTTAATTAATTAAACCCGCTTATATTAATTTATTTCTTCTTTTTTGCACATTCAATAGTCGATAGACAGTCGATGTTACATATATATACTTTTCTGTGTACATGTGTGAGCGTGAACACCATCGGCATAACGATGCTCCCAAAAATATTGTGGTAACTGAGAGACACTTTCTTTCTTTTCTTTTGCGCAATATGAAAAAGGCAGTAGTAATTCGAATGCCCCTCGAAATCGTACGATATCGCTTCCTCGACAGTCTGTGACCATAGGCATATAGAGTCGATCGAAGATCATTTTATATTGTGCTTACAAGAACTTTCGACAGACGTTCCACTTGGTGCTCTAAATGCTTGTTTTTTTTTTTTTTTAATACTCGACGGAATAAAAATTTTCAGGCTGGAACAAAAAAAATGCACGTAGCCACCAAGACTCGCAAGATCCTTATCTTAATCAAGTAAAAAAAAAAGGAAGAAAATATCGCGCGCAGGATGTATAGTACTACACAATGTAATGAGAATTACTACAAACTATAAAAAATTTTTTTACGACGGCAATAACAGTAAATAATAACATAGTAAATAGTAATAATCGTGACAAACATGTCTAATAATAGGCACAGTTAAAGAGTACGGTATATAGTTTATATTCATTACTCAGCACTTTTTTTTAATTACAACTACAGAAATTCGTTGCTACCAGGGAACAGAAATGCTGTGCGTGTGACGAGATTTTATGAAATCTTTATTCCAAATAGTTACGCTTCACAACGCCTTCGTACAATGCCTACTATAATCTACAATATTATCCCGACACTTTTACAGCTCTCCGTAACGTTTATATCTTAAATGAGATCGTTCTTTTTCTTTTTACAAGAATTTTCAATAAAGAGCGTAAAAAAAAATCACAACTGAAAAAAATATTCAATTTTACCTTGTATATCTATATAAGTAGAATGGAAAATTTTCTAGTCAAAGGAAAAAATCATAGAGTTTGATGCGAGCGCATTGTAACTCGCGAATCAAAACAAATTTATAACCATCAATTTAACAAGTTATTACACTAATGTATCCTTGTAGAGATTTCAAGTTTACAAGTAAAAGTCGTAGAATTATTTAAATTGCTTAATTTACGCAATCATACATTGAATTCTAAACGTCATCCCGCTCCTCGCCGAGCAGTCAGGATTCGAAAAAGGCAATCCTTTTTATTCGCGAATGCACACTGTCTCCTGCCTCGATACTCGCAAAATGCCATCTCACACATTTGCAATAAGATGCTTAGAGCATTGGTTGCCGTATATACTTGAGCAATATCTAAACTGTCGTAGCGTCAAGATGAACGAACAAAAAACTTACTGAAATGCCTTATTTAGTATTCGACATAATGCTCCATCTATACAAGCACAAAATCTCCAAAATTTCCGCCTAAATTTTACAATATCCCAAACAAGATAAGAGAAAAATATATCTGTGTAATAAGCTAGAAAAAAATCTCAGCTTTTTTTCTCGTTCTCTCTCGCACACTCTCTCTCTCTCTCTCGCTCTCTCCCTCTCTCTTTTAGCTGGATATCAAGCCTCGCGGCGCTATAGTCTTGCACTGTGTACACATATCGTATTTTAACCGTAATAACATTTGTACATAAGTAGAATCAGTTCCCTGATACCAGCGCACTTCTAATGTCGAACAGTACAAATATTGTTAGTCTCGAAAGTATACATGGTAGATTTTCATAATATGTTTACAATTCACCGCAATTTACTCTCTCTCTCTCTCTCTCCCCCTCTCTTTCTCTCTACGAACTTACGTTATACTAATCATTATTTTTTCTTCTCATTTCCATATTTTTCTCTTTTTTTAGTCCTTTTTCTTTATTAGACACTGCTGAAACCATGGTTCATTATCTTTTTAGAGGCGATTCCCGGAACGAGGCGGCGCTGCGGACCTCGGCGCAAGCAAAATTTGTCTCACACAGTAGAAATCTGCAATACGACAAAACTTTTTTTTTAATCTGCTTCGTGATATCTCATTAATTCGACGCTTCACGTTTTTCTTCAGAAAAAAAAAGAATGTTCGCAAAACTTACCTAATATTCCTCACAGAAATATCTTCTTATAAATAAGAATTTTTTCTTATGATAGATCTGGAAGTATACAAAAATCGCGTGTAATATAAGGATAAAAAGCAAAATGAAACGCAAAAAAAGAATTCTTAGAGAAAATACTTACAACTCGGTGCAGCCGCGGACTCGAATCTTTTCTGTAGCTGATCGTACGTGAATTTGACGAAAGCGTCGTACTGTTCGGAGAGCTTTAGATGTAAGATCTGATCGTACTCTTCTCGAATTTTCGTTTCTTGCTCCTTGAGCATTCGCTCGCAGATTACACCAACCTACAAAACCAATCTTACGATTATATCTACGAAACCAAAACTTTTATATCTTAATAATTGATATATATATATATATATATATATATATATATATATATATATCTAATAAAATAATCCCAGCGTAAACAGAAAGTAGATTCACATATTTCTTAATTGAAGGATGTAGATGATTAAAAGATTCTACCTGTCTAAATGTGAAAAGTGGTTTTTCCTTTCCGCTAGTGTTATGACTAAAAAGAGTTAAAGAAGAGCCAGATGGACCAGAAGGACTGGAAGGTCCCTCCATGTCCGATGAATCGCCGCTGTTGGTCTGGGGATGAAAGTGCAATTGTTTACGTCGCTGCAATCTGCGGATTTCTTCTCTGATGTTGGCTGCCATCTTTTCTGTATAAACAAATATGCAATAACATATATATAGTATATATATATAGATAGTATTTATATTAAATATAAATTAACTCTCAGCAGAATGACAATTAACACAAAGAATGTTTATCTGTTTATAAATATTGTATTTGTAGATAATAATATTAAAAACAACTTCTTGTCCTTTTGGTAATGAAAAAGATAACAAAATGATGTAAGAAAATATTTAAATTTGAAAATTAGAATATTTACCCGAATAAATACTGGTGAAAGTTAAAATTCCAAGCTTTTCAATAAAACTTAAGAGCTCGTTCTTTCATTCCTCTCAAATTTAATTTATATTAACATATTTATCAACATAATAACATGAAGAATCTTATATGTGACACAACATAATTGCAAAATAAATTTGTAAAATATTTTAATCCCTTTTTTTGAACATTTAAAATATAGTATCGTCCAATCGCGATGTCTAAATAATTTGTTGTCCAAATAAAATAACTATATTATTTGATATTATATACAATATTATATACAATAAAATATATTACATTATAATGTAATAACTATGTCATTCAGGTACGTCGCACGCTACACAATAACGTCTGATAAGATTCGGATCACAATTTAATTATACGCGTATAGCTTTCCGTTTTTTATAAGCGCGCTTGTAATAATTTTGTTTTGTAACTTGCCGCCGCCGCGTCGGCGCAATTGGATTACTTATCGCTTCTCTCACAATTTACTATCTACCCATTCCGCTCGCGGCTTATTTATCTTATGCCTCATTGTCAGCTGGCACAGTTCTAATGGGCTCTTTTCGTTTCTCCCGACCGCGGTTTTCGTGCTTTCTGCCGATTTGTTCCGCAGGGTTTAACGACTTTAGCCCACGGCGTACCTGAACAATGCTCATATTCGCCCCATCTTTAAACATACTCCTAATCGCCCAATCATCTCTCAGGCATCCCCGCTGACGAGACGGACGTCAGCGATAACTCTTCTTCAAAAACGAAACATCACTTTCAATATATATCTACATATACATACATACACACATATAGATCTTTAGAGCACCGTGTTACCACATACATATATGCCTATACATTATGTCTTGTTGCGCGTGCATGGAAAAGTAGAAAACGCGTCTCCCTGGGCGCAGCTCCGCGCGCTTCCTCTCGCAGGAAAAATCGCGGAGAGGATGGGAAGAAAAAAAAAAGGGGGACGAAAACCCGAATCCCCCGAGCGCGTCCGTTACAACATTACCATATGATTTACGTGCCCCCTCCCCCATCCTCCCCTCTGAAGTATGGACCCTGCGAATACGGGTTTTAAATCGCTAGAGCTTAGCCGCCCCTACTCGCCGTCTCTCTTTCGCCCGCTCCTTCCTCCTATCTCTTCACGCCCCTTCAAGCTCATTCCCTCGTACGCAATGAAGAAGCGTGCAAAGGAGAAAGAGAGAAAGAGAGAGAGAGATAGAGAAGGGAGCAAGAGAGAGAGAGAAAGAAAGAGAACGGCAGGAAGGCACGGGGGGAGAGGAGGGCGAGAGACAGAGATAAACACACGGGGAAACGCGACGGGTGCGACAGAGAGCGGGAGAGAAAAAATGGCCGTAGCCTGCGGTGTAATTACCAGGCGTCAATTTGCTGGCTATCTCGCCGAACGGCGACGGTTTCTGCGGCAGCGGACCGCCGCGCGGCGACGACGCGGACGCGCCCGGCGACGCGCACGACATCGGCATGCACCTCCGTCGCTTGCTGGGCCGGCCGTGGCTGTGCACCGGGTCGAACTCCAAGGACCTCTTGAGCGTGGCGCACGCCATGGTGCTACTGCTGTCGGCGCTGGTGGCGCGGCGTTCTCGGGCTTAAAAGCTTACCGTGGGTCGGGTCCCCCCGCGTGCGCGAGAGGCGAGAGTGCGACTGACTGGACTGACACCCAGTCGGGCACGGGCCGCGGCCCCCCCGGGGGGTGGTGAGGGGGGAGGGCGGGGCACGGGGCGCACGGGGCCGTCGACGGTGGGCGGTCGCGAGAGGGGGGACGAGCGCCGCGTCTCGCGTGACACCACACCACGAGTCTTCGTCCAACGGCGTGATACGGACACGGCGAGGGTTCCTCGTGGACGCACGGCTTCTCGAAATCTGATCGGCTCGCTCGGCTCTCACGGACAGAACTCGTAGGCGTACGCGCGCGCGCGCGCGCATGAGAACAACGCAGATCGACGCGCAACTTCCACCGACAAAACAAATACTGCGCTCAACGCGATGGCAATATGGCCGTCGTTTCTGGCTACGCGTAGAGTCCCTATATATAGGGACTCTATAGTCTCTGAGTGTCCTTGACTCGAGTCCCTGGGGATCGATCATGCCTGCGTTCGTTTATTCACATTAGGAGCTATTGGGAAAATAAAATCTATAATATACGTTACGTGTATTATACATTTTATTTTCCCAATAGCTCCCAACGGGAATAAACGAACGCAGACCATGTATCTTTTCCCCTAGGATGGAACGTGAAAAATGAAAAGTTTATCTCTTTCTATTCAACACCAATAGAAAGAGATAGTTACATGAAACTTTTCACTTTTCACATTTCCGCTCTAGGGAAAAAGTTACGAATATAGCCATTTTGTTACAAAATAGCCTCATGGCTTCTGCCCACAGGACGCGGAAACGCTTGCCGCGCGGCAAGAAGCGACGCGGTACCCAATCAACGTGTCGCTTTTCCGTAAGAACCAAAAGTTCATTGGCTACCGCGTCGCTTCTTGCCACGCGGCAAGCGTTTCCGCGTCCTGTGGGCAAAAGCCATCAGTGGCCAGACTCTTAAGATAGGTTTTCATGGGCAGTGAAATTAGGTGGGGCGTGCGACGCGAACAAACCTTGCGTGTCCAATAGGCGAGCACACTTTCTAGGGACTTTTGTCAAGAATTTCGTGGAAAAAAATCTTGCCGTAAAATATTGGACGTTAAACTTTTTGCATTAATTTATAGCTGTAGAAAGAAAAAAAAACACAATTTTGATACTGTCAAAAGTTATTTGTAAATGCAAAAGAATCATTGATTTATTTAAATATTTCTACATTGATAAATCGTTATTTTTTAAGGGGATCCTAAAGCCGTCTGTAATACCAACTTTTTTCTTAACACTTATCTTTTTATTGGCTTTATGGATTTAAAAATCCTCCAAAGTTAAAGTACGCATCAAAATCTAGGTCATGGTGGTCGAATTTATATCGAAAACGAAAAAAAGTTAATATTTTTGTTAACCCTATTTTATCCAACCAGCCCTTTCGTGTCCCACAAATTTCAAACAGTCGTTTGTTCTGCAAAACAAACGAGCGTGGGATTATCCGCTCCACGCCGGAAAAAAGTTGTTGTGGTAGGGAACCTCAGGCATAAATTTCAGAGCCGCAGCTCATTTGTTCTCGAAACGGCAAACAATCAAAATTTCGGTAGGACACGAAAGTGCATGGTTGGAGGATTACGTGAGTGTTGTGTGAAAGGTAAATGAGAATTTTTTTTCGATAAAAATGTATTTTTGTGTACAATTTAAGCGTATTTAAAATATTTTTGTTGTTAAAAAAAAATTTGACATTCCACAGAGGACTATTATGGCTCAGAGGCAGACGGAAGAGGTGGGGAGGAGCTACGATTATATAAAAAATTTAAATTTTTTACATAAAAAATATCTGTTACACTTCAAATTCGTCTTTTCTTATTCGGAAATTCTTTTTCTAGCATTCTTAAAGTCCTTAAAGTCCTTCTGTACCATTTCAAAATTACCAAATTTGCGGCGACGAAATTAAGTATTCCTATTTAATTAATAATTATCTCATATTTTTTTTCTTATTCGCACTACTTTTAGCTTTAATTTGCGCTTTGAACCATTAAATTTCGTCAATTTGTTCGTGAGTTATGATTTTTTAAGTAAAACGAGTCGTAACGTGTGTTTGTCAACATATAATTGTTGTAAAAAAATATTTAAATAAATGATTTCCAAATGTTCTTTACATTGATTTTTAGTCGAAGGTACAAAGATATTATAATAATTTTTGGGGAATTTTTCAAAGCTATTAACATTATAAAAAACACGTGCGACTCGAAAGTGCATGGTTGGAGTATTATTGGGGCGAAAAAAACGTTGGATAAAATAGGGTTAATACGTGACGACAATATTTGCTTTATACAAAAATTTCACAATAAATATCCACAAAATTAGACCGGCATGACCTAGGAACAACATGTAAGAACAATATCGTGCAATTAGAACTAAGAATAAAAGTCTACAAAAAAAGATTAATTGTAATGAATACAATATAACCTATAACCTAGTCTATCCTTGTCTATCATCATTGTCTATACAAGAACAGATATAGAATTCGGTCGGTAATACAGACGGCTTTAGGACCCCCTTAAGCTGGATTCAGACAGGACGCGTCAAGCGTCAAGCAGCGAGCAGCAACCAATCAGCGAGGCGATATTTTCTACGCCACTGCTGATATCACCTCGCTGATTGGGTTGCTGCTCGCTGCTCGCTGCTTGACGCTTGACGCGTCCTGTCTGAATCGAGCTTTACTGTTTAAGTTTTACTGCTTAAGGGTCGGCAGGAGACACGGTGGCGACCTCTGTGCACTTTATGCACTAAGTGCCTTTAAACTACACTTTAACTCCGTATTTTATTTATTATAAATTTTTAAGAGCAAAAATGCAAAATCGGGCTCTTTAGCTCCCTGCATTATTATATACAGAATATATAAAAAAAAATTCACGAATTTATGTAACTTATTTTATGAGAAATATGGATATTACGAATTATGGACGCGTAATATCCATATTTCTCATAAAATAAGTTACATAAATTCGTGAATTTTTTTTTATATATTCTGTATATAATAATGCAGGGAGCTAAAGAGCCCGATTTTGCATTTTTGCTCTTAAAAATTTATAATAAATAAAATACGGAGTTAAAGTGTAGTTTAAAGGCACTTAGTGCATAAAGTGCACAGAGGTCGCCACCGTGTCTCCTGCCGACCCTTAAGTTTTTGTATGTGCCAAGGCCCTTAGGGCTTAAAACACCTAGGCTGCGTTCCACTTATCGCTCACAACGCTCGCGAGCATCATTTCGTCCTTGTTTAACATTTGACAAACAACAAGGATGAAATAATTCCACGAGCGTTGCGAGCGATAAGTGGAACGCACCCCTATTGTAGACTGGGATTTAAATCAAGGTTGTAGACCTACTTAGGCTGGGTTCGGAGAGCGCGCTTTTAGCGCTATGAGCGTGCTCTGTCCTTGTTTAACTTTCAGTAAGTAACAGAGATAGAATGACGTTGTCAGCGCTAATAGCGTCTCCCCGAACGCACCTTTACTTGCACTCGAGTTGATTTCTCTTTTTCTCTCCAACGTGAAAAGAAAAAGAGAAAAGACCTTGCAAATGAATTTTGCAAGAAGTTTAGTTGAAAATAAAAGATACAATACATATTAGCACGTGATTAGCGTGCGGTTAGTACAGAGTACACTCGCGCATGCGCTATACGTAATAAAATACGGAGCGCAAAGGCCACTCCGCAAGTCTGCACTCCGCAGTCCGTGAGTCCGCAGTCCGCAGTCCGCACAGTCAGCACAGTTCGTAGTGTTCGTACACGTACACCGATAATGTCGTTACTCACGGTTTTCGTGGTCGAGCGTTAATTTTACGCGGATGTGTCTGATCGCGTGCGGGCGCGGCACGATGTCACAGTGAAGAGCGGCACGGTCATATTTTCAGGACCTCGGGGAACTCGTTCGGGAAAGGCGGACGTGCATGCATGAGTGCGAGCGTGCGTGCGTGCATGCATGCGTACATGCGTTCGTTCGTTCGTTCGTGCGGGCGTGCGTGCGTGCGAATCTCTCCTCTCCCTCTCATCTCGTCACCTCTCCCTACGCATTGCCGTCGGATCCTCGTCGCGTCGCGTCGCGTCGCGTCGTACGGCGGCGGACGCGCGGTAGAGAGGACGGATTGTAGGTTATGAAAAAGTCGCGCAAACACTGGACGAGCGTGAGTAACATATCGACGGTGTGCCTGTCGAAGACGAGGCGTAATCGCGCGACCAGTCTCGGGGACGACAGTCTGTTGAGCTTAAACATGAAGGAGCAGGACATACCCGAGTACCTGGAGGGCTGCGGGCTGTCGGCCTGCACGGCCAGCAGCGACATATCCGAGGACGTGGAGTTTCAGATGATGCGCGAGAGCAAGGAGAAGAAGTTCTCCACCGCGTCGTCCCTCGGCAGCAGCAGCAGCAGCCTGGTCGACTCCAAGAAGATCGTCATGGTCAAGCATCCGGACTCGAACAAGCCGAAACCCACCACCAAGAGGGGCAAGCCGATCCGGGCGGATCTGGACGTGACCAAGGAGTTCGTTCGCTGCCGGGAGGAGTGCGTGAAGCGGCTGGACCTGAGCAAGGCCAGCATCACGAATCTGCCCAGTTCCGTGAAGGAGCTCAAGCACCTGCGGGAGTTCTATCTCTACGGCAACAAGCTGGTGACCCTGCCGCCCGAGATCGGCTACCTGGTGAATCTGGAGACGCTGGCGCTGAACGAGAACTCGCTCACCAGCCTGCCCAACACCCTGGAGAACCTGATGTCGCTGCGTGTGCTGGATCTCAGGCACAACAAGCTCAACGAGATCCCGGACGTGGTGTACAAGCTCACGTCGCTCACCACGCTGTTCCTGCGCTTTAACCGCGTCAGGTACGTCAGCGACAACATACGCAACCTGACGAATCTCACCATGCTGAGCTTTCGGGAGAACAAGATCAAGGAACTGCCCGCGGGGATAGGGGAGCTGGTCAATCTCATCACCTTCGACGTATCGCACAATCACTTGGAGCATCTGCCCGTGGAAATTGGCAAGTGCGTGCAGCTGTCCACCTTGGACGTGCAGCACAATGAGCTCATCGACCTGCCGGACTCGATCGGCAATCTGGTGTCGCTGACGAGACTGGGTATCCGATACAATAGATTGTCGAATATCCCGAAATCGTTGGCGAACTGCAAGATGATGGACGAGTTCAGTGTCGAGGGCAATCAGGTATCGCATCTGCCGGACGGTTTGCTGGCGAGTCTGTCGGGTCTCACGACGATCACCCTGTCCAGGAACAACTTCACCTCGTATCCAGCGGGTGGCCCGGCCCAGTTCGCGAATGCCTATTCCATCAACGTGGAGCACAATCAGATCGACAAGATACCCTACGGCATCTTCTCGCGGTCCAAGCACCTCACGAAGCTGAACATGAAGGAGAATCAGCTGAACGCTCTGCCGCTGGACATCGGTTCGTGGGTGACCATGGTCGAGTTGAACCTCGGCACGAATCAGCTGATGAAGCTCCCGGATGACATACAGTGCCTGCAGAGTCTGGAGATACTGATACTCTCCAACAATCAGCTGAGACGTATCCCGACCACCATAGTGAATCTGCACAAGCTGCGGGTGCTGGACCTGGAGGAGAACCGCATCGACATGCTGCCGAATG
Source organism: Temnothorax rugatulus (assembly GCA_035220575.1). NCBI lineage: Eukaryota > Metazoa > Arthropoda > Insecta > Hymenoptera > Formicidae > Temnothorax > Temnothorax rugatulus. The sequence goes on along the minus strand of JASTWL010000196.1, from coordinate 56,518 downwards.
AGATTGGCCTGATGACCGAGTTGCAGAAGCTGATCCTGCAGTCGAATCAGATTACCGTGTTGCCGCGCACAATCGGACACCTGAAGAACCTCACGTACCTCAGCGTGGGTGAGAACAATCTGAGTTACGTGCCGGAGGAGGTCGGCACCCTGGAGAATCTGGAGTCGCTCTACCTCAACGACAACCCGGGCCTGCACAATCTGCCGTTCGAGCTGGCGTTGTGCAAGAATCTCAATATTATGGATATTGACAACTGTCCGTTGTCACACATACCAGCGGAGATATTAGCCGGTGGGCCGTCATTGGTGATTCAATTTTTGAAGATGCAGGGTCCCTATCGACCGTAATTATTTTATTAAGGTTGTCGTGTTTTACATGTGGTGCAGAGTCACGTGGATGTCGATTCTTAATCATGAAAGGCAGAGAAGGAGAGGGAGAGAGAGAGAGAGAGAATTAAGAAGAAATTGTTCAATGACATACAAGAGAAATGTATTTATAATAATCGACATATACGTATGTCGATTTGAATTCTCATTCTAATGATCTCATTTTAAATATATAACGAAGTAATGAAAATAAACGCTACCACATTATACTGTATACAACGAATCACACAGATTATTTTGTTTCAATATTGTAAGGAAAAATATTAAAATATCTCTGACTGCAGGAAAAATGAAGTAACATGTAATGTAAAGATAACACGACAGATAACAATTTTATTAAATTATGTAAATTATAAAAGATATAAACCGTATTATATATTTTATATTTGCACTTTTAGTTCACGTTTTATATTTTATCAAAACATATGATTCAATGTTGATGAGAACAAAACTTATACAGTATTGCTAAAAAAAATACTGTATAAAAGTATGTTTTTACACAGTGCAATAAATTTGTTTTTTTTTTTCTTTATATACACGAAACGTAACAGTTCTACTTTATATATTAATGTATTAAGTTTGTTTACTAAAAATATTTATTTTACATTTGTTACAAACATATTATGCATATTGTATTTTTATTGCTAACAATCGGTTCAATACTTAAAATAATTCCACGTTTTAATATTGCTTTTGATGATAAATCAATTCTCTTATTACACACAGAAAATATTTTACGAAGCAGATGACTGTCATAAGAGATATTTTAATGCGTATATTGCAATTATTTTTTAGAACTTATTGTTAGTAAATTACATGTATCAAGTTACTGTTATATTCCATGTTTATTGAAAAAGTTAAACAGTTTAGAAATATTTTAAATCATAATCATCTTTATAAACAACAAAATTACGCGACAGAACACGTGTCCTCACGAAGGAATATAATAAATGTCCTGTCATATAAATACAAAGAAACAAGATAAGATTTTTAATCTACTAAATGATAAGTGTTAAGAATCGGCATCAGTGACATTTGCTATATTAAGAATTTTGGTTGAAACTTCGTAAAAAGGTGAAAAAAGATATTTCACTAAAATATTTAAATCAGGTATTGTGATTGTGAAACGATATACGTAAATTTACACACTTTCTCATTCTCCAATGTCGTATACGCGTTATACTGTTTCTCATTTGTTCATACAAAATACAATATAGATGTGAGCTCTTCCATAGAAAATCACTCTGATACAGAAAACTATAGCTTTATCAAAAATTCCATATCGATAATGAAGATTACACTGATATGCCTGTAAAGATAAGAATTTATATAAAGAAAGAGAAAAAAACAACAATGACCTATGCGTATGAAGCAAACGGTGTACAGACGTCCAGAATTCGAGATTTACTTTTATTATGTAATTTTACAATAACGAACAACGATTATGCGTTTCGTCGAGATTCACAGAGTAAGTGTAAGGTGAACTCTATGTGCAATTATTCCTATACAAAGTACTCAAAGTAGCGCGAAACTTATCACGGTAATCCGCATCTCTCTCTCTCTCTCTCTCTCTCTCTCTCTCTCTCTCTCTCTCTCTCTCTCTCTCTCTCTCTCTCTCTCTCTCTCTCCTCTCTCTCTCCTCTCTCTCTCCCTCCCCCTCTCCCTCCTCCTCCCTCTCTCTCTCTCTCTCTCTCTCTCTCTCTCTCTCTCTCTCTCTCTCTCTCTGTTTAAATTAGATAAATATAGATATATGCTGGAAAAAGGGGGAGTATCCGAGTGTGAAATGCATATTACGGTTTGCAGACCATCAAAGAAATTTTCGATGCGACAAAGTGATATTGGACAAGGAAAATGATGACGGTGAAGATATCCTGTAATTGTACAAAAGACGGAAATAACGCGGAGATCCTACTCTATTTCATTCATACATTTTGCGCGACAATTAAAGCAACGAATTTGTTCCAGGATGTGCTTTCATTAGATTAAAGAGATTGCGCTGCCAGCTGTAAGCATAAAAAGAAAGAGGCAGGAGACACATTGAGCATTTTCCTGAGATTATATTTTGCTAAGTTCCATAAAAAAGCGATCGATTTTACGGCTAAATTTCATCTCTTTCTCTTTCTTCCCCCTTCTCTCTCAACGTTGTTGTTCTGCTTTTGTCTTCGCACAAAGAAATAGTGCCAATATAATTATAAAGTTACATGTATTATATATCCGTGAATATATTTGTTATGCGCGTTATATTATTAATTACGAAATAAGTATTATCGTATATATATATATATATATATATATATATATATATATATATATATATATATATATCATATAGATAGGCTCGCATTTAACGATGTGCCTACAGATCTTACGAATCTTGAGGTCTTCTAAGATCTTTATGGCTTATCGATTTCTTCATTCTGAGTGGTCCTTTCACTTGTGTATATGTTACTGAACTGTATTTCTCTATATATGTTAAGTGGCGTAGCCGTGTAACACGTACAGGCTATACCGCGCGTCATAACTTAGCGACTGTAATTAGCTAATTCGTCCTCGTTACATCATTTACAACGTCTTATGGCTTACTTAAATGTCGAGTCTTCGTTATCGTACATTTAACGCTACACGCAATTGTGTAATTTAATTAAATTAATTTAATTAGAATTTAACGCTTCTTCGGTAGGAGGTATAGTTTTATTTAATATTAAATATGCGAACGTGATCGGGATTATCGCACGCTTCGTTAATAACTATCGCAAACTGAGTCGTAATAATTACTTTTTGATACGTGTTCAATCGTAAATCAGGAATGTCCGTGATCTCTCTGTTAACGCGCGATATACGCGAGAATATACATTCGCCGAGGATGATTTGCGAAATTAGAAAACGGCTTACACACACACGCGTATGCCTTTCAGCATTGTTTGCAAATGCTAGATCATTCAGTGACCGCCGACATATCAATTATCAACGCGTTTCTAATGATCAGCTAACGTACTGTGAAAACCTCCCTGTACCGTAATTGAGGGTATTAATTCCGCGAAAAGGGAAAGGGCTGCCATGTCAGAGTAATCTTTACTGTCCGTAAATAGGCAATAGGTATATCTTGTAAAAAAAAAAAATAATTGCAACTACTATGGCTGTGTAATAAAAAATAAAATTTTTATTCAAGTGCTGCAATTGTCCCTATAATATCAATTAATAGTCGTTATCACGTATTCCCTTTTTCTTTGTATATCATAAATTTCAAGCCCTTATTTTCCATTGCGCAGCAGTTTCAGCTAGAAAGGGACATTTTCTCCGATGTCTATCGAAAGCCGTTCGATAATCAATTATACATGTATGTTATCCTGATTTTTTTTCTTCGATCTTCGACGTGACGAAATTTGAGATGAAACAGTTACCACTGTAATTTGTAATTTATCAATTCCATCATTATATTCGAATAAGCGATGAATTAAAGACTCTCGATATTAAAATTAACGAGTAATTAGGAAAAATGGGCTTTGAGATTGAGTCAACAGCTGGATGCACCCTGTTGTTTAAAACCAGATCCGTTTTTTAATTCATTGTATTTTTTGTATCATTATCTCGATTATATCAACCACCGTCGTTTCAAAAACCATTTCAATTTCCGATGTCTTTTCCAAGGTTTCAGTTCAATTAATCACGTTCTCTGGACTTGGTTTAGTGAGTGGATTTTACTTCTCTTTGCCAGTTAGTCCCAATTTCTATTTTGATTTATTTCTATTTCGAATATTTTGCAGGCTATGAATATTAGCAGAATTTTTCTGATATTTTCTTTTGAAATTTACATTATCTTTGCACACTTAATTTTTAAATATTCACCTTATGCTCGTCGGAGAGTTAAAAATTTTTTAATTCATCTATTACCACTCAAAGTAGAGCCAAAACGTATGACTTATAATTTGTATTAAATCATTAATTAAATGTTACATATAACCCATGCACAATTAACTGCGTATGACTCGAAGCTCATTTTTACTTGTTACTCATTAATTCTATCGTTATTTTATTAGATGCGTTTCGTGATCTATCATCAATTATACACTTTATATATGTGTATCTATTTGTATGCTACAGTATGTATCTAATTTTTCTGAAAGAGCGGAATACGCACCTCGCAAAAATCACGATGAGATTCGTCTCTTGACTTTCCATCTTAAAGTAAGAATCTTTGTCGCTGAAAGATCATCGTATGTAAAATACATTAATTTGCAAGTTCTTTCCATTAGATTGTACACATACACGGTTCGACGTTGTCGGGCTGCGAATTAAAAGTGATCAGTGATGAACTCGTTGGTGAGTCTCGTTTTACAAAGACTATATTACCTTGTAATCTGTTATGACGATACGAGCGATGCGACACGCTTGCGGGGGGAGGGGGGGGGAGGGGGAGAAAAGACACTGTAAAACTTAATTAGTACAACTTAAAAGTGCACGTCGGAGCGAACGTTGCGAAGGTCCTTGCTAATTAATGAGTATGTCAGATATTTTATGTCTGAAAGTGAAAACTTCTTTCATTGTATTATATAGGATAAAGGTTGCGACACACACACACACACACGTACACATAACGGTCGCCATGAGCTCCCACTTACGCGAACTATTAATAGTGAAATGCGTCTTATCGAGGACGTAAACGGTTCATCGATATTAGACAAAAGATTTTCTTTTTTTAAAAGTATGACGTAATGCACTTGACGTTATGTAACGTTATGTATAGAAACAGTGCGCGTACACCGTGCGCGTTATCTGGAATGGAAATCTTTGAATTTTAGTGATAATGTAGTTTCGTATATCTATTGCTTTTAATGTATTTTACACGTTACGTGTTATCTATAATTACAGAGATGTACGTCAATGCTTTTGTAATGTTTTTCATTCTGTGCATCTCGATTATTAAGTTCATTTATTGTTGCAAAAATGTTAAATGAAGGAGTTAAGTGAAAATATTAAACCACGCGGTATCAATACATATATACATGTATGTACATATATTTTAATATATATATATATATATATATATATATATATATATATATAAATTAAAATATTCAAATTAAAAAAAAAAACAAATGAATTAAAAAGAAATATTTAAATTTCTAAAATCTTAGCATTTTCAAGTTTCTCAAACAAGAAAGGTTTTCGAAAAAATATAATAAAAAAATACGAACATTAGTATGTTCTACATTTAAAAAGTACAATTTTAAAAAATATGTTAATTAGATTGATTACGTTAATGTTTTTACGATATTATCTGAGCGATCGTGACGTGGCGATCGTTTAACAAATTATTCTTTAGATATTGTAATGAAAGTCTTTGCATGTGGAAAATTCATCAAGCCATTCACATGTAAGTTGCCAAGATCGTTGATATGGTATAATCCATTGCGATAAACTGTTAAACAGTTAAAAAAAAAAGAAGCAAAAATTGATAAACACGGCACATAGTCCACGTGGTTTGCAAGCGATAAATTTACTGTGACGTTTGCAAACGCTCAGTACACTATTCCGAGAAATTAAATGCTTGTCGAATAGTCTATTGCGCAACACACGATATTGTGTTAATTGTGTACAATTCCAAGAATGTAATATTAAATGTAATTCAATGTACATTGTACGCGGAATGCTGTATAGATATTTCTAAACACGCAAATATATTATAAAATATTTTCCCGAAATTCACACGTTTCTTCGATTCTTCGCGCGATCTTTTTCCGATCCTCCTGACATTCGTTTAATACTTTTGCATATATTTTTTAAAGTTATTTTAACATTTTATTCTTGGATTATAATGTAACACAGCTAAGATAATAATTAAAATAAATTGTAATGATTTTTTATTTTATATTATAATAAATTTGTAATATCTATGTTGGAAATCAAATTCCTTGGTCATCTTTAAACGTCGAATATGTGCGAATATACTTGTCTTAATTGTTAATAATAATTATTGCTTATGCTCACGGTACTCTTGAAATCTGATGGAAATCTCGCTGCGTTTCTTTAGAGTAAAATTTTTGAACTTCTCGTTGCTCGTGAACTGTAAACATTAAAACGCATGCCTCGTTATTGTTGCAGTGTAATAAAATAGCAACCAACAGAAAGGAAATAATCCTGATTACCGTATTCGAAGTGAACATAATACTTCTTTCAAGGGACAATTGAGGATAATTCGTAGGAGTCGTAAATATTAATTTCTTCTTAGGCGTAACATCCAATTTGTTGGTCTCCACTTGTTCTGCAGAACAAATACTCATATTGACTTGATATTCGCAAAAATCAATCGAACAGTATTCATAGTAAAAATGATACGTCAAAGAAATATTTTGCATCGATCAATTACATAAATTAATTAAATAGATTTGAACGGTTTATCATCAAAATTATATTGGAACGATTTCGTACTTGCGTGGCCTGGATCATTCTTATATCGTTTGATTTTATTTTTACTATTAGGAATTATTTCGTCGTATATCGGCATCGATATCGTCTCGCGTTTGCACAAAGACTCTGAGGGACGTATCAGTCTACAATTAAGTAACAAATATTCGTACAAAGTTATCGTTATGATTGTTTTAAAGCGTCAGTTGTATCCTCGCTATGTATAATATCATACACGCACCTCAGTAATTCTGTAATATCGTCCGAGACCAGTTGCAACTTTCGTAATTTCGTTAAAGCGTTCTCCACCTCTCGTTTGACGTCTTCTCCCCGATTAAGATCAATCATTTCCGCTTTGATAACGTCGATTTCGTTCATGAGATCGATCAGTTCGAAGCTCCTTTTCGTATCTAATGAATTACCTTCGGTTTAATGAGCACGTGCGAATGAAAGAAGCCGAATCCTTTAAGGGTGACCTCGACCGTAAGTACTTCGATTAACTTAATCGGCAATTAACTTAGCAAAGTAATACTATTTTGTTGATGTAGATAGAATGATTAACTTTTTATTGTTTAATATATTATATGAAAAAGGATTAGATTAGGGAAAACAAATTATATAGTTAAATATTGTATTTTAAGTAATTCAGTCAGTTAATGAAATCTTCGATTAACTTAATCAAAGTTCAACCGAATAAGCTGCTGATAAAAATTTTTAATCCTTATTATATGATACCTGCACCATCTTTACAGTTGCTTCTTTGCTTCGCACAGTCCATAACGAAGGGGTGATATTGAAAGACAGCAGAGAAATCATGTTCGCGCGAGAATTGCCATATCTGTTCGCACAACGAATCCTCCAGCGACCACACTTGATAATTTAATTCCTCCTAAATTGAAAGACAAAAAATATCCCGCGCATTTAATGGTTCAGTGATCTAATTATATTATAATAAATAACTGATTATTGACTATATTTAGCTCGGTAAAAATTAAATTTATACACCAACCTGGGAAAAAGGTTTTCATATATATTTATATATAAAATATGTCCATATATATGTTTCTTTCTCTTGTATAATCTCTGATTCGAATATACAAGAAAAATAACAGAAAATTTTTTTTTTAAATAATTAAAAGAATAATTATCGCATTTGAGGAAGTGAGAAAAAATTGTCCATGTATGTATATATAATCATATATGTATATAAATGTAATAATCGTATATAAAATATAATTATATTCGATTATACATAGAATATTGTATTTTACTTTTTGTAAGAAAAACAATGCAAAAGTTATTTTTCTAATGATTTTTCAACTATTCTTCTTATTAGTTTTTTTTTTATATATGTATACGAACAGAGATTATACAAGAAAAAGAAAAACACATATAAATGTTATGTATAAAAAATTTTTCCTGGAAACTAATTAAATTTATATTCAAATTTATGCTTAATTATATTTAAATTTGTACAACTATAATATCTTTTATAAATTAATATGCAACCACAATAATAATAATTTTTTAAAATTATTTAGTTAACTTGGTGGTTTATTACCAGCTTTCGTTTTTCTTCCTCCAGTATCTTTTCTCTCTCCAGAAAACTGCCCTGGTACACATTTATTGCGTCCTTCATGATTCTCAATTCTACGCTTTTATTTCCGTATGCGATCAGAGATGGATAAGGGACAGGATTTCTCGCGTTGTTCATGGCAGCGACGTGCTTGAAATCGGTCATCTTTGTCGTTCGCCACATCAAAGTAGAATGGACCTATCTACAAATTATAGCTATGTATATTATTGTTATAAAATTGCGGGTATACTTACAAAGCGTTCCGATGGCTTCGTACAACGATTTCGAGTTTACATTTGAATCAATGCGTAGATTTATAGCGTTTTCTACTGGGAAAACTAGTGCAACACTGGTGCACACTGAGTGCAATTTTATTGTTTCAATGTAAAAATCAGTTCACATATTTTTAGTGTTTAATGTTCCACTGTGTTTAATTTGATAAATTTTTATCAGTAGATCATTAAACACTGAAAATACGTAACCTGATTTTCACATTATAATATAGAACAATAAAATTGCACTCACAAGTGTGCACAAGTGTTGCACTAGTTTTCTCAGTAGAAAAATTTAATTTGAAGTCGAAGACTTAATTCACCATTCGTTCATGAGCCGACTTTCGCCGGGATTCGATTCTCGCGGAGTATCGCCAAGCGATTGGTCCACAATTCGACCAATAATCTTGCGACTTGCGAGAGTCCAATCGACGAATGAGGAACCGTCGCGTCTCGTGACGCGCATTGAGAACCGCGTTCGTCGATTCCTCGGCATGTAAACAAATTAACAAAGTTCAAAACACGAGATCGCACGCGAGATCTCGAAACGTGATTACGATCGTGCGTTCCGAGGATTCCGAGACTTCTCGCGGGCCTTGCGCGGTTATTGGAGGTTATACGCGGGAACGAACCGACCATGAACTCGAACGGGATAAAGCTGATGAAGAAAGCGTAAGTTACTTTCGACGTAGTCTCGCGAGATCGGAGGAATAGATTTTCCAACCGTAAACTTGAGATATTTACGTGTCGACGACGGTCCAACGCGTCGAAACGAGGCGGGGACGTATTGTTGTAGCGACTCCTCTCCAATTTTTCTCTTCGCGTTTGCAGCGACCCGTATCCGCAGGGGGTGCGATGCCAGAAGTGTCTGGAGATGGGACACTGGAGTTACGAGTGCAAAGGCAAGAGGAAGTACCTGCACAGATCTTCTCGCACCTCACAGCTGAAGAAGGCTCTGCAGAAGCAAGAGGATGACGATAAGTATGTTGTTTGAGTCTTCTTATTATGTACAAACGTCCCTGGACGTTTCTTATCGAATTATATATCCTTTCCAGGAAGGAAAATTATATCTTGATTAAGGATATTTTACTTAACAAGCTAGAGTACTTTAGGCAATAATGTTTTTCTTTCTTTGAGAAAGATACAGATAAGTAAAGAGAATACAAGGGTTGTTCAAAAAGTTCCAGAACTTTATCTTGGGGTTTACTTACAACTTACAATTAGTCGGCTTATCTCCGTCTGACTAAGCTGACTAAGAGTTTTAAGTAAACCCCCCAAAATTATAAAGACAAAGTTCAGGAACTTTTTGAACAGCCCTCGTATATTAGGTATTTTTGAAAATGTGATCTTGATGCCAGGTAAAATATCTTAAACATAATCTGGATAAACTCGATAGATCTAATAAATTAATGCATTGTGTTGTGTTTTAGTCAGGAGCAAAATGAAAAAGTGAAGAAGGGTAATGTCAGGAAGAAAATGAGGAAGGAAGAGTCCAGCAGTTCGAGCACCTCGAGCTCCTCCAGCAGCGAGAGCAGTAGTGAGAGTAGTAGCAGCAGTTCCTCGTCGGACAGCGAATCGGACTCTAGCGACAGTGTGTCTAGCAGCAGTGGTAGCAGTAGTAGTAGTAGCAGCAGTTACGGTTCCTACAAAAAGAAATAGCACGTACAGATTGTAAGGTGAACCGAGAAGAAATCTCCTTTTGATTACTCTGTCCCGTCTTTGTGACAAAATAATCATCGTCCTATCTCAGCACAATGTCATTTTGCCTTCGAGCGGGATAACTTCAGAGAGGAAAGAGCTGACGGACAGTAGAATACTTGACAAAATTTTTTATGCCTCTTGTACAAGGTACATGTGTAATTTGTCAACAAATAATTTTTACCTCAACTTTTAAGTGTAAGACATGCTTGCTTAAAATGAAAATTTTTATGATTACTTTTTATTTTTTAGTTTTATAATCTAACTGCATGTTAAGACGACTTGTTACATTTCTGCTATTAAGCTTTTGTATGACGTATGTATGATAATATGTATATCTTATTATATGAGACTATTTTCTTCATGTTACTTTATGAGAATTCGCATTGCGTTAATAGTAATCACGTTGTTTCTTTCATAAAGGCTTTAGAACTTGATATGGAATGTAAATGTGAAAATCAATTACTAGTTATTGTATAGAATTGATATTTAAATATAATGTATTATTTTTGGTACTGCTGTATGCACATATATAGATATATGATAGAAACGATAACGGTTTGATTTATTAAAAACACAGTACATTTAATGACGGAATTGCAATGATCGTATTCGTGTGACAGTATTCAACAGAGTGATATTAAAAGATGTTAATCAGCGCTCTGTCAGACATCTCAACGTCAATGTGTCGATATAAAAAGTATTATGTGTGGGATAGAAAAAAAAATCGCTGTTTGTTACGTATAATTCAAATACATGTACAAAAAATACACAACGCCGCTTTTCTTCGGATTAATCTTCGATACCTTCAGGCAGAGTCTGCACTATTACTTTCCTTCTTGGCTCGTAGACAAAATTGTTCGTCTTGAATATGTCACTCTCGTAAAACGGATGTAGATCATGTATGTCAATTTGCTTCGCCTGCAATCATAAAATACTAGTATCAGCGTGAAACGCTTTATCTCCCACACGGGGATGTAAAAATGAATGAAAGTTGTGTAAACATTTAAATAATGTAAGATAAGATTCTTATGTAAACTATTTTTTTAACCTAGTTATGACAAGATAAAGAAATTTTTCAGTCCAAACCATTTATGATATAATTTTTAATTAGTTATGTACTTGTGATAGATCCTCATATCATTTTCGTATGTATCAAATGTAACGTAATCGTTTGCATTACCCGTTCCAACAGATCCTTCTCCGAGATCTCGACGGTCGTGATTCGTCCGCCGTGCAAAGCTTTTTGAAATGCCAGAGTATCCAATGTGATTTGTCGTAGTATGTAATATAGGAGTTCGCTGTGATCTTTCTTGTACGATAGATATTTCTGGAACGTCTGTAACAAGATGTGGATTAAACGCAGTCTTCAAGATTGCAAGCAAAAATAAATGCAGATTGAAAGGGTAAATGAACAAATGGAAGTGAAGAGATACCTGACGCATAGATTTCATAACGGAATATTTTTGCGTGTCGACAAAACTTTCGAGGATTATTCTAATCGCTAGATTCATATCACTCTCCTGAACGTGATCCCTCAGATGCATCTTGGCGCTAGCCTCCGCCATACGAATAATGCTCTCAATATGACGCACGGTAATCGGCAAACTTCCAGTCGCCTAAAATGTAATAACGAGATAAAAACGATATTGCGACGCAGCAAAATCTTTTTTTTTTCAGTAGTATTTAATATTTTCTTATTAATTTTTTTTCAAGAACATATATAAATAGTTGACATTCTTGTTTTACTGACTCACCAAGCTTTCCTGTCGCAACTGGCTGTATAGTTTCGCCACTTTGTCTTGATCGATGCTGGTCAGCTTCGGATGTACGTTCTGCTTCGCGTAAACGATGTATTTTTTTAGAAGGTCTTGTGGAATGCACAGACCTTGCGTGGCGGGATCCAACACTATAGCTTGCGTCCTCTCTGATCTCTCCGCACTAGCCGTCGGATGATGCTTGATGTGCGAATTTACGACGAATTTGGCCAGACGACGATCCTGCATAGGATCAACCTCGTCCTTGACTATGCACAATACGTCAAATCGTGAGAGAATCGGCTCCGATAGATCCACCTGTATATAAATTTAATACTTAATATGTACATAATTATATATGATTTGCTCTACTTGTTTGTAATTTCATAATTTTAAGAAAAATTCTAATTTTATAATACTATAATTCTATAATTTTATATTACCATGTTCGTATATATTTTAAGCTTACAATTTCATTTACGAGTTACGATTTTGTGCAAATGCAAAATTAAAGAATTCTAAAAGTACATACATTTTCCGCAAAGGTCATACTAGGGTCGTATCGACCACCGATAGGATTAGATGCGGCTATCACTGCGCATCTGGCGTGAAGAGACGTAACGATACCGGCCTTCGAAATAGAAATACTCTGCTGCTCCATAGCTTCGTGGATAGACGTTCTGTCCTGATCATTCATCTAGGAAGAATAAAAATTACATTGTAATTGCTTCTAATAACTATATCATTGTACTCATCAAATAATATTAAAATTATAACGTAAATTACAGATGTGTATGTAATTTTGATACTACATATAAGTACTCATATATAGATATTAATATGAAAGCTATAAATACTAATTACTATCTCTTGTTCTAACAATAATTATTGATAATATAAAAATACGATACTTATAGTATTATCAATACGTTACTAGTTATACAAATTATATAAATTCGTACTTTATCGAACTCATCGATGAGACATATTCCGTGATCGGCGAGGACCAAAGCCCCAGCTTCCAAGGTCCATTCTCTGCTGATGGGTGATCTCCTAACGTAAGCGGTCAAACCAACGGCCGAAGCGCCTTGGCCTGTAGTGAAGACAACCCTCGGTGCCACTTTCTCTACGTACTTCAAAAACTGCGATTTAGCGGTACCAGGATCTCCGCACAGCAGAACGTTTATATCACCGCGAAGCTTGTGCTTATCACCTGTACATCGCAACAAATGCAAATAATAGAAGAGACAATGCATAAACTGAGAAGATAATTCGGAGAAGAGATAACTACCAGGATTCTTCGGTTCGCCACCGAATATCGTCAACGCCAAGGCTCTCTTGATATTTTCGTGGCCATAAATCGAAGGTGCGATACTCATGACTATGCGATCCGCGATGCGTTGATCTTTACTCAGAGCGAGTATACTTGAGATGTCCTCTTCCGTCAGCGAGTCTACAATTTCTTTCGAATCTTTGACAAATAAATGATTAGCTAATAGTACTGTGGAGAATACCGGGAAGCCCTGTAATACAAAAGAGATGTAATTAGAACTTCAACCCTGTAAAAAAACTACTCTTGCAAGATACATGCCGCGAAACAATGGTAATTAAAAATATGATAAACGTCATACGAGGAAATATAATTAATTAATATTATTACGCCCGGGACTCATTCGCGTGTCGCACTCTTCACACTCGCGTGCTGCGGAATTCTAGCAGAAATAATTAGACTCGGTTTGCGAGAAAGAATTTATTTATTTGACAATAGATACAGACGAGCACTGCACGTTTATACGGCTTGATATCTCAGCTCTGAATCACCATGACTTCTACTTGAAAGCAGTTCAATTCGGTTCGAATCTATCGGGTGTCTCAGTACGGGCGTAACACTGCCTTCCCTCTTCTAGATTGTCATCCTGATAATCAACTCAGACAATCTCTCGGCAGTCCTCTTCTCAGTGCAGATTTCAGAACACCAAGACGGCTTCTTGCTCTACCTTGAGCTGCTGCTACAGGTTACTGGACTCCGTCCTTTTTTTGGTCAATCTGCCTGAAGGAAGCCTACGTCCTCTTCTTCATAGGCAGCAGATTCCAAGGCAGATCCCCAGTCGGCATCTCTTCCTGAGAGAGTGGACCAGACTTCCTCCATGTTGACTCCAGGGCAACCTCCCAACTACTCCCTCGCAGAGATCCCATTGTTCGGACTGACTCAACGCAGATTTTTCTTTTTTTCCTTCCCATGAGTCTTCAGAAGTCGTTGTTCTCTTCTTCGAAACGTCGTTCTTCCTCGAAGAAGGGCAAGGGAGAAGGGGGAAGATAATTTTCCGTGGATTCTATGTCTCAAGAGACTCCCCATGTTCTTGCCTCGATATTTGCCCTCCGGTTCCACGGGAAAACCACAGATCAAAAACCGTGGGAGAGGGAGTCTTCTTTTAATTTGCAGTCGAAATCTTCCCATGAAGTGAACTGAGGTGTTAGTAAGCGCCGTCGCAAATTTCCTCCGCGCTTGTTCTTCACGCAGCTGCCGCATTTCCTGAAGCAATGTCTCCGAGGGTCCGGGGTCTCCGCTCAGACTTTTTCCTCGTTGCCACCGTCTTGACCATGGTTCACGCGCGATCCTGGACAAGCTCCCAAAATGTTGCGCCCGGGACTTAATCGCGTGTCGCACGTCCACGCTCGCGCGTTTCGAAACCCGCAGAAATAACTCGGTTTGTGAGAAAGAATTAATTTATTCGACGATAAATACAGAAGAGCACAAAGCTGCACGTCTATATGGCTCGACGTCTCAGCTCTGAATCACCATAACGATAAATAACATCTGTTTATCAACAACTACCCGTTGTCACGGACAACGCTTCGCGACTTTTACTTGAAGGCAGCTCGATTCGGTTTGAGTCTCAGCGCGCGGGGGCGTAACAATATGTACAAAGTTTAATCTTACCTGTTCAGTATTCAAAGAACCGTCGTAATTATTGGTATAAACAGCTGTAACGTCTATCTCGTCTCCTGGTTTACAACGATCGCAAAGATCGGACAGCAGAATGCAATCTTTGCTGCGCGGTATTCTGCCAGCAGGTATTCTACCTGGGGATTCTTGTATCGTTATCTTTTGGTAATTTCTATATATAGTTTGCTCCATATTGATCTAAAACACGCGAAATATTCAATGTATATAACAGCGATTATTTTTGAATAATTAAGTGTAACAATTAAACAATTAAAGTACTTTTAACTCGACTGTGACTGGCAATATATAACGTCTTTTCCGATATGAACATTGAAAAAACTGTGAGCCAACTTGGTTTGTCGGATTCACACAGCACTTTTCCGGATCAATCATCGAGACATTATTAATTTCGACCATGGGTTTTGGTCAGTTGATGTAATTTTCTATATTAAATAGTTTGAATTTTTATTGCGAAAAAATATCACCCCAGCCAGGGTTTGAACCTGGAACCTCCCGTATACCGTGCGGGTGTCGTGCCAGTTAGACCACTGGGGCTGTGGTGATATTTCATCGCAATAACAACTATCAGCTGGAGCACCATTTCCGGAAAAGTGCTGTGTGAATCCGACAAACCAAGTTGACTCACAGTTTTTTCAATGTTCATATCGGAAAAGACGTTATATATTGCCAGTCACAGTCGAGTTAAAAGTACTTTAATTGTTATTCTATACTGGCAGAAGAAATTTATTATTCTGTAACAATTAAACGTAGAATTCTTTGGCTTACCGTAAATGGACCAACACTCTGACACTCGGGACAAGAGCCTGGTTTAACTTCTGTGTTTTGAGATTGGACGAACGGTCCGAGAACGTAGTTACATTTCGTACAATCGTACTTCACTATCGATAATTGCGGCAGGACTCCCGTAGTCGCCGTTACAACTCCAAGAGTTCGAACCAATTGATTCAAGTGAAGTTTTCTATTGTAACAAAGTAAAAGTGATATAATTTTATACATGTTCGATTTGTATTGTTAAGACTGCAAGCTTGATAAAATGATATAAATTAAATGATGTGTATCAAGTATGGATCCTTACCTGAACGTGCGCAATTCTTCAATCAACGGCAATTCCGATATTCTCACATGAATTTCCGACGTGACTCTCTCGTAACTGGGAAAAATTGTAAGCACCAATTCCTTCGCCACTTCGTCAAATATCTCGAGCATTTGGAATGGTGCTTCTGGTAAAAAATAGGCCAAAACATGTTCCTTACTGGCGAGAATGGGAAATTCCACTACGAAACTGGACTATTAAAATAAACATAAAAATCTCCTATGAAATAAAAACTGTTAAACAAAAAATAAATGTAAAACTTTGAAATGAGAATATTTTATCTCTTTAAAAATAAGAAAATCTCATATGTAGGAATAAAAGATTGTAACACAAGGTATGAAATAAAATAATTCTATAATGCTAGAGTAAAAAAATTCATAAAAAATTAATTAAATCAATGAAAGATAAAATACATACTTTTTAAATTAAAGCTTTTATTATGTTAGAATTATATAAGAGATTCGATGTATACCTGATTACTCTCACACATATGGCGAATACGCTCTTTATACATGCATTGTCCTTTGGAATTTGTATGAGTGCGAAGGAAGTTTTTAAAGCGATTCGAAATTTCCGTTCGTGGCCCTAGCATCATTACCCATTCCTTTACTGAGTGTCCTTTGGTATCCTCTAAGTTTTCGATGGATTCGATCATCTGAAACAACGAATGGCGCTCGTTATTTAAATTGTTATTTAAAAAGATACCTTTATGTGGGATGGTTGAGAGATTCTTACTTCTGCATCTTCTAACATACAAGTGGCAGCCCTTTCAGCCATACGACGTCTGCGTGCTTGCACGTCTTCTTCGTCAGTTTCATCTGAAAACACAAAAGAAAATATCTGTGTAAAGATATTCAATAATTTTGTAAATATAATTTTGGAATTTTACAGATTAATATACCAGAATTAATTTAATTGTATATACAAATTGTTTTCTATCTTTAGATATCAATAACTGATAAAATAAAATTACCATAAAGAAGATCGCGATCATCCCTTATGATACCAGCCGCACGATCTCTTCTTCGCATTTCTATTTCCGCGGCTACACGGTCGCCCTGAGAGAGCTCTGAGTATTCTTCGTCATCCAATAGATTGGGATCATATCTGTCCAATGCTGACATAGGCCGATAATCTCTGTCATAACAATTATAATTTTATCATTATTGTTAAAAATATAATTTTATTGCTATTATTGAGTATTTCTCTCACACACAAAATAATAAAACTAGATATATAACTCTTTCAAGTAACGCTTTTTAACATTTGTTTGTTAGATATCGAATGTTGATGTAAACTTATAGTAAGTTAGTTTACATATATAAAAATGAACACTTTAGAAATGTAACATCCTTACGCCTCCATATTGTCTCCGAATAATTCCTCTCCCTCTTCTTCCTCATTATTAGCATTATTTTCTCCATCAAGTAAATCGGATTCATCCTCAAACGGCTCATCTATATCAGGTGCAGGAGAAGTTTGTTGGCTCATTGCATCGGTGTGTCGTTCAGAATGTATAGGAGAACTTTGACTCTTGGGTGTGCATGAAATAAAATGTTACACATACTTCATTTTTCTTAATTATAAATCTAGTAAATCATATTATTATTTAATGCATTCAATACATGTATATGTTGAGACTATGGCTACGGTCAACGTGACGCTACAAATGCTTTAGAGCGTTCTTCTCCTTCTTTCTTCATTGAAAGAAAAGAGAAGAGGAATGCTTCGAAGTATTTGTAGCGTCACGTTGACCGTAGCCTATGTAACTATAAATGTATATTGTTACATATATACATACATACACGCATGTCTACACAATCTCTTGATTTTTATATACATAATAATATATATTTATATGATTGTCTGACGCAATATATATTATACTTGTATAATTATCTCTTTTTACTTGCATCTTACGCATAATTATGTCGTGCTGTTGTATTGGTTTCTATGAGCACGTGTATACATGCGTGATACGCGTCAGTAATAAAACAATAATTCTTGAAAGTTTACCATGTTGCTGTTTACGATACGCTTTCGCCGCGAAAGAAATTCTCCTTCTATATTATTATAAGATGCTCGATGTAGCTAGAACGTTTTCCTACTTTTGTAACAGAACTGGCGAATCTCGAGAATGCTCGAGAACACTCGAGAATTGTCACACAAGCCCACACAAGCCGTCTAGCTCAAACCTAAAGACATTACACTTGGCGGGAATACTTTGTAAAGAACCGTGCCATAGAACGTCAATAGCAAAGAAAGGTAAGTGTGTGGTAAGTGCTTCGCGTGAAATTCCTGACCAATAAAATGTGATTAGGTCCAATGTCGACGAATCGGCTTTCATTTAACCTTACAAGAATATACCAGAGAGAAGGTCTGAATATACTATGGCCTATGGCCGGTATTCATACCCTGCGTTCCGTAACGCGCATATGCGCGCATTTATCTATAGTATACGTAACGTTTAGGGCCCGGACACACACTTCGAGCAACGCGATTGGTCGAAACGGTCGAAACTTTACTGTTACTGTTACGAAAAAGTGTGTGTCCGGGGTTTTACTATAGAAAATGTGCGCATATGCGTGTTACGGAACGTGGCCATAGTCGGTTCTTATTTTGAGACCGTCTTAAGTACAATCTTAAGACGTCATGAACCAATCACAGAGCCGTATTAGCATCTTAAGACATTACTTAAGACGGTCTTGAAATAGAACCGAGTATGAATACCGGCCTATACAAACTTTTCCGTGAAAAAGTAGATTAAAAAATTTATGAAATTATTTTAGCTATACTTTTTTCTTCTGGAAATCGGAATTCGCATATTTCTCAAATATAAAAGACATTAAAAGGCAAGATTAAAAATAATATATGTAATAGTATATTTTCTAATAAGTATTTAAAATATTCTAATCGCTATAATTAAAAAATTTGCTTTTAATTTTTATAACTGCCTTTCTGCAAGTTATAAATAATTTCAGAAGGGAGTATCAATATCTTTTTGATGTTTAGTACGTACACAATTTTTTTATTATATAAAATGTAATATAATTTATTACAAAATATAAAACTTATATAATATTTAATGAATTTCACATTTTAGATGTACATAGAGACAAACATTTCATTTTTTTCTTTTTGTAAAATATTGTATATTAGCCAAACAAGTTTATCACGCATGTTTTTTCATCTTACGATTAGTTTATCATGCGTGTATGTTTAGCTTTTAATTGTGAATTATGATATTGGCTTAGTTTACACCGTAGATACTTTTAATACGGGTATCAAACTGGTGCGGACAAAGCGTTAAATACGGCCGATTTACATCGACCGTATTAGGTCATATTGGCCTAGTTTACACTGATCACTTGATACGCGTATTAAATAGTAAATAACTAGTAAATTAGTTTGATTATTGGCTGATCAGCTCAAATATACTATTTGATACGCGTATCAAAAGATCGATGTAAACTAGACCGTATACGCCGTCGTTTACATCGATCGTACCAATGGATTTAGTCCGAATATAGAACTTGGCGTACACACTAACAGCGTTTTTCACTCGCAGAGCTAGTACGCATTCAGTGCACATTAAAGCCGTCGTACATAAACCAACGTAAAGTGTATGTTTAATATAAACGGGTTAAATCATGAAATCCTCAATATTCTTTATTGCACTATTTGGTAAAATATGTACTGGGCATTTTATAAGTCGAAATATTTGCATTTTACTTTAAATATTAGAGATTAAATCAGTGTACAACGGCTTTAATGTGCACTGAGTGCGCACCAGTTCTGCCAATGAAAAACGCTATAAACGGTCGATGTAAACTAAGCCGATCAACAAGGGAAGATCAGATAAAAGTGTGGTGGATCAGACTATGGTATAATAAAATTATGGAATGAAATGAAACGAAATGAAATGAAGCTGCTTTCTAATCGTTAAGCCCCGATGTACTGCTACCGCTCCTACTTGCACTACCAGATAGATGCAGTTTCGTCATTTCTTCCATCATGTAATCGTCATCTGTAACAATTCATACAAACACATTAATCGTAGAATTTTCATGCAAACTAAGACTAAATCTATCTTTCTTTGTTGCTGTTATACGTAATATAATTATATTTAAAAAAATATAGTACATTTATTTATACATATTTATCATTAATTTTCTTATTTTTTAATTAATTTTTATATTTAATTCAAATATCTTAAAATTTATGTATCTTAATGTGTTTTTAAATTATATCTATTTTATTATTAATTTGTATGTACATTTGTATATATACAGGGTATCCTAAGTTTTTTCGGACAAATTTTAGTAGAATGTCCTATGAGCAAAAATAAGAAAAAAAATGTTGTATAAACATAAGTCCTAAAATGCTTTATTAGAAAGTTATAGCAAAAATTAGAATGTGTTGAATAAGTGACATCGTACATAAGTGATATGCCGTTAGATGATGTTTAATAATGATCCTACAACAAGCCATAGCTACAGCTATCCCGAAGTATGGTTTGGAGAACATTGCAAGCTGATAACAGGTACTCGTATCATTTCACACCAGTACAAGAACTTTTGCCAACTGATCACGAACACAATCCTGTACCATGTAGCCATGTTCAGCACATAGTTTAAATCTCGTCATTAATTATTTCAGCAAGCATTTCTCACGAAACAATAAATTTTTTTGATTTAGTACAGGAAATATATGTATTTTTTTTTCTTCTTCTATTAAAAGATCGGCAATACTTAAAATTAAAATCTTTAAGTTATACAAGATGGTGCAGTAAAATAAAAGCTATAAAACCTCTATCATATTATTCAAATTTATGATGCTCCTCATGAAGTTTCAAGTGATAAATCTCAAGACTTTAAAACTTGTCACATAGCATGTTCATTACTATTAAAAATATCAAGTTTCAAATTTCTATGTTCTGTTATAGTTTAGTATAATATTTTATTCGAAATTAATACTGCTAGCAAAATATTACAAAATCCAGCAATACACAGAAAAGAATCTCTTACATTTTTAAGCAATTTAATCGATTTTTTAAAGAACTACTACTAATGAAAGTTTTGAAAATATACTCATTGCTGCAAGTGATTTGGCAAAGGAATTAGAGATAGAACTTAATTTTACTCCAGTAAAAAATGTAAGATGTAGAAAAAAGACAAAAAACTTCGATTATGAAAATACAGATGAAGCAATATGGAAACCAAAAGTACATTTTGAAGTTAATTTTTATTATTATATATATTAAATTAAGCATTATCATCTGTCAAAGATAGGTTTCAAATACTTAAAGAATATAATGATATATATGGATTTATGTATAACTTTGACATCTCTGATGAACTATTATTAACATATTGTAAAAACTTAGAATTGAAACTTTTCGATAAGAAACAAAGTTCTTAATCGGATATTGATGGAACCAATTTATATCACAAAATTAAATCTTTAAAATTAGATTTAAAATTAGATAAACATTTAGTGGAACCTCAACACATTTTGTGATATATACTTTAAAATAATCTACAAGTAACATTTCCAAATATATTTATTGCTACAAGAATATTATTGACACTTCCAGTAACGTCTAGCGAACGCTTTTACAAAATTGAAAATTATAAAAATTCTCTACGATCTACAATGCTGCAGGAACGACTCGAAAATTTATCAATAATATCTATAGAACACGAAATATTGGATAAAATAAATATACGATTTAATATTAGAATTTGCATTGCAAAAAGCTGTAAAAACTGTTTTTTAATATTGATTATTGTAATAATAAAATATAAAAGTTTATTGTATTTTGTTGGAGTTTATTAATTGTATGAATTTCGTCTATCTCTATTATTTATTAACATATATCTTGCATAATGTATGCACACTTTATTGGGGCGGCGAAATTATTTTTGCACGCGAGCGGCCAACTCTCTTTGCACGCCACTGCATCCCAGATTCATCTGCCTCTACTACGTAGTTTATGTCCGATTCGTGATCATACACCAAAAAGACTCGTGTTTCATCAGGTAATAAAATATTCAACATCTTGAGATATCGACGTGCCTGATCCAATAGATCATGTACCGTGCAGTCCTCGTTCGGTATGTCAAACGTAAATAGTCTCTGTTCGCCCATGGCTAACATCACTAACATTTTTGCCGTATCTCCTTTAATTTGATGCTGAACTATGGTATTTGCTAGGTCGTATATTATACACAGGATGTTTAAGCAGGAATCTGCAATATTCCAGAAGATGATAGTATTGATGATTCTAAGCAAAAAAAGTCATATGAACATGGGTCCTATGCCTAACGGTTATCGAGATATTCTGGTTATAACGTGAAAAGGGCATTATGTAAGGAGGGATAGAAATGAAAGAAAGATTGACAACGACGTTTACACCACCTTCTTTAGTACAGCACTGTCAGAGAACGAGACGTAGGCATCGTAATCGTGGACGTAGATTAAGATAGAGAAAAACATAGACGTAAGGGCCAAAGCACATATGACAGTCGTAGTCGTGGACGTAAGTAACGCACAAGCTTTGGCGTATCCTGATCTGTCAGGTCGGGGACTACAACCGTCGTATATCGATCGGTACGCCATATTATATGCTTTGGCCCTTAGGCTATTATAGACTAACAACTGCACACCGTTGTCAGTCTTTGTCTTTCATTTCTATCCCTCCATATGCATGGTGCTTTTTTCACGTTATAATCAGAATACCTCGGTAACCGTTAGGAATAGGACCCATGTTTATATGACCCTTTTTGCTTAGAATCATCAATGCTATCACGGAATGTTGCCGATTCCTTCTCAATCGCCTTTTATATATATATATATATATATATATATATATATATATATATATATATATATATTGTGTGTGTGTGTGTGTCTGTGTGTGTGTGTGCGTGCGCGCGCGCGCGTGTATTTAATATACATTAATTTTTATCTTCCCTTCATTGTCTGACTCGTTACCTGACTCGTTATCGCTCAGTTGACGTGGTGAAAATTTACATCCTCGTGCTAAGTATTGTTTCAGTTTGCCCACACTGGCTAAAATTAAACCGAGAAATGGCGGTGACGGTTTTAACGGCCTCGATAGATACTCAGGATGAAATTGAGTAGCTACATAATAACTATGTCCTTCCAATTCGGCAATTTCCATTCGTATATTTTCAACATCACGACCTACAAGAATGTTTGATTGCATGCTTCGTACCTTAATTATTTACAACCAATATCGTGCATTATATTTAACGAAAAAGATTGTAATTTTATTGGGAGATACGATCTAACTCACCTACAAATTTTAAACCAGCTGCTTCTAAGTCATTGACATAATCTGGATTTATCTCATACCTATGTCTATGCCTCTCCTCTATAACATCTCTATTATCATACAATTTCTCTGAAGAATAAACAGTTATAAATTAAAAATATCGATAGAGAAAAGAAAATTCAACTCATACAATCTCAACAAATCTTGTTACTTACTTAAAATAGAATTATTGTTGTAGAATCGTGTTTGTCTTTTGCCCAGCCTCATCGTTCCACCCATGATACCTTGAGTGTGCTCCGGCATATCTATCACTACGGGACTATTAGTATCCGGATCGATCTCTGTGGTATTCGCCGTTTCAAGATGTAAGACATTTCGCGCAAATTCAATGACCGCCGCTTGCAAGCCCAAACAAATCCCAAGGAACGGCTTATCGTTCATTCTGCACCATTCGCAGGCCCTCATTTTTCCCTCCATACCACGTTTTCCAAACCCTCCCGGTACAATAACGCCGCTAGATGCAACGAATACATTTTAATTTTCTATCAAAAATTATATAATCTTATATGATCAAGAATTATGAACATATCGAGAAGTAGAATATAATAATATTAGATTGAAACATATTTACTTGCTTTTGCAGAGCTGTTGCCAAGCTTCGTGATATAGTACTGGATCCTCCAATAATGTAGTTTGTTCTAAATTAGCAGCTTCTATAAACTGTAACAATAATCCAATATATATAATCATGCGTGCGTAGCGTGCATAGCATGAATACACTATACTTTTAATAATTGCGACACTCTACCGTCAAGTTCAATTTATATCCGGCCTCAATGGAAGCATGTTGCAACGCTTTCGTAACGGAGGCATAGGAGTCCTCGAGTTTCGTGTATTTACCCACTAGAGCGATGTTAACATCTTTCCGCAAATGATCTACGCGTTCAGCTAGATCCCGCCATTTTCGCATAAAGCAACGCGGACGCGGCACTCCGATATTCAGTTGCAATCGATCATTGAGGAACTCTATGACACCTTGATATTCCATAAGAAGTGGCACTCGATATATAGATGTTAAATCGTGAATAGTTATAACCTGGCCGAGTCGTAAAATTTAAAGATATGTTAATCATTCATGTTTTCATAACAATTTATATACTGCAACAATATTGTAATACTAAAAAAAAAATATTTTTTAATGATTACCTGCTCCGGGGCCACATGGCAGAAATTTGAAATTTTCTCTTTGACGGAATTCCCAATGGGTTTTTCCGACCTACAGACTATAAAATCGGGCGACAAACCTAATCCTCGTAGCTCTCTGACACTAATTTGGGTCGGCTTGGTCTTATGTTCACCCGTCGATTTTGGCTAAAAGATATTCATATTTCTATAACACTGATTGGTAACACATAGATGCGGATTGGGTTTCTCGAGTCGATTTCCTGTAGATTTTTGGCCGCTGAATTCGAATCTATCAGTGAAATTTTTCTATTCACATCAGGTTCATCACCTATTTGGTCAAAAAATGACCTATGTTTTTTTTGCGCATTTGATTTAAGTATCCTCAATTTTTTTCAAAAACCAGATATGGTAGAAAAATGACAGATTCGGATTCAGTGGTCAAAAATTTACAGGAAATGACTCGAGAAACCTAACCCGCATTTGATATGTTGACCAGTGTAATTGTTCAGAGGAAGTTGTCCCCGTAAAAATCACTCACGGAGTTTTGTAAAAATTATTCATGCACTTATCGTTGAACACACTTGTAAAAGAGATATTTATATGGAAATGTAAAGATCATGAAGCATGGAACAGTTACCTGCGGCACTAAAGACACATGGGCCACGCAAAAGTTTTCTTTCCGCACTCTAAATTGAAATTGTCTGAATGCTTCTACAAACGGCATTCCCTCTATATCCCCTATTGTGCCTCCTAATTCCACTATGCACACCTATAAAATTATTAACGTGCAATTAGAATAATTATATTATTATGAATTTATACGTATAAAAATTATTTAAGAGGAATATTATTAAAATTTATATTCGTAAGTCTAAATAATCTTGTGCCATTATCTAATTGTACATAATAATATTAATAATAATTTAATGTATTAACTATACCTCTGGTATAGCTCCATCTTCTGTTACAGATTGATTCGCGATTTTCTCCACCCATTCCTGAATAGCATCGGTGATATGGGGCACCACTAACAATAAGAAACGAAATATTGCTTTTCATTAGCTTATATAACTCATCGTACTCATTAGACATCTGCAATATTATAAATAGACTTGTAACCTTGTACTGTTTTGCCTAAGTAGTCTCCTCGTCTCTCCTTCGTAATAACGTGCTGATAAATTTGTCCAGTCGTTATGTTATTGTCCCTGTGAAGAGTGATGTCCAAAAAGCGTTCGTAATTACCCAAGTCCAGATCCACCTCCCCGCCATCGTCGAGTACATAAACTTCACCTATTTCACAGAAAGGAAAGAATGCACATTCACGAAGAGAAAGATAGCAAAGGTGCAGAAACAAAAGCGGATGTGTCTACAGGAAACCAGTAACATAAGAATGTTTTCCTTCCAGGAATACCTACTGGATAACTGCTTGAACAATGAGATAGACGATAAGCATTATGTTTCATTGGAAATTAGAGACCATTCTTAACATGTGGCAAACATAACTATACCAGCACAAACGTTCATAATGCATAGTTTACAGCGTTTTTGCGCATGACCAAGGGCTGTTTCCTATTGCTTTTATTGCTCTGACTACGAATATACCAACAAAAAAATTTCTACAGGTCTAGAAATGCTATTGCAATTTCAAAATGTTGCAATAAATAGCAAGTACCACAATTTCAAGAAAAGAAGTAACAGTATAAAAATTAAAGAATATAACATTTTATGTTTGCAATAATTTTATTTATAATTCAAGATATTAAAAATGTTTTGTATGAGTCTTTTGCCTATAAGCTTTTGGGTTCGTTTCTCTTGGAAAAGACCAGCAATAATTACCCATCATGTTTTTATCCCGCTATCCTTGATAACAAGCCTCCATAACTGATATAAGTCTCCATAATTCTATTTATAGTCATAATTCATTTGTATTGCCAATATGGCCTAAGATGTTTTAAATATATTTCAATTTACTTTAATATCTTATATTTTATAATTAAAAAAAAATTAAATAAGATGTGGATATCTCTCCTTCAAATGTATGTTATAAATCTATAGCTTAAAAAATGTATGGGCTTTATTGATTGAGCAAAAATAAAATAAAAAAAAGTAAAATAAAAATTTTGTTGGCGAGAATATCGTTAGATCTTTAATTTGTTTACAAGATCTGACGAGTATATTTATTTCTTTAATCTCATCGACTTGAGAAATATCATTGGAACAAAGATGTAAGGGAGACGGTCGTTGGCCAGCAACGTGACAAAACGGCCGCGGCGCGGCCAAGTAATCGCGAGTAATCACGAGCGTGCAGTCATTGTAGAAGAAAGATTTATTAAATCATTTTTTAAATAAAATTAAGGAACGAGTTTTCTTCTACCATCAATTCCGTATAAATTTGTGAACTAGTGTAATTGTACTTTAACAATTAGGATAACATGTATTAAGAAGAATATCCTGAACATATTATTAAGTATTATATGTGACGTAGTTAGGACAAATAATTTAGTAATAATCTTATCCTAATCGTAGTCAATTTAAAGATATCTAATTTTATAGAAAATATTTGAATTGACAATAAGGTAATCATAAATGAAACATAATTTTAAACGTAAGCCTTATTCTTTGATTTTAACAAAAATTCTTTGTATAAACTTTAACGTGTAAATTTCTAATTGTGCTATTTTCTTTAGCTTTCCTTCCTTTTATTTATATTTTTCGCATTTTTCTCCTGTTCAAGATTTAAATAATGAGTTTATTTAATTTAGTAATGATGTCCTAGTTATTGATCAACTTGACGATACCTGATTTTGCAGAAAAATATTTAAACGATAATATAATCACAAATAAAACATAATTTTAAAGATGAGCCTCATACCTTTTGATTCTAACAAAAATTGTTTATTACATAAACATTAAAAAGTATAACGGATTCTTCGCATGCAGACGACATTATCAAGGTAACAATATGGTAATTCAAATTTCCGCTTCCCATTTACATTTTGCGGATGAAACAAATAAATTTAGAAAACGATAACGAGATTCGCTAACTCGTCAGTTAAATCATTCTACTGCAGTGATTGAGCACCGGAGATGCAACCGGAAAGAGTCCGGGAGTGACTTGGACCTAACTCCGATTAATTTAATTGACGATTAACTTATCAAGCAATATTATTTCGTTAACATGGATTGAACTATTAATCTTCTTCCTTGATACATTCTTCGACATATGGAAAGAGATATCAGATTAAAAATTTTGTTTCGGTCGGATTCCGCCGGTTGAATTAAAGTCCATTTCTACCAATGTGGATTAACTTTAATCTCGATTTAATTTACTTTTTATCTTTTTCTAATGTTTATTTCTACCAATGTAGATTAACTTTAATCTCGGTTTAACTTACTTAAAGTATCTGTTCTTAGTTTTGAAAATTAGAAGAAGATAAAAAGTAAGTTAGTTAAATCGAGATTAAAGTCTACGTTGATAGAAATAAACACAAGTCCCGGTCTACAATAATGGATGTTCAGTTCTAAGCTCTAAAAAATTGACCAATCACAGTCGATTATTCTGCTCAAATTCGACTGTGATTGATCAATTTCTTAAGGCTTAAAACACCTATTGTAGACCGGGACTAAAACTAGAAAAGGATAAAAAGTAAGTTAAGCCGAGATTAAAATTAATCGGCATTGGTAGAAATGAATATTAATCGCTGATTAAAGTTAATCGGAGTTTAATCAGAGTCGCTCTAAAGATGTTTCTGTAAAGCGCAGGCATGAAGACACGAATCGAACCTAAAATCAAAAATCTTTTATCTATGCGTTACGTTCCATGCGTCATTGCATGCGGTTGTCCGTCTGGACGGGCTTTAATCACGTCGA
Source organism: Temnothorax rugatulus (assembly GCA_035220575.1). Classification (NCBI taxonomy): domain Eukaryota; kingdom Metazoa; phylum Arthropoda; class Insecta; order Hymenoptera; family Formicidae; genus Temnothorax; species Temnothorax rugatulus. Next base: position 28,008 of record JASTWL010000196.1, on the reverse strand, counting down.
ACAACGTGACGACAGCGTAGAAAATGGCGACGCGGCACATGGCTGGAAATTTTACCGCCACACGAAGATCGCCGCGTCGCGGCGTTCGATCGGCCGATTTTCGTGCTTTATCACACAACCATAAGTCAGATCATTCCATTCGGATGGCAAATTAATCCCGTTCTCTTTGTCGTCGGCGCCGAAAAGACCGGGGGCGAACGGACGGGATTTCGGCGCCGGCGAAACTATTCGAATTTAACCTCATCGATTCGCGGTTCTTCGATATCTTTCGAATGAATGTAATAATTAAGTAATTTCGTTAAGAAATAATTCGAACGAAAAAAATATCGCGACGATAATGAAAAGAGAAATCGCGGGGGGGAGGGGGGAGGCTAAGATTCGAATTATCAAAACGCCCCGCAATTATTGAGATCGGCACCGAGGTGTGAGTTTTCCGGAAAATTGAGCTAAACGAATATCCCGCCGATTTTCACGACGTTGTGACGTCACAGCGCCGCGCCGCTTACCGTGCTCGTAGGGCGAGAAGGTCCCAGCATCGATGTTAATGTAGGGATCGATTTTGATGGACGTTACGCGGATGTTGCAGTGCTTGAGGATGGTGCCGAACGAACTGGCGATGACACCCTTGCCCACGCCGCTGATCACCCCGCCGGTCACCAGAATGTACTTCATATCTGCTAATTCGTGAGACGAGACGTGCACCACGCAAGAGAGAGATTCGTTCGCACGCGCGCAAAAGTCCTTACTCTTCCACGGTCCAAACCAGTCCAGACGATCCGATCTCCGAAGCGTACTGAACAGTACTGAATGAAACTGAACTGACTGCCGACTGGACGGAATTACGGGAACCAAGAACCAAACGAACTGAATAGTGTTTTTCACTGGCAGAGCCGGTGCGCACTCAGTGCACATTAAAGCCGTCGTACACAAACCAACGTAAAGTGTATGTTTAATATAATCGGGTTAAATCATGAAATCCTCAATATTCTTTATTGCACTATTTGGTAAAATATGTACTGAGCATTTTATCAGTCGAAATATTTACATTTTACTTTAAATATTAGAGTTTAAATCGGTGTACAACGGCTTTAATGTGCACTGAGTGCGCACCAGTTCTGTCAGTGAAAAACGCTATTAGCCACTGAACCGTGCGGAATTCTCTGAACCAATACCAGAAGCAGATCGGACGGAACGCAGAACGCCTGTATTAAGGCCATCGCACACAAAATGCATAGCTTAGCATAAGCGTAGCATAAGACCGCTGGACCAATGAGCATCTTATGTAAATCAATATGGCGACTTCATGCTGGACGCTCATTGGTTTAGCGGTCTTATGTTACGCTTATGCTAAGGCCCGGTTTCACCAACGTGATTTAATCTAATCGGTCGATTAAACTCACTCTTTGTCTCTTTCTAAAGGGACAGTTAGAAAGAGATGAAGAGTGAATTTAATCGACCGATTAGATTAAATCACGTTGGTGAAACCGGGCCTAAGCTATGCAATTTTGTGTGCGATGGCCTTTAAGCTGGCCACACACACTTTCCGTAGAATGTAACAGTAGGGTTTCGACCAATCGCGTTGCCAGAGAGAAACGAGAGAGGCCATCCCTGTTTTTTCTGGGGACGCATTTTCTGACGCGCCGCCTGAGAAAGTGCAACTCAATTATATTTACAATTTTTATATTTATAACTTTTAAATATACATATGTATACATATATATATATATATATATATATATATATATATATATATATTTATAAATGTAAAAATTGTAAATGAAATGAAATAAATATTTATAAACACTAATTCAGGAAGGAAAGGATTTAGGAGTTAGATTTAGGAGAGAGCTATGCATAAATAAAATATAGATATTAATTGTTACTTTATTATTTATTAAAGATTATTTTGGGTAATAATATATGTTGATGCCCGATATATTTTTTTCTTCACCAGAGCTCCGCGCCTCTGCCTCTTCCTCGGCCTCTACCTCTCCCTCGCACAGCGGTGTAAACGGCCCGCACCATGGACTACGTCCATGGCCCGCACCAACGAGCTCAACGTTTCAGGCTGTAACAAAAAGTAAATATTTTAAGTAAAATGACATATATTTTCGTGTATATATACGTAAATAAATTTCATTATTAACACTGTCGAACGCTGTCACGTATGCATCACATCCCAGCTAACACAATAGCAAAACTGCTTAGCATTTGGCATCAATATGCCGTCAATATGTTCGGTAAATATATTTTCGGTGAAATTGGCCCTTAAAATGAGATATATATGATAACTGGACGTTGTGAAAAAGAGGAGAAAGGATGAAAGGTGCTAAAGATTTAGACAAGGAACAAACTTGTGATGGCGCGATAATGGACGTGATATGAAAAAGTCTATTTGCGAGAGATCAATTTTACTTAGAAATGACAATTGTACTTTATTCCAAATTACGAATGTTAGAACATCCAAATTTACAAGTTTGACTCTATAAATAGTGATGTATATATGTATACATATATACACACACACTGTATATACATATATATAACATACTGTATGTACCTTAGAATCATATCGATCCATTATTATAAATTTAGAGAAAACATATGGTTTTAAAGTTTATTATTTCTACGAAAATTTCTAATACTTTTTCTAAACATTGTATTTTATTGTTAGTAACAATGGATATAAAACTCTATCATTATACAATTTAAGCTCCTGATAGTATATTAGAAAAAGTAAATTAACTCAATTTTAGAAGATACGATTCTTATTTCTACAGATTTAGTTTTATCTTTTTATTTGACAGGAAAAAAATTACTAAAAAATTAACTTTTTCAGAACATCTTTTCAGATAATTTTTGTTCACTCTTTAAGGAAAAATTAACTCAAAGCTCATAGAATCATCACAAAAATCGCAGAATTTACCGCTAAAATTAAAGTCGTAAATGGATTGAAGACTATATGCATATGCCTGTTTTTCTCTTTTTCATAATATAACAATGCATGGATATTTCAATTAACTTTGGAATAAATACATTTAATAACAATTGCAAGCAAGGTAAAATAATTAACAACAGATGCCTATAACAACATACTTCTTCAACATGCTCGATTTATGTATTCCGGAATTCACATTTTAAAATGTGACTGAAAAATATTCAGATACTAACGACAAACTCTGTAAATAATTCTTCATATGTACGTGTAAACTAATATTAAAAAGATCTAAATCTAGACTACATTATCACTCGTCATTAGAATGTCCACACACACGACACACACGCACTAAACACCTATTGCGTACTGGTAGTATTGTTTCTACTGAACCAATGACGTATATACATAGACCAATGCTTGGTCTATATTATATATGTCGTTGACTGAATCACAATCAGTCGTTTCTTAGGTGCAGAATTAATGGACGAATATGTCTAGGGAAGGAAACTTTAGCTATTTCGAGATATTGAGATGGATCGATTTTAATAATGAACAAGCGGACAGAACAAGACAATGTTTTCTTAAATCAAACTTTGGAAGAATGCAAAAAAAGATTGAAAAAATATACTGTTTTGTACTGACTTTGGAATGTCGGAGAGCATGGAAAAGCGAAAAGGAAGCACAAAGAAAAAATGCTAAAGAGCGAAAGAGTCTAGGATAAGAATAAGTTCTTAAAATATATTGTTCAAGACATTTATAACTGGAAATTGGATTTATCGGCATGCTGACGTAAGACTGTGGGGTCCGAGAAACAACGTAAAATATGAAAAAAATTCATGTGAGATCTTTTCGGAATTGCGCATAATTTGACGCTTGCTTTACGAACTCGAGCATCATATACAGATCGACTTTGTAATTCGCCCAATTGCTAATTAGTCCGTAATGAGTGAATGATTGTAAGATCGACAAAATTAATATAACTTATAAAATTTAAAATGTAATAGAGTACAATCATCTATTTATACCTTCCTTTGATCGATCTAATGTTATAATGTAGTGATGTAATGTGTATTTTCTCTTGTCAAACTCGAATTTGTTGATGGAACAATTTTATGCTGCGATGCTCGTTTGGGCGCTAATCTTCTACTTTGATGACAGGAATTCTATTGCCACGTATTAAAAAAACATTTCTTTGGTGCAAGAGTTGTGTGACAATTGCGAAATTTCATTATTATTCTATATTTCCAAAAGTCCCATAGAAGCACCAGGCATAAAACACACACACGACGAACGAACAAACGACTTCGAAAATATTTTATCTTTTTACTTTTTTTAAAATATTGTTACAATTCTCTAAAATAAATTCTAAATACGAAATCAAAAAGATTTAACAGCCATCTTAAATAATTGAATTTTATTCCTACGATAGAATAGATGACAAATTGAGAAACGTTACTTATGTCTATGCTATCTATATCGTCTATCTGCACATGTAAGTATATTGTAAAATACTCTCAAGTTTGAGAACCACGTTTTCAACACAATGCTGCTAGTTTCCGGACCGTATTCAAGTCACGAAGGAGCATTTGTACAGTCTGCTTAGTACGGGGTTGAACAAGCGGATCCGATACGAGTTCATCCGGGTCCATTGCTTCTAGAGCTGCACATTAAAACGCATGGAATGAACATCTGTTGAATGTGTTTTAATACGTGTTTTTTCAATATCTTTATATTACATACCAAAAATTTGCGCTTCTATGGATGTTAATCTCGAATCGATGTGACATTGAAAATGCTCAATATGCTCCAACTAATCGCATTCGGCATTCAGCTGGATCAATCGGTGCCTCGGGTTCTGGTATAAAAGGCTGCGGAAGCGCGGAGACTTCATTTTTTACGTTGGTTATGCTTGATTCTTGTTGAACGTTGTTAATAAGCGATCCAGAATTGAGATTCTCAGATACGGGATCACCAATAATAGTTTTCTCAGCTAATAAATCTGCATAAAAATATCACATAATATGTAAAGCTTGTGCAGTTATTTATTTATTTATTTATTTGTGTTAAAAGTTCAGTCCTGTGAAATAAAAAAATTAAAGACTGAATAAATACATTTCTTTTTACCTGCACTCTCCGTTTTGATGTCTGACGTAGCACTGTTTTCCTCTTTTATGTCCGCGTTACCACCCGTTAACGCGTCTAAAAGTATATGACTGTCCTTTGAATTCGAGCCTTCCTTCTTGCTGATAATCCTGGATTCATCAGAATGCGTGCTATCTTCTTCCAAAATTTTCATCAATTCCGAATCGGAAGCGATTGATTTTTCATCTTGATCGTCTTTCATAGACAGCTTGATATCTGCCTTCGTCTCGACACGTCGCGGAATCTCCGAATTTGTATCGGTAAAACTCGCCGCTTTAGTTATTTCCATCACTGGTACCGGTTCCATGTCTATCTTTGGTACATCCATTTTCTCCCAATTCTTAGCCCAAAGATATAGTTTCGGGTGATCTTTCTTTCTGTATAAATTCAAGCAAATTAGTCGTTATGGTGCAGACATAAAAACTTTTATGTCACACGTGCATGGAAAGTGGCACATTCCGCACGCGACGCGTGCGGGATGGATCACTTTCCACACACTTGCAACATAAAATAGGGTGTGCAACACGTGCGTGAAGTTGAAAATTCCCGGGTGCGGTGACCGCACTCGCCTTCGGCTCGTGCGTCAACTCCGCACCCGTGAATTTTCATCTTCCAGCACTTGTTGCACAAATAACTATTCCAAGAAGGCAGACGTATAACTTTATAACTTACTGTGCCACGTTGATTTTTACGCGCAGACTGTGAAGAAGCTGTTGAATTTGTAAAAGTGCAGCAACCAAGTCATAAGAACGCTTCAACATTGCAGTCCTTTGATTTATCTTATACTGATTTCGAGTTCGGTTAGACAAGCTGCAAATTAAAAAATCAATAAATAACATATAAACAGATTACTATATATAAATAATTATAATCACACGTAATGTAAATATAAATGTAAATACATTAATAAATAAATTACCTTGACAATTTTCCTTCCTTAATCCAGTCCTGATCGTGATAATACTTCTTAGACGGCCGTAGTCGATATGGATTTTGACATATGTAACAAATGTATTTCTCAGGAACATCCTTTTCCTTTTCAATAAAATTACAATGTCCATGTTGCCAGCAGAGACAGAGATCGCACTGTATCATTAAACCGTCCTCTTCCATAAAACCACATGTGCAATTTATTATTTCTTCTCTCCGAAGTTGTTCTACTTTTACCATTTCGCCGTTAATCATCATCATCACTCCTTCGCTCTCTGCGATAAGTCATCACATTTATATAAAACACTCATATAAATAATTTATAGTAAAGAGACGCGTGTGGTGAGAAATATCAAATACGTGTCGTGTTTCTTGCGAGCACAAAGTAATACAACGAAAATAAGATTGGCAATGTGAAATCATGAAACAAAAGATTAAAAAGATTAAAATCATGATAAAAGATAAAAAAAAATAAACAATGTACCTTCTGCATCATTATTAATATCTGTTTTGATTGCATCCCCTTTTAAGGGATCAGCTTTTTCAATGCGTGAATCATTTAGTTGACCTAAGAAACAACAGAAATTATAGTAAATATTATACAACGCGTTTTACTTTAAAGGATCCCACGTATATATAGCTGCATTAAATTAGAAAAAAAAGCATATCTAAAACAAAACAATTTTGGCTTTTGTAACGTATTGTTTTGTAAAGTACGGCAAAACGCTCGCACTTACTATTCTGACTATTTTCGTCGCTCTTTGAGTCAGATTTTCTACGGCTATATCTATACATAAGTGCCGTAGGTCCTTCGACGTCCATAGCACTGTCGTCTAGATCACCAAAATTGTCGGTAAGATCTGACATACCTATCCAAAGGAATATTGAATGCTGTGTATATTATTTTTTTTTTTTTTCGTAAATTAATGAAATGTAGAACTTGTCTTAGAACACAAGTCTTTTAAGAAAACATGAAAGCTTCTTACCATGTCGTTTTTTTGCTTTAGCCGGCAAGTCCACGCTATGTTCGGTAAGTTGCTTTTTCTTCTGGTTTTTTACACGCTCACCGTGCGCCATTTCATCCAAAGATTTCGTCCTGTCGGCTCTTTGCGCCTCCGATGTCGCAACTGGTCTTACAGGCAATAGCGTTTTAATGCCACCCTGCGCTTTTTCCTCTTTCACTTTCATGTCAAATAATGTACCAGGGGACAACGCGCAGATGTTGTCTCTTTTCCTTTCAATATCGTCGTCTATCTCCATACTGTGATTAGATATTTGTGACATTGTTTCAAGTTTCGTATCTTCCTTCTGCGAATCATTACACTTTTCTGACTGATCCAATTCCACTTCTTCCGGCATCATCGGACCAGGTATTGACGGAGATGTCGGTTGCATAGTATTAACCGCTGATTGTAATAAAGTAGACGATGATTTCTCAGGAAGAGATTTCTTCTTCGCGGATTTATTTATTTTCTCTAAGAACGTTATTGATTTTTTGGGAATTATATCCTCTATAGATTCCCCAATCGTTCTTGCGTAAGCCAGATCTTCAACTTTGGGAGTAGAGCCCAGAAACTTGGAATATTCAGGATGGTAATGCTTGATATGCATCTGCAGTAAATTTTCCTTTCGAAAATTCTTGTTGCATCCTTCCTTGGGACATTTATAAGCGCTGTCTTCCATTTCCACACGAAGTCCACCACGAAGTCCAATAAAGACGGCTGTTTGAGAAAATATTAAATAAATCGCATTATAAAGAGTTCTAATAAAAATTCATCCATACAACAGAAATAAATCTATTAAATTTTGCCAAAAATTGTTTTGTTTCAGATATGCTTTTTTTTTCTAATTTCTAATAGATTTATTTCTATTGTTATGACATTTAAAAAATTCATCACATATAATCTACTCAATTTAAAAAATAAACAGGATAAAGAAAGATTAACTTTTAGAAAAGAATATATAAGTCGAGAATATGTAAATCTACATTCCTTCGCTAAGAGTCTATTTAATTTTGTAAAAAATACATATCTACAAGTACTTACAATAGATCATCTCTGGTGAATTAGTGGAATGTAAAAAACATATTGCAAAGATTAAAATGTGATGCAGATTAAAACGTACTATATCACAGAAATCTTACCACCATCGGTAGTAGATGTAGTAGGCGTCGAGGGGATAACTGGAGTATCGATACTGCTCGTCATTGTGGGAAGTAATGTAGTCTCAGGTGTGGACGTTTTCGTTTTAGGCAATAAAGTTTTGATCTTCTTTGGTGCCTCCGGTGTAACTTCCTGCTTCACGCGATGAGCGTGGTTTCTCTTCCTGCGATGTATACAGAAGTCGAATTTTTCAGGGTCGAAATCGTACTGCCCTTGATTCTCCATAAATACTCTGATGTCATTTCTTGATCTGAACTTCTTCCCGGTCTGCTTACTTTTAAGAAAAATGTGATTATACATAAATTGTATTATTTAACATAATTATTGCTAATAAAATATATCTTTCATCTTACTGTATAAACAAGACGTCCCATTTTCCAGCAGATGAGCCAGCTTTCCTTTGCGTAAAGTGTTTTTCCCAACCGGGAGGCAATCTCTTGTCTGGTACTATTATAGATCGGCGTGGTCCTGGAACAAATTTTCATGTTACGTTAAAATATTATTGCCATGTTTTGTTTAAGAGATGCAAAATATTTTTTAATAAAATTGCACTAACCATCATTACCATCTACAATATAAGATTCTGTGCCTCGTGGCTCTCCATCAACCCATTCAGGACCGACGTTTTCCTCAGGATCCGTTTCGATCTTGGGTATTTCCTTCTTGCTTTTCTTCGAATACGATTTGATTTTCAAGGAATTGGTTTCGAAACCCTTCAACAAATCTGTCCCTGGATCGTAACAGGGACCATATAGGGTACCATCCATCTCGATCTTGCTCTCCACAGAGCCTTCACCACTTTCCTTGACGACAGTTTCCTCCTTCTTTGGTGTTTTCTCAGTATCGTGTTTTGTGCGTTTCCTTGAGTGAATGTTAAACAACTCCATAACTGTGTGCCTCCGTTTCTTATCCCTTCTTTCTTGTTTGCTGCCGATATATCCATCCACTTCGTTTAATTGCTGTTTATGTAAAATAAAAAATCAATTTACAAATGACGTAAACATAATATAAATCTTATGGAACGTTTGAGAATCTCAATTAAAAAATTTCATCTGCAGTACAGCTTAATCCAAGTTTTTGCTACACAATCACTTTTTACATTCTCATGGCTAGGTTGAGGTAATAATTGAGAAATAACACAAGGTGATACTAAATCCAATGTGATTATTCACCACTTGGCTCTACCAACTCAGATGAGATTTCTTTAGGTAACTTAAGAAACAACAACATAACCTCAATCTGGGAATCCTGTACCTTGGTCGGATTTGCGGCAATCTTGGTCATTTTCGACGACTTGACGATTTTCGCGTATCCATCGTCGAACAGCACGTTGTACCTGTCTACGAAGAAGATTTACTTAGAACCACCTCCGCGCGCCATCGGGCCACAAAAAAACGTTACATCTACAGGCTTGTCTCTGACGAGCCAAACGTCAAATCTACGGGAACGCAGTCTAGCCTCTTCCGCTTGCGGCTAGGGGTTAGGTTAGGTCGCTTACCATTCGTCAGGACCGCGCTCACTTTAGCTGGATATTTTTTGCCGTCCGCCCACGTAGCGAGTATCCGCTCTCCCACGGAGAACTCCCTCATCTTCGCCTCCCTGCAGGTGCGAAATCCTGGCATTACACACGCGAATGGAGAGCTCGTGAGAGCGTGGGGTTCAACGAAACGGGGAAAACTCCGAGTGAGGGTTGGGGTGGGGGAGAGGAAGGAAAAAATACGAGTCTCGCGCCGTTGGGGTTTCTCATCCCCCCCCCCCCCCTCCTCGAAAATAACATCAGATCCTAGATCGTCAAAGTACAATTGTTTTGGAGACCCATCTGGAGCCGAAAGACGGATCCAGCAATGTTTTGGTGCAAAAGAAAAATTGTTGCAAATTATATTTTTATTTTTGCTGTATTATATATTTTTGCTTGCGCAGCGTAAAGGAATCAGAGTCGATGTACATAGTGAAAAGTGTGAACATTTGTGTTTCGTTGCTCAAGAATATTTGGAGAACGGGCCGATTTTCGCCATCACGCCATGCCCTTGCAAAGATGATCAGTATGGGGGTTTTAAATTATAGTTCTCATACTTAACTCTTGTTAATTGCAGCACATAAACAAGTATGTAAAATAATGAAATTACTACTGTTACTATCAGGTACTAGAACTACCTAATCGTTAACACAATTTTCACTTACGGAGATGGCGGGATCCAAGCTTGTTCGCTTTAAGGAAAGACAAAATACAATGGCTTAAGATTAAGGTTCCTTAGGTCTTTGAGAAAAATGTAGAAGTGAATTAAGTAATTTTGTTGATGCACGTTACGATAATTCCGACGATTGAATTAGAATACAAACTTACTTTTGTGGGGATTGCAATACGCGAAGCCTGGAGCTATCCATCGGTATCCATTCATCAAATCTCGAACTCCACTTGTCGAAGTGTATCAAAACTTCCCTTTCATCCCAATCCGTTTCTACCACTTTTGCAGAATACCTACAGGATACCGCATAAAATATTAATCAATGTATATTTATTTTGTCCGAGCTTTTAATAACGTAATTTTTTTAACGCGCAATTCACATCTCGTCTACGTAAAGGCACTTTTTGTACCGCACAATAACTTCTCACAGTTTTCAGAGGAAAACTGAGATATCTTTTTATTGAAATTTTACTCGACGATACTTGCCACTTCTCGTTAAAGTCTTTCGCTTCCAATTTGGCACCGGGGAAAAATTTCAAACCACCACGATTCAAAACCTTTGGTTTCAATTCTTCCGATTTGTCGAATTCCTTGCTGCCGGGTAATTTTAATTCTTCCTTTAGGTCTTCGGCACCAGTCTTCATTGCCGTTTCTGGTTCGACGATACCAAGTTGCATCGCTACTGTATTCACTTTATTATCGACCGAATTCTCGGTCGATTTGTCCTTCACGGATACCTTGCTCTCTTCTTTCGGATTTGTCGCTTTATATTCATTATCCGTTACTTCCGTGCTGTCAGGGAGATTTAAGGAGTCTGCCGACGACTCGGGTCTAGAATAACAAGTCTCGCCGCAACTGTCGGATTTAGGTGTTCTCGCCTCGGATAACAACGGTGAGGCGGAATGTTCCAAATTTAGTATTTCCGAGTTGATCAAGTCCAAGTCTTCTTGAGCGTAGGATGTAGAAGACTTCACGGACATAATTACAGGATCTGTGTGAAGGGGCAGAAAAACATAACGATAATTGTTCACCAATCTTGATAAGAATATATAATTATGTACATATAAAATTCAGGTACAATTTTTATCCATCCCACATATCACAGGAAAAATGAACTGAAATAAAATAAAACCGATAAATTTATTTTAAGCTAAAATAAAATAAAGTCCGATAAATTTATTTTAAGAAATCGTATTCTCCTTAAGAAAAAGAAATGTTTTTATTTTTATAAAATTGGCTAAATCCAGGTATAAAGATAAACTGATGGGAACGCATATAGGATATCCCAAAATATCGAACGTTTTATCTTTGTAATATAGATAGATTCTTTATCTCACAACTTAAAAAATTGAATTAAATTTGTCTTTCCTCTCTCCTGAAAATTGTGGATTTTTGAGTTGTGACAGTACTCTAAGGATGTGATATGGATACAATCGGATTTACGATATGTTACAGTGAAGGCGTAAACATTCACTAATTACATAACTACTAGTACAAATATATACTTATTTAAGATTTTAAGAAATATAAGTGCTGGTCTACAACCTTGCTTTAAAGGGTATTTAAGCTCTAAGCCGTAAGAAATTGATCAATCACAGTCGAGTATTCTCCTCACATTGTGATTGGTAAATTTCTTACGGCTTAGAGCTTAAATATCATTTAAAGCAAGGTTGTAGGCCAGCACTAAAGAATGAAAATGTGAACATATTTATTGATACTATGCACTTACCAGCAAATGTATACGCTTCATAAAACACTTTAGTAAAAGCATACCGATTGATACAAATTGTTTGCAAATTGCATACATCATTAACAAACAGTTCATTAATTAAGCCGAATACAATTCGATACTTTCTTATTTAACTGAAATAAAGAGAGGAACAAAAGTACATAGGCTAACATGATCTTTAATTTTTCAAGTGTACAAAAGATGAACAAGTTCTTAGTAAAAGCTTAGCTATTCCCAGCAAAGTATGGTTTTTAGTTTATTACATCATTTATTGCAACACACTAGAATTGCCACTCTGAATTGTACGTGTTATTTGCGTATACTCTTGCTTTTAAAATAAGTCCATACAATTTGTCAGTAAAAGTATAAACTGTTTTGATTTCTCGTACTTTTAATGACAAAGTTAACATACGTATAAGCCTGCTAGGGAGCGTATTACTGACACGATTATTGATGTCATGCCTTCACTGTGTAAAAATAATGGCTCGTCGCGCTTGCGAGATAGGTACCGGCTTGGCGAGTTATCGCCGGCGAACGTTCGAACGTCGCGGATCATTCGATCCTAGATCCTATTCTCTGCCGTGCGTTCGTCAACGCCGGCGGGCGACCGGGGCGACGGTGACGTGACACACCGTCGTGAAACACCGGCGTGCCGTCGCGAGGGAAAAAAAAGCGGGCCCGTAGAACTACCGGCATAACGCCGGCGCGACGTGACACGTTCTCTCGGCGAGCTCTCGAAGCTGGCGCTCCTACACTCCTCGAACACGCGCGGCGAGGAGAGGATTAGGCGGAGAGAGACGGGAGGGGGGCACCGCGGGAGGAGGACACGCGGTAGAGCAGAGCAAGGGCGGGAGGGGTAGGGGAGAGGAGCGTGCGCGCGCGAGCGCGCACGCGAGAGGGACAGAGACGGAGACGCGCGAGACGCAACTACGTTGCGTTTTCACGCCCGACGTGCACTTCGCTCTCGCGGCACCAGGCGGACGGACGTGTCGTCCGCTCGTTCCCCCCCCCGTCCGGCCACTGCTGGCCGCACACATAACACGTACCGGGATGCTCGTCATAGTCCGCCGCGAACACCGTGGGCACGCTGCCCCTCTTGAGCAGGAGCTTGTGACCGCCCCGCGCGGTCTCGTAGTCGGCGCGTTTGAAATGCCTATGGCAGACGACCTGGCCTGGCGTCGGCCTGAAACTCTCCTCGAAGCCGCCGCTGGCCAACCACCTGTCCCTCAGCGCGGCGTCCTTGGGGAACTTGTGCAGCGGCAGTCCTTTGGCGCGCGCCTCCCGCACGTCCGCCTCGCAGCTACGCACGCAGCATTTGCGCGCCATTCCCATCGCCCCCGCCGCCGCCGCCGCCGCCGCCGCCGCCGCTGCTGCCGCCGCCGCCGCGGTTACGGCGGACGATACCCTCCCCTCGGCACGCGAGCGCGGTATACGCCGCCGCTTCATCTACACCCCGCCGGCCGCTACATAGCGGTAGCGTTGGCACTCGCGGTACGTTCCGCCGCGCGGAGACCGGGGAACGTTGAGCGTTTCCGCGTGGCGGACGCTCGTGAAACACGGCACACACGCACTCGCGCACTCACCACGTTCCGCGTGGATCACGACCTTACCGCCTCGCGCGGGATTCACGAGTCTCTCTCTCTCTCTCTCTCTCTCTTTCCTTCTCTCTTTCCCTTGTCTCTCTCGCCGCGCGCTCCGCTCGGTGTTGCGCCTGTGAACACTTTGTGGAACGCCCGCGAGGACCGACCAATCGTTTCGGCTACACGCGCGACACTGATCAACCGATCGATACGGCAGCATCGTACTCATCGTAGCAGCCGGAATCTCCGATGTCGCCGTAGTCGCCGCGACGAGATCCAGGGGCGCTCGCGTCGCGTCACCGGCGGCAGTGGCAGGCTGGCGACACGCGCCCGCGCGAGTCGAGTCGCGGCGTAAAAGGCTCTGCGCACAATATTGAGCACATGTTAGGAATAAGAATAAATATTGAATATTAGGATATATAAACATATAGGAATACTTTCTTGCATTTATATCTTATATTTTATTCTTTTCTATTGTGTGTAAAGGCCTCCGCACAATGAAAAATATAAGGAACAATTAAGGAACAGATATTGGCGATTAGGACTAAAACTAAAGAATCAAGAATAAAGTTGGATGCACGATGAAAAATATAGGCAACGGAAACAGGGAATAACACAAGCAACAGATTTTTAACCTATCGGAAGCGCGTATTAATGCTACACCAGCTTTATTCCTGATTTCTTATTTCTAATCACTAATATCTATTATCCTTGTTCCTTATATTTTTCATTGTGCGGGGGCCTTTACTTTTAATTATTATTTCTAATTCCGATTCCCCTAATATTTAATATTTATTCTTATTCCTAACATGTGCTCTATTGTGTGCAGCGCTTAACTCTTTGCAGTAAAAAATAATAAAAGGCGGAAAACAAAGAACTGGACGTAAATCGAAAAACAAATACTTAACGGCACGTTAAATACCCTCATTAAAAAATTATAATAAAATACGGAGAGCATCTTTCTCCGCAGTTACATTATAGATGATAATCTCGTTGATAATCTCCGAGGGCCGATCGCATGTCCATCTGTTCCTCGGCAAGTGAAGAGAAAAACGATTAATGCGAATTATTACTACATAAGGCTGAAAGGGCTCGTTTAAATATGGTAAAGTTTATTTAATAACATCACAGATACAATAATTATGTACATAAGAAAGCGTCAGCATTTTTCGGGGCTGTACACTTCCGTCTCTATCTCACTTGTCAACACTGTAAGCACTGAAGTACTAAGTTTCGGAAAAAAAGGTGCTGCACGAGGGCGGATATTTGACGACTTCGGCAAGGATAATTCCGCTTCCGAGTTACGAAATCGTATAGTCTAAAAATCATCCGGTTCCGTCCGGGACGCGCTCCTCATCCTCGAAACTGAGAAATTTGGCTAGTCGCCTTCCGGACGGGCGATTTTTTTTTTTTTTTTTTTTTTTTTTTTTTTTTTTTTTTTTTAACGACCATTCCCGTCTCCGAAGTATTATAGATTGTCCTCGGACGAAGACAATTTGTCGAATACGTAAAGTTTCAGTTGAGCATCGTGCCTCTGCGGTGGCGCGGCAGAGTCGGGCTTCGCCACTTGCGAGGCACATGGAGGATCTATGGTACGGGGTAACAAGGTGCGGTTGAGCTCGGCCATCGAGGCAGTTGGGTCCTTCAGGGGTAGGGTAACTTCTCTTAAAGAGTCCGTGGGTGAGGGAGGAAGCACCACTTTCTCGGGAGCATTTTGAATAAATATCACCCTGGAACAGACAGACATGATCGAGACCCGAGTACTTGTACGCAAACATAGAGAACCCCCAAGTACAGCTTACCTATTAAATGCTCGCCACTTTCTGCATAATGTAATATACGCTTTGCATTGAATATACATAAAAACTAATCCGCCAGTAGAACCGATCACGACGACTATCAATTTGGTCCAGAAGGACCAGTCGACGAATCCGCGACGGGCCTCCTCCACGGATCGTTCAACGAGTACGTATAACGACCATGCCACGCAGAGCGCGGCGACAGCGTGAAAAGCGACTGCGCACCATAATTTTCGCACTTCCAGCGCGGACATCTCGAGCTTCTCCCACTGCAAAGACGTTACATCTCATTTATATTTGGCTGGCAATTGTAGTACGACAGAATCGCGGCATTTTTCATTCACGGGAGAAATTTTCCTATGGTGGAACAAGTTCGCCTACCTCGCAGAATGGTTTTGTCTTGGCATGCATGATAAATGTGAACTTGCACAATTCGCAGGCGCGCGTGTCTGAAGCTTTTATCCATTGTTGAAGGCAAGCCTGATGCACGTAGCGCAGACTGCCGCTGCAATAGCAAGGCGCTAACAAAGGGGCGCCTTCTTCACCCTCGCAATGGCAGATCCTATTTACAAAACGCATAAGATTTCCTCGTAATGAAATAAAGATTGTAGACGTAACTATAAATAACTATAATAACTATGGGAGCTTTCCGGCAAGCGACACAAGTCGACACAAGTGTCGTTTTGTCTTTGTTACTCATTGCCAAAAAAGAAAGATAGAACGACGTTTGCGTCGAATTGCGTCGCTTGCTGGAAAGCTCTCTATAAATGGTATAGGTGTACAATAATACGATTACGATACATACATGACGTTACTATGGTCCATTTACCTGCAAATATCATGGTTGGTCGAAGATAACGTGCTTACGGACGAGTGGCAATCATCTGGTATAATAGTAACTACTGTACCATAAGTAAAATTCTGAAATAAATATACTTCTGAGTCATGGCGGGAAGAGGTCATTATCAAAGTATCCTCTTATCTTTCTATACAATTTATGTCTACACACAAGTACTTTCCAGATATGTTATCATGATACATTAATAATTATTATCAAGGTGACATAAAATTATAATATCTGAGAATAAAATAATTCATTTTAAAACACTGTGTTTCATATATTTGCTCTCATAATATTGCTTCTATAATTTAATTGATTTAATTCTTTATCTTTGAAACACAACATACAAGATGTCCTGTACTAACTCTTTCAAACTGCAGATTCTTTAGTCCGTATTTCGAATTTTTTTAACGAAAATATCCGGGTAGATTGCTTGTTAGAATTTTCTTATCAAAATTATACATCTCTGTATCTGAGTCTCAAGTTAGAACTTTATCAAAGCCCACTTAAAATTAACTGAAGAATATGATTTTGTTTCATTGTCCTTTCCAAAAGAAACATTTGTTTCCAATCATATAAAGTAATTCAAAACTGTAATTAAAATTAATATTTCTATAAACTCAACACAAAGACTCTGCAGTTTGCAGAAAGTGAGTACACAGTGGTAAAAGACATTCTATATTCACGTTCTATATTCTCATTCTGATGACGACTTAAAAGAATCAAAGTATTGCGTGTTAACTCCAAACTAGAAAAGATCACCTGGGGTATCCATTCTGACAGAGCTTCTCCACCAGCGGGACTCGTATTATTGGAAGGACCAATTGACAATGGTGGTTGCCAATCAGGCGGATTAACATTAATCTGATGAACCGGCATTACTCTCCAACCCTCGCCAAATATATAATCACTGACAATAAAATTTGATTAAATGTATCTTGGATACATGATTATTACGTTTTTTTTTTTTTGGTAGTGTCCTGACGCCAATATTATATGTTCACTCGTATCTTTCAAGCATTATTCAGCCTTTAACATTAAAATGTGTTCAGCCTGGAATCAGACATACAAGTGTTACGTTTATAAACAGATCTATTATTAGCATGTATGAAGTCATTTTGCATATGCTATACAAAAGTATTATATATATGTATATAATATGCATATGTATATATATATATACATATATATATATATATATATATATATATATATATATGTTGCTGAAACATCCAAGTGCAACCTCTTTGTATAATTATGTAATAACTATAATCTGCTTGCAGGAGCACTTTTGCACATATATATATACATATATATACACACACATGTTTACGTATTCATTTTGCCAGTATGTCTGCCAACATATTCGAGCTATTAACGTCCATTCAACGACTGAATAATTAACTTCGGATTAAAACAATCTATTTGGCAAACTCCGGACGGTATTTCGACAAACTAAAGGACAAATCCACAATCACGAACGTGTCAACAACACATCCAATGACATTTTTGCGTAAGGTTAAATACGGCAGACAATATATTTTTTTTCCTCTCTCTCTCTCCCTCTCTCTCGAGGGAAACCGATGGAAATCGGGCGTTATTGGAAAAACAAGTCGCTTCGCGAACGAGATCGAAGGACGAGTATAAACTGGCATGCGTGTCGCGCTGCGTCGCAAATCGCGTAAAGTCCTCTCTCGCGTTTCGCGCGAGCGAGCGAACGAGGAGCGAAGGCGAAAACGCTTCGTTTGATATCTCGAGACGCGAGATGGAGATTTTTTCGCGAACACCGCGGAAAGAAGTGGCGAAGGAAAACAAAGCCGCACACACCGATATACGTCGCATACATACACGCTCCTGCTCGCCGTGTGTCGGGCCGCGCCGTGTATATGTTGTCCTCGGTCTCTCGCGTCTTCCGCCAGCCAAGTGACGAAGAGAGGGATCCGCCGCCGGGCCGGCGAAAATTTATTCGCGGACGAATTTAATATTACTCGCGAGACGGGGGGGATAAAGTGGGGGGGGGGGGGGAAGAGGTGGCGGAAAACGGGCACGGGAGCAGAGATTTTGACACTTCGCCCTGAGTCAATGACACGGACACGGACTCGGGAGAGGACACTTCGTTGTTCGTTGTCTCTCCCTCGATTCCGCGTGTGCGCCCGCGCGCGCGCGCGCGCGTGAGTCCGGAGTCGGAGAGCAGACGAAGCGGAGCGGAGCGGAGTCTGCCACTGTCCTAATCGCGGTTGCTCTCGGCGTGCACGTAACACCGTCGCGGGCGCGGAGACGCGCTGACACTCGCCGCGGTAGCTCGCGAGACGACGACAAAACCGTGCGCCGCCGTCGCCGTCGTCCTCATCGCAGCGCGCGCGCGCGCGCGAGACCCTCACCCTTCCCCCCCGCGCCAAAGACGGGCTGCGCTCCGCGCTGCGCTTTACCCCCAGTTTTGCTACTTTTATTCCACTACTCCGGTCCCGCGGTCCGTGAGCCCGTGAGATCCGTCTGCTACGCCGACATGACGTGTGTGACGTAGGCGGTAGGCGCGCCCGCGGCCAATGCGGGCCGCGTGAGCGCTGCCGGGTAACGTCTCGCCAAC
This sequence comes from Temnothorax rugatulus, assembly GCA_035220575.1. NCBI lineage: Eukaryota > Metazoa > Arthropoda > Insecta > Hymenoptera > Formicidae > Temnothorax > Temnothorax rugatulus. The sequence goes on along the minus strand of JASTWL010000196.1, from coordinate 9,114 downwards.
AATAGCGCGGGATTTCGAATACGCGCTCGCCGATCACCGCTGGGTGTCCTTTTATTGCGTCCGATAAGCACGCGGGGTTTCCAATATTCCGATAATTCGCCCGCCCGATCGCGATAAAGTCTCGCTGTAGATACCATTTATCTCGAGTTAAGGAATTTGGGAAATTTTCGCACGTTTGCTGTTTATATAGCGCGGGCGGGGGCAATCGGTAGCCGCGATCGAGGCGGGACTCTCGGAAGGGAATTGATCGAAAACGTCGTAATGATTTTTTCTTTTTACAGAAGATAAAATTTTATTCACCAAATTCGTTTAATGTCTAAAGATTTACAGATAATCTAGAATAAAAAAAAATGTTTCCGCTTCTCTCGACCTCCACCGTCATCGAGCAAAGATATAGATATAAAAGTATATACATATTTACATATATATATATATATATATATATATATATATATATATATATAAAATGTACATATATGTATATATACACATATATTGTATATATGTATTACATTATATTATATTTAATATCATACAGTACGTATGTTCATACACTAACATTATATAATAATATATGTTCATGAATATTGGCTAAATGGCTATGTAGTTCAATGTTCTACATTTTATGGACATAGCGCTTCAAAATAAAGTAAAAGCTAATAAATCGCGCCCATGGCCGCTCTCAGGCTTCTCTCTGATATATGATACAATGTATATACTTTTATACATATATATATATTTATATATATAACATTTTTAAAATTTACATCTAATAAATCTGATTTTAATGTCAGATTGTTTCGAGTACATGTCTTCGCTATATTGTACATAATATAGCGTCGCGCGTCATTTTTTTTCTATGCGGTTACAGAACTCGTCCTAAACAGATATATATATATATATATATATGTATCTGTATCTTACGATAGATTTTGTCAAACATTTTGTTTATTATTTACCATTAGTAGAACGTATAAAGGTCGGAAACATCTTATCCTCTTCTTATTGTGCCATTTTTACTTAAAAACTGTCCGATACTGGACTGTAGAAAATATGTTGAGAATTTTTATCGTTAATCGGGAAGCGGTAAAAACACATTTATTTAGAATAAAGATTGCATTGATTAAGATTAAAAGAAACATTATCAAGTGATGATCTAGTCTATGTTAAAACTATCGCAAACGTTGCATTTGGAGGTCGATTATTACACTTCGGTGCATTTTCTGTTGGACAAAATCATATAGTAGCATGGATACTTAACAGTAATAACATATAAATAACTAAGAAACTGAAATAACTTTTACCTGTGCAAACGTTATCTACAATTGTAGCTGTTCGGACGTTAATAGGTGTTTTGTTAACAAAAACTAGGAATTTTTCAATACACATTCCCACTGCAAACGGATGCATATATATGTAATGGGTGAATCGTATGAAAGAAATTAAAATTGATTGAGACGAATCTTGTAATTTTTCTTACCTGAAATTCCTACAGCAGTTCCAACGAAAAATAATGCTGCACTTCTCATCGTTGTATATATATTTTTATTCTTCTTCGTTGAAAATGTCAAAGAAATCTCTACACCTCTTTATAATAGACTTTACTTGTGAACAGGATTACCTTGCTGTGTGTCTACGTAGATAATGACAAGTAATCGTTTTCCTATGAGAGCTAACAGATTCCTCAAAGTCACATGCTACAACCAACGTAAACAGTCAAGTAAATACGTTGACATACAATATGATCACTTCTGTGTAAATTATATATAAAACATTATATATATTATATATATTATACATAAAAATTATATATGTATTTTTTTAAATATATAATATATATATATATATATATATATATATATATATATATATATATATATAGGTATACGCAGTGCGTATTACGCATACACTCACACGTATATCAAACTCATAGATAATTAAAAAATATGATATCAAGTTAATCGTTTTAATATGATTTGGCTTTAATATAGATATGGCTTGAAACAGATAAACTTATATCAAATGTTATTTTCAAAATATATTATATCAGTGTAAATTTCAATATTTGATGAAACTGTAATTGAAAAGATAATTTTTATTTCTTCGTCTCTGTATATGTAGATATGAAGACATAAATGTTTAATGGATGTCAATAGAAAAGTTTATTATAAATTTATTATACATGTACATATCGAATGTTTCAGCTGCCATATCTTTTTGCTAATTTAAGTCCATGAAAAATAATTTCAATAAAAAAAAACCCCCGATCAGATTGTATAGCAACAATTTAATTTTTTACTTATGTAATTGTTTTATAATTTTTAATCTGAAAATCAAAATTTATTCAAATTGATCGATCGAATAACATATTTTTTTAATTAGAGGCCTTTTTAAATACTACAAATTTAGTATCTTATATCAGAAGCAAAATAAGTTTAACAATAAGATATAAATTAATAGAACATATATGTTGGATCTGTTTTTTTTTTATTAGAAAAATATTATAACACACCTTTCTATGACAAAGAAATAATTGAAGCGAACTTATAATACTTCTCAACTTATGTACAAATGGAATCACAAAATGGAATTACAAAACGAAATACTAGAAAAATAATAGAAGATATAGAAACTGTCAATAATAATTAAAGATATAAACGAGGTTTTATGCTATAGCTATTTTATAGATCGGGTATTTTTTTTAACGAACAAAGAAATAACTGAAGCAGATCTACAATAATTTTCAACTTATGTATAAATAAAACCACAAAATAAAATACTACAAAAAGATATGGACTTGTGACACTTGTTAACAACAGTTAAATATATAAACGAGTACAAGATTTTAACGTTATAGCTGTTTTACAAGTCGGACATTTTTTAGATATACGTATGAATGACTCTAGACATTCTGTGCAAAACAGATGTCCGCAACGAGTAGTAGTGGGCTTTAAATTGGAAGTTAGCGACTCAAGGCATATCGGACACGTTAGAGGTATTGGTTGCCTATCATCCGATTCGACTATGCAATACGGTTTATCGTCTTCTTTGCTGGTATCATCGACGGTCAAAACTTCGTTCAAGCTTGTAGCACGAGACATTATTATTTTCTTCTTTCTAGGATTTTTCCTAAAAAGATATTCTTAGCCGTAGAGTAAATTATCTATTATCCATTATACGATATAAACACACAGGGAATATACGAACGTTTGAGCATCCGGTGTGTTCCCCAAAACTATAGGGGACAAGGGTCTCCTACAGCGAGCTGAGCTGTCGGTTACACTAGAAGCTACGTCTCCGGTTCTTCTTTGACGTGATCTTGATGTCCTGGCTGATCCTGATGGCGATTCTTTAGTTAAATCGATAACGTCTATTAGGGTAGGCGAAATGTCCACGACCGAATCATTCATGATTGAGTCATCGGCAACGTCCTCATATACATGTACACGTATCATCTAAAATTTTAATAATATACATAAATTAAGATACTATCATAAATTTGTTTCCTTTAGTGGTCATTATAAAAAAAACATGTGAATTTAATTAGATTTATTATTATTATCAAGAGACACGGTAGTGTCTCGCGCCAACCCAGCCGGAGTGCTGATGTCGATTCGACGTCTATAGACGTTCTGGCAGGGAAGTACGCGCGGAGCGAGACCGACTGTGACTCTTTTACGCGACGCGACGAGTTGCGAGTACTCGAAATGTAATAAAGGCAGATTGGCAGAAGCTATTTTATGTAAAATTAGGGCCATTCTACAATAGCGTCGCGGACGATGGCAACTGCTAGTTGAAAAGTGTTATTTCCGGTTGCGCTTTTCAGTTGCGGTTGTCAAAAGAGAGTTGGCGAACTTTTAACTTTTTGGCAATCGGCGACCGAAAATAGCACTTCTCAAACAGCAACTGCCATCCTTCGCGACTGGCGAGCGCCGTATTGTTAGCGTTAGCGACGTATTGCACAAACTTTGACGTGGTAACGAAAACGTATGCAGGTACAGGTTAAGTTGTAGATATAATGATGCTGCAATTACATTACGCGTTCCTACAATTCTCCCAATTCTCGCGACGATCTAACGAAAAACGCATTAGCTCGTCATTAGCAGGTGTCGCATGTGAGGTATATACCTGATTTGCGAGAATTGTTTCAGACTATTTCAGAGTTTCCGATCGTCTCCTTGTGCTCTTCTTCTTCCTTGAGCTCCTTGTTGAAATGGGAAATGGCAATCGATCCTGCAGGGTTCGATACCAATTAACGTCTCCTCGTGCTCATTAAAACAATATTTTTCAAATACTCACGATCAGCTGTTTCTCGCAATCGAGTAGCAGAGCCAGGAGCCAGTGGGTCTGTTCGCGTTGCTTGCACCTTTCCACTCAGCATCTTCGCTTTCTCTCTCTCCAACGGCCGAATATATATTTATCTCATTTCAAGTGCAAAAATGTTTGGGGATTTCAAGCAACGCGAACAAACCTAGTGCCAGCAGAGCAATATCCTAAAGCCCGGTGTCCACGATGCAAGAACTTGGTCCAAGTTTCGGTTTAAGCCAATCAACTTGCAGCTCTTACAGAGCTGATTGGCTTACAACCGAAACTTGGGACCAAGTTCTTGCCATCGTTGGACACACTTGCAGCTCTTACAGAGCTGATTGGCTTTAAACCGAAACTTGGACCAAGTTCTTGCCATCGTGGACACCGGGCCTAATGCCCTGTGTCCACGATGCAAGAACTTGGTCCAAGTTTTGATTTAAGCCAATGAAACTGCTGCTTTTCTGTAAGAACTGCCAGTTGATTGGCTTAAACCAAAACTTGGACCAAGTTCTTGCATCGTGGACACCGGGCATCATGCCGGTGTCCACGATGCAAGAACTTGGTCCAAGTTTCGGTTTAAGCCAATCAGCTTGCAGCTCTTACAGAGCTGATTGGCTTTAAACCGAAACTTGGACCAATTCTTGCATCGTGGACACCGGGCATAATGTCCTGTGTCCACGATGCAAGAACTTGGTCCAAGTTTCGGTTTAAGCCAATCAACTTGCAGCTCTTACAGAAAAGCAGCAGTTTCAGAGCTGATTGGCTTAAACCGAAACTTGGACCAAGTTCTTGCATCGTGGACACAGGGCATAATGATTCGCCTTTGACTATTGGCTGCCAACCGCACAACCGCTCAGTGTGCTAAGTAGCAGTAGAATGTGATTGGTTCTTACCTTTGGCTCCAACCAATGAGAGCGGTCTAATGAATTCTGAAATTGTGCTGATTCGCAGTGCCATCACATATCATCACCATTTTATCACGTAGCAACGGGATAGGACCTACGTAGCCACATCCATTTTTCGAGATGGTAAAACGCTACTTGGTTGTCTCGGTTTTTATGCCCGTGGCTTGTTATTAATGAGCTAACTAACAAATCTGTGTGGAGAGAACCACGACCGTTTATATCGCCGAGTTTGCTCAACTTTCCACGTGAACGAGGTGAAGAGATGTCGGACGAAAAGGAGAAGGACGAAGAAAAGCCTGTGGTGCCAAAGACGGCCGTGGATCTGCAAAGATTAAAACTAATGAAGCTAATGAAGAACGCGGTAAATGTCCGCGTCAAGGCTTCCGGATCCATCTATTAATATAATGTGTTGTCAGATCAGAATTTGTATGTTAATTCGCGCTTTATTTGTACAGGATAAGCCGGTTATACTACCGGAACGTCCGAAGGCCAAGAATACACCCTCCGTACCGGAATTTGTTCGTAACGTGATGGGTAGCAGTGCTGGAGCAGGCAGTGGAGAGTTTCATGTGTACAGGCATCTACGACGTAAAGAATACGCCCGACAAAAATTCATTCAGGAGAAAGCACATAGGGTGATTACTGTGTAGTATAATATATAAAGGGTTGCGCCTAGCAATCGTTAATCTTTTTTTTGTTTTAAAAATGTCTTTCTCTTGTCGAAATTGTAGGAGCATTTGGATGACGAATATCATCAGAAGCTAGAAGAGTATAAGAGATTGTCAGAGGAGGCAACGGCAAAGAAACGTGCTAAGAGATTGAAAAAGAAGCAGTTACGTAAGCTGAAGAAACGTATGAAAGCTAAGAAGGAGGACAATGCCGTCGTGGACGAGAAGCATAGCGAGAGCGACAGTTCGGATGAGGATGAAGAAACTAGGACTGTGGAAAGTAGCGTGACTGAAGAAAATGACAGTTGTCCCAAAAATATATCTACAAGTGAAAGTGACGTAAAGGCAACGGAGAGGGAATCATCGTTACCTGTGGAAGAGAGTCAAGATGATACATTAAAGACACCATCTGAGGTACCAAGTGAAAATATTCAATGTGAAAACGGCACTTGATATGTCTCTTGGTGAAATCGAGATTATGTAATATGTATAGTCAATGTATTATTTATCAGTTTACTCACCCGTGATTAGAATTATCTATTGTACTATATTATGTACAATTATATATATATATATATATATGTAGTGAAAAGTCTCACATGTATATGTTTTTCCATGAATAAGGTTGAAATAATTAATTTAAACTTTAATTTACATATTAAGATCTTTTTTTTCTGTTAGCAAAATTGTAAATTGCAGTAAACAGCTGGCAGAAATGTGCACATTGGAAAATATGTTGCTTCATTTTATTTTAGTTGTACAAATCTACATTGTAGAGGTAATGGCATCTAGATTGTCGTAACGATTAGTTCTTTCGAATATATTTGCTAAAGATTGAGCGATCTGTCGGTCTTCAACAGAACAACATATGTTCCTCGCATGTTGTTCCAATTGGGCTTTTGCCTTAATTATATCTCCCAGCTTTTCAGGTAAAACAGTCTCCTACAAAAAAAATTTAATAGGAATTACAAAATTACGTCCTAATCTACGTTATATTTAATTTTTAATAATTTATATTTAATGTAACACACGCTATACCTGAAACTGCTTTATAAAATTGGAAATTTCTTCTACATGATCGCCAATTTCAATCCAAAGACTTTGCAGTTCGGATTTCTCTGTACAGGCAGCGACACGTCCAAGAGTAAGGCACAACTAAAAAGCATATTCAACTTGTTAAATAATAACAATAATTAAGAAGTTGATATATTCTATGTTAATATCAACAATTCTAAGTATATTATGTAAGAAGCATTCTTACTTGTTGAATCAGTGCGTCTCGATGCGGATATTCAACGTAGCTTGGGACATGGTAAGCATTTTCAAATGCTAATACAATACTTTTCCACAACGTTACAGTATACTTGCCGTAACAGTTACACGAAGACAGTGCCCACGCGGCATTGGTGCGCACTTTAAAATTAGGACTATTACATATCAAAGTGCAAAGTTCTGGGAACACTTGATCCTGAGAAAAATATCTAGGTTTACATATTTACACAAGATAAACTCACTGATCACATTTTTCAAGTACGTACTTTCCAAGAGGGTGGCAATATCGCATCTGGATCGTGGCTCAAAACCAATCCTAAAGCTCGGCAAGCGTTCCACCGTACCTAATGTTAAATAAAAGATCTGTTTTTATTGTGGGTAAATAAAGCAAGAAATATTTACTTATTGCAGTAAGAAGACATTTTGTCATATAGAGTCATATAATAAACATTAATGTACAAGTAATCGAGATGTTAAGTTTGGATTAGATATAAATCTAATAGGAATATCTATTTATTTTATTATATGAGTTAATATTATAGGAATATAATTATAAGAATTAATATATAATATATCTCTAAACTACTTCTAAAATTATCAGAACTTTTCCTCTTACTTTCATATCGTTTCCTAAAACAGCACATTTAATAAGTGCATCCAGTCCTAATGTTGTATCGGAAAGTATGTGCTTTTGTGGACACAAATATAGAATGGTTCCAATTGCTCTTACAGCGTTACACTTCACTTTATCATTATCTTTTGCAGCCTTGACGCTTACATGATACAATTTGGGTAATAAATCTTCTAAAGGAAGTGGTTCTACCTCTTCGTGCTGTCTGAAAAAGATATAGATAGAAAAAATATGCCACATAAAGAAGATGGTGAAGGAAGGAAGAAAGTCTGAAAGACAAACTTTTGCCTGGAAAGACAGTCGCACAAATTCGCCAATGCCCAAGCGCTTTTCACACGGACACCGAGATTTTTGTCCTCAAAAGCTGAGCAAACTGTATCAGCCAGATCCATGAGGAAGCCAGTGTCGTATTCCAATGCTGATAATGTTACCAACATTCCTAACGCACGTAAGCCGGCTGCCCTTACAGCACTTTCTTCATCACGAACTGCTCCAAACAGTGTTGTAATTATTAATATAATTCTTTGCCTCTGCAAATAAAAATAAAAGTAAACATAAGCAAAATATTAGAGATAAAAAGTATTTAACTCGTGTAAATGTCGTATTTTTTAACAAGTACGCTTGGAATATAATTACTTTGAGATAAAGTAAAAATCTGAATGTGATTATATCCCTTTTTATCGCAATTATTCTTACCGATAATTGTGTGAATACATTTCCACTGCTACCTAGACAATCGCAAGCAGCTTCTCGCAATATGGTCTGCGATGTTTGGGCGAGTGATATCATAGGTTCAAATATAATATTCCAAAATAATATGCTACTGCTATGATAAGTCTCGGTATTTGCGAGGCAATCAGACATAATCTCTAAAACCCGACATGCGTGCAATACCACTTGGCTTTCCGATTCCCCCATGACCGAAATTAAAGTCGTGGTCACTTTCTCCAAATGAGGATATACAAGGCTTCCTGTATTAAATGCCAGCCTCCCCATGAGTTTTAAAGACTGAAGTCGTACAGGTGTATTAACCGACTAAAATAGAGTAAACGTTAATTTTCCAGATTTGACCATCTGCTTTAATTACAAAAAGCTTTAAATGTAAATCACACACGATACCTTATTGGATATATTTTCTAAGCAAATGCGAATCAGCAAACAAACGCTCTCATCTTTTGACATCGATGTGATCTCATTACAGCTATTTGTTGAATTTTCGATATCTTCGACATCTATTTCCTCCTCTTCCGTTCCATCGCTCGTGAAACCAGTATCAAACTGTGTGGTTTCCGATCCTATTCCACCCACAGTTTGTTTAGCTAATATGCTT